>CAKNYM010049966.1:171849-219263 GCA_932195095.1 Andricus curvator | reverse complement strand
ATGAAGGATTTTGGCGGGAGTTAGAAAAGTGGGATGTGATTATGTTGAGTGAAACCTGGGCAGATGAGAAGGACTGGAAGGGGATGAAAAGGATGTTACCTAAAGGTTATGTGTGGACAATGCAAGAAGCAAGAAAGAAACAGGTTAAAGGTAGAGGGATGGGCGGAATGGTATCAGGGGTGAGAAAAGAAATGGCAGTAAAAGGGAGAACAGAGGAGGATAGGGAGGAAAAGGATGGAACAATGGTAAGAAGGATTTTAATTGGAAAAGTAAAAATAGCGGTGGTTTGTGTATATAGAAGAAGAGGGGAAGAGGAAGGTTGGAGAGTAATAAGGAAGTGGATGGAGGAAAAGATGGAAGAGTTCGGTCTGATAGGAGGTGACTTGAATGCCTGGACTGGCGAGCAAGGGGGAGGGATTTGGGATGAAGAAAAGGAGGCCTATGTAAGGAGCTCCAAACATAGGGAGAGAGACCGGGAAGGGAGGAGGTTGCTAGACAAAATAGGAGAAACAGCATGGTTCATATGTAATGGCAATATGAAAGGAGATGAGAAAGGAGAGATCACATTTATAGCTAAGGGAGAAACAATAATAGACTACATCCGGGCGGAAGAAAGAATGAGGAAGATGATAGGCAGTATGGACGTGGGGAATGAGATAGGGTCCGAGCACTTCCCAATAATAGCTACACTGAAAGGTGGCGTCCGAAAACGTGGCAGAGGGAGAAAGGAAAGAGGGGGAGAAAGGAACACGAAAATGGGAGTCGGGGGGGGGGGGGGGGAGATAAATTAAAAGAGTTTAAACAAAAAATGGCAAAGGAGAATGTTAGGTATGAAAAAGAGGAGGGAGTAGACTCGTTAATTGAAAGGTTGAAAGGGTCGATTGAGAAGGTAAGGGATGAGATAGGTACAAAAGAAGGAAGAGAAGAGGGAAAGAGAGGCTGGTGGGACGAGGAATGCAGGGAGAGCAAAGAGATAATGTAAGAGTGTGTAAGAAAATGGAGGAAAGGAGAAATGGAAAAGGCGGAGTACAACAGGAAAAAAAAAGAACATGAGAGGATGCTGGGAAGGAAAAAGTAAAGGGGAAAAGAAAAATATAAGGAAGAAGTAGAAAAAGCGATCAAAGAAGGTAGGGTCAGGGGACGTGATAAATAGGGAAAGAGGAGGAAGGAAGGGCGCGAATGAAGAAATAGAAATGGAGGAGTGGACGGATTATTCCAGGGGTCTGTTAGGGGGAGAACAAAATAGGATCAAAGGGGAAAATAGAAGGATAGTCCAAAGAGAAATGGAGGAAGGGAACGTAATAACAAGAGAAGAAGTGGATGAGGCGATAGATAGACTAAAAAGAAACAAGGCTACAGTAAATGATGGTATGGAGAACGAAGCGATAAAGTATGGGGGAGAAGGGGTTAGGGAAGGGATCTGGAAGATCTGCAACAAGGTCTCGAAAGGAGAAGAGTGGCCGGAGGAGTGGATGACAGGGCTGGTGGTACCGCTTGTCAAGAAAGGGGAGGGCAAAAAGGTAGAGGAGTACAGAGGGATCACTCTCATGCCAGTGAGTTATAAAATATACGCAGAAATTCTAAGAAAAAGATTAGAGAGACAGATAGAAGAGAAACAAAGTATCCCACACAATCAGACGGGATTTAGAAAAGGGATGGGGACAATAGATAACATTTAAGTACTCAACTACTTGGTCAACAGAAATTTAGCGAGGAAAAGAGGGAAATTAGTCGCCTTGTTCGTAGACTTTAAAGCAGCCTTTGACTCAGTGAATAGAACAGTGCTATGGCAGGCATTGAAAGAGAGGGGAATAGAGGAAGGGTTAGTGGAGAGGATAAAGGAAATTTTTACTGAAACCAGGATTAGGGTGCAGATAGGGGGGAAAAAGGGGAGGTGTTCTGGACAGGAAGAGGTCTAAGGCAAGGGTGCCCGTTGAGTCCACTACTCTTTAATATGCTGCTGGCAGACTTAGAAGAGAAGCTAAAGGAGAAAGGGAAAGGGGGAACGATTTTGGGTAATAGCAAACTATATTCTCTAGCATACGCGGACAACGTAGTTCTATTAGCAGACGATGAGAAGGGGATGAACCTAGTAATAAGAATTTTCGAAGAGTATGTGGGAACAAAAGAACTGACGGTGAACGTAGGGAAGACCAAGGTGATGTGCTTCAGAACTAGAAAGACCAAAATAGATTACGTTTGGAAGATGAACGGACAAACAGTGGAAAGTGTGGAGGAATTCTGTTATTTAGGTTTTTTCTTTGAGGCAGGAGGGGGAAACAAGGTGCAGGTGAGAAAAAGAATTGAGTGTGCGAGTGAAGTAATGGGCCAAGTATGGGGTATAGGAAAGAGAAGGTTCAATGACGATTGGAGAATGAGGGTTTGGTTCTTTGATGCGTTGGTTTGGGCGATGTTGTGTTATGGAGTGAAGGTCTGGGGATGGAAGGAACATAGGAAAGTGGAAAGCATGCATGAGAGATTTCTGAGATGGGTAATGGGGCTTAGTTGGAGTTGGCCAGGTTACATGTTAAGGGAAGAATTAGGAAGGGAAAAAATGGTAACTAGACAAATTAAGAGAGCCTGGAGGTTTGAAGAGAAGTTGAAAAGGGGAGAGGGGAGCAGAATAGCACAAGTATGCTTGAACGAAGTTTGAAACAAGGAGACGAGAGGCAATTTGGGAAATTCGAAATGGGAGGAAGAAAGGAAGAAAATGAAGAGGGTTTGTGATATACAAGAAGGGGGTCAGGATTGGCAGAGCATAGAATTAGAGTTTTTAGTAAGACAAGGAGGAGAGAGATGGAGAAAGATTATGGATTCGAGGTACAATAGATGGTATATGATGGTCAAAGCGTTAACGGAACCAGAATATTTGCAAAAAATAAAGAAGGAAGACAAATGGAAAAGGGTTGTACGGTTTAGAATGGGAGAAGGAGTGAAAGCTTGCAGATATTGGATGGCTGAAGAGGACAATCTGTGCAGAGTATGTGGATACGAAATGGAGTCATGGGCACATGTGTTAGATTGGTGTACAGGAGAGGAAGATGGACAGTTGAGTGTGAGATGGATTTTGGATCGTAATGGACAGGGAGTGACGTGGATGAAGAAATTGGAAGAAATAAGAGAAAGCAAGAGAACAGGGCAGAGCCAAGCGGGTAATCCTAAGAAAGGAAATTAAATAGCAAAAAGTAAACCTTCGAAATCGTTGAAAATGTATTTTATGGTAAGAGGAAACGGAGGCCCTGGAATATCGCTCATTTTAAAGTTTAAGAAGAATTATTAGTAGTAAGAGTATTGTTATTTTAAGTAAGGCGAAGCATAAGAATATAAGCAGCGGTTAAGTTAGATTAAGGATGGGATGTAAATATATGTACAGGGAGCGGAGGCCCTCAAACCCGTAAAAGGGAGAGATTAAATATACAATTGTAATGACAAAACAACTTTGTGAATGATTTATGCTTATACGAATCTATTGCATCAAAGTGAGGAATCTGAAAATTATGAATAGGGATAAATATTTTAGTTATAAAGATGCTTTATTATGCTTGAAATTCTCTGATTTTGAGGCTCCTCAAAAATACAAGCTTTGTTTCTTGGGCTCTTACCCTTGCCAAAAACCACCCCTCACACCGTCAGTAGGAATTTTCCAAAAAGTAATTTTTTTTAGAATTTTATAGGGTGAATAGAGTCTCTGATTTTTGGGCTCCTGAAAAATACCAACTTTGATTTTTGGGCTCAAATCCTTAAAGCAAAAAGCACTCTCTTCGTACCGCGCAGATATGAACTTCCTAACAAATAATCATTTTCAGAATTTTACAGAGTGAAAGAAACAAATTTCTTAGCAAAACCTCATTTGTCCATTGACGATATTCGAAAGGAGCTGAAAAATCTAGTGAAATCGAATCAAATCGTGATGAGTGATAGAAGAATTTAAAAAGGGAGGCAGTTGGGAAGCTATTGAGCGACAACTCGATGCTTACATATTGCTCAATGACATTCCAGAAAACAAGAAAACAGCTTTTGGTGACTCAACTATCATCACCAGTATTTAAAGAAAAACAAACTGTTTGTTCTCGAAATGATCCGCTTACCTTGCATTTTAATGTCTTGAAAAAAGAGCTATCTAATTTGTATGCCTCGGAAACAAATAAACACAGTGATATCCGTTTCGAGAGAGAAAACAACGGGCTGGAGAATCAATTTAAGAATTTTATATCGCCCTGCAAAAATTGGCGAGGAAATGTAATTTCACAGAGAAGGAACTTAAAAGTCAATTAAAGGATCAATTAATTGCTGGAGTGAACACAAAAATGATGCAATATGAATTTTTGAAGGCCTTTTATAAAGAATTACAAGATCTGCTGAAGCTTGCAAAGACGGTAGAAATCGCAGATTCGGAAACATGATTAAACAAAGATAAAACTACGTCTAAAAATACCGAAAATTCTGAAACCAACCAAAGCTGATTAATACATTTCGAATAACGAGAAATTTCTTTCAAAAATACCATTTCAAAAGCTAGAATTTGAACTGTGCTCATATGATAAAATAACACTCTCTGGTTTCGGACACACAGAAGTAAAATTGATAGAAGAAAACAATTCGAGTGAAATACATTTTATTTGTAGGAAAAAACGGAAGTAAGCCTGTAATTGGGACAAATTGGATAATTATTTTTGAAATGTGGCCTTCAAAATTCCAGAAATCGAATAGCCCAGAAATTAACGCGATTAGCGCAAATACGGAAATGGAAGTAGAAAAAATTCGTGAAGAATATTCTGATGTTTTTGAGCCAGGCATTAGTAAGTTCACAAAAGGGGAATTAACTCTTGAATTTAAATCTGATGCCGAACCTGTTCTTCGTCAACTTAGGCATCCAGCCATAGCATTACATCAAAAAATAGAAGTTGAAATAGAGTGATTAAAGAGTTTAGAAATATTGTGTCCAATCGAATATAGTGAGTGGGGAACACCTGTAGTTCCTTCTAATCTAATTCCTTTCTAATCGCGAAAGCGACGGATCCATTCGTTTATGCGAAGATTATCAAGTCACCCTGGATTCATCCTTAGAAATTGATCATTTTCTATTTCCGCGAATAGAAAGTATTCTAGACACGTTACGAGGTGCAGCTTTTTTCACTAAACTTGATATGCTTCAAGCATATTAACAAATACCACTTTCGGATGAGTCTCAGAAGTATGTTGTTATTAGCACACAAATGGGGTTATTTGAATATCATAGATTGCCTTATGGTATTTCAACAGGACCTGGATCCTTTTAAAGAATAATGGGCACTCCGGACACGGGTTTTCCGGAAGTGGTGATTTCTTTATGACGTTGTGATTTCGGCAAAGGAAATAAAGCAACATTGGGAAAGGATGCGGGAAGTACTCAAGCGTTTAAATGAAACAGGGTTGAAATTAATATTTAACAAATGTTTAGGCTGCCAACCAGGAGTGAAATATGCTGGCTATTGAATAAATAAAAATGGAATCTCGCTTCTTGAAGAAAAAATAGCTAGTGTACGAAACACACATTCGCCCAAAAATATGACTCAATTGCGTAGTTTCATTATGTCAGCGACACATCTTGCAAGATTTATTGACAATTATTCTCAGAAAATGCAGCCTCTTCATGACAATTTAAACAGATGCGTCAAGAGGAGGAAATTTGAATGGACTCCGCATAACGAAAAAACATTTAAGCAAGTGAAATTAGAATTCACGTCTGACAAAATTCTAGTCCATTTTGATCCAATACGACAACTAGTGTCGACTGGCGACGCTTAGCCTTATAGAATAAGTTCGACATTGGTTCATCGTTTTCCTAGAAACAAGGATGAGCCACTATCTTTTGCAAGTCGCACATTGTCGGTAGCTGAGAAAAATTATCCGCACGTAGAAAAAGAGGGTTTGATATTTTTCAGTGTGCGAAAATATTACGAATACGTATATGATAAAAAAATTTTATTGCAAACTGATGCAGCGGCGTTGGCCAGAATTTTTCAAATGATTAAAGCTATTTCAGCTACAGCCACTTCTAGGTTGCAGCGTTGGGCCATTTTACTCTCACCTTCCAGGTATGAAATCAAAAACATACAAGGAAATCAAAACTATGCTGATTGGCTTCGCCGACTTCCTTTGCGTCACGAAGATGAAAAAGATTTCAAATCATTTGCTATCTTAAGAGATATGGACTATACGTATCTAAATGAAATTAAGGTTCTTGATTTTGCTGCACTTTATTGGAAAAAGGTCCCTTAAGTAAAATAATGCCTTACTGTAGAGATGGTTGGTCTGAATGAAAACCACACGATGATATTAAAATGTTTTGAAATCAGAGAGGTTCTTTAAGCGTGGACAATCAGTGTCTTCTATGGGGTCAAGGCGTAATCATTCCTCCAAAAGTGAGACATTTAGTCTTGAACAAACTTCATGTCAGTCATTTTGAGCGTGACTGGCCTGAAATCGTTAGTTAGATCTTTTGTGTGGTGGCCAGAGATTGGACCGGAAAATTGAAGAAATCACTGAAAAATGTCCAGTAGGAGTGAAGAAAGTATAATTCATCCCATTTGGTCACGGGTAACTATTTGAATTTTATGAGATCAGCTTTTCAAAGGTTGATGAAAGTAGGAGGAATTCGGCATAGCATAACGCCTCCGCATTTTCCTGCTACAAATGGTGCAGCGGAAAATTTCGTTGATACATTTAAAATAAAGATGAATAGTATGATAACAGATCGGTTGGCGCTAAAAGCTGCAATTATAAAATTCTCATTTGACTACCGGAGTACACCTCATGCGGCCACAAACAAATCTGTAGCCAGTCGAATGTTTTGCCGAGAACTGAAAACTCGATTTTGACTTTTGCGGCCTGCTCCAGTAGAGAATCGAATTAACGATGACCAAGAAAAGAAAATACGAAATAGATTAGGGGGTAAAGAAAAACATTTTCTTGAGGGAGATTCAGTAATAGCACGAGATTATCGAGGGAAAGAGCCCAGCTGGACGCCGGGAATTATAACAAGAGGAATTGTTTCGGGAGTTACATTCGAAGTTGAAGCAGATGATTTAATTTGTAAACGTCACGCGAATCAATTATTAAGGTGTAGTCCGGAAGTCAACAATAAGATAGACGACATGAAAGAGAATCCAATTCTCAAGTACAAAGCGTCTACACGAGTAATGCCAGCCCCTCTCTGTCGCTAAGCACGAATTCGTAATAAAAAGATCAACTACTAAAACGATTGATTTGTAAATAGTAGGCTTATTCTATTTTGTAAATAGGATATTCACATTCATTTGAAAACTTGTAATATTTTTTCTATGAGAAATTAGCCACTCTAATATTACTTGTCAAGCACCATAAGTACATTATCTAGTCGTTTCAACTGTACTTTGTGATTCCGAAGGAATAAGACACTTGTTTTTGTAAACGTCCCGCAATTGCAGTTCTCGAATACTGTCTAACAAGCGGCAAATTTTATCAAATTCTTCTACATTTGTACTTACCCTTGTTGAATATCTTCCCGAGAGATTTATAATTTTATCATAATCGATACTTCTTATAAATTCTTGAACGCGACGATTTTGTCTTATTCCCCAAGTTTCGGATGACAAATCGAGGGATTTGAAATTATGTCATTATTTTTGGCTCAAATTGCGCTTTATTTCAGAAACTGAAAGATTAGAAGGTGAAGATTTATTTTATTTGTTAGTCAGAGTCAGTGTTTTGTTTCATTACAAGCACTAATTTAGTAAACTATTGTTTCCGAGTTTTATCTATTTAAATTTTTTTTTAATTTGTATTTACTTGTAAAGTTTTCCAAAAGCGTCCGAATTCAGAAATATCCCTAAACGACATAGCCTTAAAAATTCCATCTGAAATATCGGGAATAGTAGGAAGATCGTTCTTAAAGCGCAATGACAATTGGTCGTTCCTGAATTTCTTCAATAAATGAAATATCTTACTCTAATTTTCAAACAAACATATGGAAAAAGTACCTTATGATCCAAATCAAACTCAATTCACCGACGATGTTAGTTCCATACTCAGCGAAGTCATGATGACATCAATGGCAGAGTGTTTTGCCGTACAGCAAGGAGTTGTAAATATTCCTAGTTATGATGGAAAAAATAGGCTCTTTTGGGATTTTATTCAAGATATTACTAATGGGGAATTATCCGTGCCTGCTAATTGTGAAACACAATATCTCAAAGCAGTTTTAGCCCAACTAAAAGGTGCGGCACAAGATAGTATTCATTTAAAACTTTTGCAACCAATAATTAATTATTTAATTCAACACTTAAAACAGCGACTTGCACTCGTTGAAACTTACACATGGTATTTACATGAAAATTGAAACTTGGTCTACCTGATAGTATATCAGGCTTAGTAGAAGCGAGAAATCCCGATAATCTAGATTCAGCTTTGAAAGTCGCACTTGAGTATATAGCAAGACATCAGTTGAAGCCTAAATACCCCATAAACTCTTATCGCGAATCAAGGTATCTTCAACCCAGTTATTCAGAATCACGGGACCATAGTCTTAGTCCTCATGTTCGTTTTGCAACAAATCCAGATGCATATAGAAATTCTGACCTGAAACCGAAAACTCATGGAATAATAAAGCGTCCTTACTCGGCTGGGGTCTCTAACTAGCAAAAAAACTACATTCCTCCCCATCAATATCCTTATATGCCTTATAATCCTTTTCTTATTATTGAAATGCTCCTACATAAAATAATGGATATCCTAATCCTAATTAATCTTGTCGAAGAGAAAATACTCCACCTTGTTCTGAGTCTCCTGGTTCCACAAATAAGGAATCTTTAAACTACAGCATCGCTCGCCGCTCGGACGCAGCGACGGGCTAGGCGAAGGAAGAGCGAGCGTCAAATGAGCGTACGAATCTTAGTGTCACGAGAAAAATCTTCCCCACAAAACTCAGTCAAGAATACCCTGTTGTAGAGTTTTCACCTTTATATTTTGTATAAACAAAAGTTTCATTCTTAGTTGACACATGCGCCGACATAAATATAATAAAACTAAACTCTCTGAACGAAGAGTCGTTAATTACCGAAGATGAGTCCATATATAAAGTAACTTATTCAAACCTCACAAGAAACCTATCTCTTTTGTCGAAAATGAGTCAAAAACCGCACCAGAGCAAATACTTGATGATAAAGGAACAGGGCTAGGAAAAATGTATATAAAAGCAAGATCGCGACAGGTGATTTCAGTAGGTATTTTAAATAACGAAATGAAGAAAGGATATTTGCCGTTCGTGAAATCAAAAGAAGTCTTGCAAATACGAGAAGCACTAAAGAGAACCTCGAACTTCAAATCGATTCGCAGCAACTTATTCCTTTCGAATATTATTAAGTGCCAGGGGATAAACTAGACGAGTACTTTACCTATGAAAACTACTTATCCCCGGAACATAGAGTAGAAGCAATCCTAGACATTTTAGAATTAGATCACTTAAATCAGGAAGAAAAAGATTATTAATATTGATTTTTTTCCACGCAAAAGGAAGAAGCAAAACTTTTTATCGATAGAATGTTATCAGAGGGTGCAATTGGGCATTCCAAATTACCCTACAGTTCTTCTACGCTAATAATAATCCTCAAAAAGATGGATCACACTGGAAAGAGAAAATACTGGGTAGTAATTGATTTCCGGTTATTGAATGAAAAGACCATTGGGGATGCTTATCCACTTCAGTATATTACCGCAATCATGTATCAGTTCAGAAAAGCCGAATATTTCACCGTTTTTGATTCAGCTAGAAGATTTCGCCAAATTGAATTAAATCCTGCCGATAGACCCAAAACTGCCTTTTCCTTTTTAAATGGACATTACGAATACATTAGAATACCCATGGATTTGAAGAACTTTTCAGCAACTTTTTAGCGATTAATGGATCAAGTTCTCTTAGGACTGCAGGGCATCGAATTATTCGTTTCTCTCGATGACATAGGAATTTATGGAGAAACTTTAGAAGAACATGGAAAAGAGGTGACACGCCTTTTTAACACGTCAGAAGAGGTAAATCTTTCAATTCAACCAGAAAAGAGCGAATTCTCGTTTAAAGAAATTGTATGATCAGCTCATATAATCAGCAGTGAATGAGTGAAACTCGATCCCAAGAAAATTGAAGCTGTTCAAAAATTTCCTACACCCAAAAACCCTAGAAATATAGAACAATTCCTGGGTGTAGCAGAATATCACAGAAGATTTATTAGAGAATTCTCAGCAAAAACAAAGCCTTTAACCAACCTTCTAAATGAAGAAGTACCTTTTATTTGGGGTCCAGCAGAAGAAGAATGTTTCAAGAATGCAAAACAAGGTCTATGTGAAAGTTCTATTTCGCAATATCCAGACTTTTAGAAACCATCCACCATAACTATACTTAGGAATAACCGAAGTAATCTACCTAGTTTAGATATACCTCTAGCAGCCTTTGCATCTCGCGAAGCACCCAACAATGCTCCACCTAACGCCGCAGAAAATGTTCAGGAACTTTTTGAGAAAGAAATCGCCGAAGAAGAAAGAGAATAAGAAGAACCTATATACGAAAAACAAACGGGAGCCATCATAACATTGAATCCTTCACCACAAAGTGATAGTGATGACAGTTCGTCAGAAGAAGAAATGAACAAACAACAAATTGAAGAAGAAAGTGAACTTAATAGTTCAAAATTAACTAGAGAAGATTTAAACAACTCGTTCTCACAATTCAATGAATTTTCGGAAACCTACAAAGAAGGTGAAAAAGGGAAAGAAACTTATGGAAACATAGAAGCTTATATGGGCGTTATGGCAGTATCAGAAGAAGAAAATGATCCAGAAATTCTTCACGCAATTGATGAACTTGAACCAGATAGTGAAAGTGAACTTGCTCAAAGAATATACTCAGTAATCAACTGGGCTAAAAGCGAATTAAAAGAGCCTAAAACAAAAAGAGTTAGAAATGAAGAATCCGGTGAAGAAAGTAATGATACGGGCACTTAGACGCAAGAAGAAGCTCCCTCAGTGCAGGTAGTAATGCCTGAAATCGGACAACGCAAAAGCGCAACCTTCGCGACACAACCAGAAAAATCAGAAGAAAATTCGGGAACATCAAAAAGTCCCCTAACATTAAACGAAAGCAGTGCACACTCAGCTCAGTCAGGCACACTTAGCTCTCTAATATCAATACACACCCGAAGATGCAAAGTTACAGAGAAAATTCAACTGCTTTCACCACACTAATAGGGCGACTGTTAATAGACATAAAGGCCACTGAACCATTAGAAATTAAAGAAGAACATCCTAAATTAGGGCAAGTTCTAATAACCCCTCGAGGCCATTATAAAATTTATACAATTATTATAAAACAAAACCACCTTAACAAATTAAGTGTAAAGAAAATCTAAAAATTGGACGACATAATTTGTACGTGGCTCTAGAAAGAGAGAAGATAAAACCTTTACGAATTTTAATTCATGGAGATTTAACTGAAAGTTTGCCTAAAAACATCATTTTTGATACGTTAAAATGAATTTTCGAAGATAGCGATATTGATATCATGATATGTTGCTGAATTGTGTATGTGCCCCCCGAAGAAGACCGAAATCAAATAATAATTGAAAATCGTCAAAGTGAAATAGGAGGACATAAGAAGTCAACAAAGCTTATGGAAGAATACGCGAAAGATTTATGTGGCTAGAAATAAAAGAGGAAGTTCCGGTTTTTGTTTGAAAATGTAGCATCTGTCAGGAACAAAACAGAATCCGAGCCAAAACTCACAAAACCCATGATTATAACGGATACATCAATAGATACCTTTGACACTATGCAAGTTAACTTATCAAAATATTATATTGCTGTAGCAATACCACATATAATAGCAACAACAATAGCTGATGCTTTAGCGAAAAAATTAGTTTCACAATAATGCGCACCAAAAGCCATACTAACCGACCGAACAAGTGCTTTTATAGGTAACCTTCTGATTTTGAAAAATAAGTCATACAGTATCACTCCACTACATACGATCCTACGCAGATTACTACAATGACTGTGATAGACTGCTTTCCTTCGCAATGCTTTCCTTTAACACGTCAATTCATGATGCAACTAAATTGATACATTTTGAATTAGTATTCGGAAAACAGCGCGCAATGCCAGTTCGTTCCCTTTATATAAAAAGTTAGAAAAGCACATATCTTATTTAAAAGGTTCAACACTAACATTATCCGAAATCAAATACAAAGCGGAAAGGAACTTAATTGATGCTAAATACAAGTTTGAACAACTTTATGACAGAAAAATAAACCCTTCCACTGGAAAAGTGGGAGATAACGTGTACGTAAAATAGGAAACGAAGATTAATAAATTAGAGAGTAAAAGTCATGGGCCCTAAACAATTGTAGAAATATTAGACAAACACACAGCTTCCTTAGAAATCCTGGGCGGAAAACGTTTCCAAAAACACGAACATGATTTGAAGGTTGCTCAGGTGTAACCTTTATACAAATTAATTTATATCTTAATATTTTCCTTCTACAGTATTGCCGAGTCAATAATATCAACTAAACGCCCAAAAGGCAAACTTACGCCTCAATTATTAAACAAAAATGGGAAATAGATGAGTTAAAGTTGGCTAAAGGACCCTTGGAAGAGCTGATAGCAGAATATGATTGACCAAAACCTAATTACAGCTTACATCGAACGGGGGAGCCACAGCATGCCAGAAAATGAAATAAGATTAGGCGAGCACGCTGCGACAAATAAGATGATGAAAGAATTGGAAGACGTTTATTTGTTCAGTGAAGAAAATAATGCAGAAAATCCAAATAAAGAAGTCTACGTCCTATGCTCGGACAATGATTCGAAAATGTTGATTAAACTTTTTGAATGGGGAAATTACTGCGAGTATTGCTACTTGAAGCACATAGAATGGATGCTTCTAGAAAATAAATCCGAAGAAATAAGCGTCTCGCTGAAAGCAAATAATACAACAACTGACAATGCGGTGTCAGATGAAGAGTTTTGGGATTCCATGAATCGGAATAACAACGATAATTTAATATACTCCACTCCATAAAAGTCTTCCTAATGAATCAGCATTGAATCAGCGTTCACCAAATGGAAATGGATTTTATTCCTCCTACTTCCAATCATTCCAGGAAGCCTCATGCAGTACGAGCTCCAAACGTTAAAGGAATATTAAAGACTATTTTATGAGAAGCTGAAAGCTATACGACTAACGCACACTTATTGGAAAATCGTGATGTTTTTGGACATTGGAAATTTCAGTCAACATTTCAACATCAAGGACATGATACGAGACATCGACGATAACTATATGAATTGTATGGAAAGATTGATGAAAGCAGATTGCCGTGAATAAATAAAATTTGACACCTTAAAAATTGAACTTCACGAAATGGAAAATGAAACCGAGAATCTAAATAGAATACAGTCCGAAATCCAACACTACAAGCTGAATCTAAATCTCTGCCTAGAACAATGCCTAGACGTTGGGTACCAATGCTAAGATTCATGGGATCTATTTTAGGACCAGTGGTTGGACTCATATCGTCAGAAGATGGAGAAGATTGTACAAACAAGATCAATGAGTTAAACGAGAGACGGAATAATTTAAGCCGAATTCTAGGAAAATAAACACATATAGTTAAGGCAGAGATTGATGGTATACATAAGGAAATGCGTATAAGAAATAAGGAAATACAGCAAATGCAATCATTATTAGAAAAAACTATGAAAAACATGCGAAAATAAGAAAAAGACATAAATGACCTATTATATCTTAATTACATAAGTCAATGGGCAGCGCATGTAGAAACAAAGTTCGACCATTTACTCGACACCTTGCTACAATTCTCAAAAATCATAGAGAATGCTACAGAAAAGAAAGTGCATCGAGAACTGATAACTAATAATCAACTACGACATATCGTAACTAAAATACACAAGGAAATAGGCGAATACGAATTTCCATTGCCTACTATTAATAATAAAGAAGAAAATTCGCATCAAATAGGAAAATCTGACATTGGTTAACATTGAAACCGACTATTGGTATCCACAGACATCCCTCTTTTAGAAAGAAATTCTTATCCACTGTATAAAATACACCCGTATCCATTACAGCAAAAATTTGATTGGAAATATGACTGAAACCCCATTACTTACTGCCTGAAAAACCTACGTCGCCTTATCATTTGATGATCAGAGATTTTTCTTGTCAAATCAAGAATATCAAAGTTCCTGTATCAAAACTATATACAACACCATTTGTGAAGCAAACCAACCCATAAATGTCTCTTCAATTACTTCTTTCTGCGAAATTGTTATGTTGGTCAAGGCCATCTATAACAGCCTTTCAAAAATGTGACGTGAGAGTTACTCTACAAGAAGACTCGGTTTGTACACAAATACCTTCCCTTCAAGCGTGGTTATATATTCAAAAAGCAAACCAGAACTTATCAGAATCAATTTTCCTGCTAAGAAAAAAAAAAGAATACATTCTGAATTCTGAAATAATTGAATTAGGAAGTGGATGTATTGCCAGAACAAAAGACACCATGCTAACAGAAAGAACAATAGATATAAATGAGGAAGTATTATTTTTTATTCGCTTTCGATTCCTTTGAAATAGAACTGAAGGGCCTATAACAAAGCCACCGAACGCGTCCTCGGGTTGCGAATAGATGATCCCTGTACCAAGGGTTTCTGCTGAATATGGTTACAATAATTAATAACCAGTCGCGGACAATTGTCCAGGGATGGTTCCGAAGGAATAACGCCTAAGCGGAGGCGTAACAACCGTGCCGAAAGCTGAATGGCACCTGGGTGAGGTGTCTTGAACGGTGACTCTGGGATACCGGGCGACCTCTCAGAGTATGCAGCCTTATCCTTGTACGCGGTGCTCTACAAGGATGGACGAACCCTTTCCCTAGCTGCTCGTGGGAACAACACCACCAAAACACCAAAAAGTTGTGGATCTCGTTCAAAATGATCGAACGCGCAGAGCAGCCGACAATGGGTCGGCAGAAAATGCCGATCATCCTAGAGTTCGGGGTCCTGAAAATAATTTAGATGGAAACACGACGACGAACCAGCGAAACGCCCACATTGAGTGGACGGATCAACTCAAGGATGACTTCCTAGATTGCTACGATGCCAGCATTATCCCTGTTCACCGAGCCTTTATGGCGCGTATGCACACTCTCTGGTGCCAGAAACACCCAGAGCTACAGCATGTTTCGCATCAGTCTTCGCGAAATCAAACCGCATACCTCCGGAAAAATGGATATGTACGCGGACAGCTTCCTCAACCGCTGCGTGATCAAGCTGCAGACGAAATTGAGGAAGCGACATTAAGACAAACCGCGGAAAGCAGGCAACTTCTGAGAGCTGATCGCGATTCCAGGACAAGGTGGAACATTAACATGTAAGTTCCTCCTAAACCCCAAGATCTGACTGAAATGAATGCCTCCCTTCGTGGAAATATCTCGCAAGAGTCCGACCTCTGGACCATCAATTGTTCAGTTTATGGTGCTGCGAGAGCTTTGGCTGATTCAAATCGGTGGCTAAATCCGACGATGGATCAAAAGACCAAAAGACGCTTGCACCAACTGAACAAGAAAATTGGATGGGCAAGACATAATGCGTCCCGTGTTCAATGTGTGATTGACTACATAACATCTGGTAGACAGTTCATGGAAAAGGTTCGGAAGTTCGCCGAAGAACTAAGGATCTCGAATCACACACTGAAAAAGTCAAAGCTGCTGACAATCAAGCAGCATATTGTTGACAAAATAGGCTGTCATCTGACGCAAGGAGGAAAATACAGAAGAGGGAGAGATGGATCAGGGAGAATCAACAGTTTCTCGTTGGCCCATCGCGCCTCTTCAGCGATCTCCCTATTTCTGTAAAAAATCCACCCAAGCCCAAGGAGGTAGAGACTTTTTAGAGAGAGGTATACAAGATCCCGAAAACACTAAAGTTGGAAGAAGAGACTGACGAAGAGGTAAAAAAGCACTTAGAGGCACGAAAATCTTTTCTGCCGCTTGACCAGAATTTATCAAGAACTTCTGGTGGAAGAAGTTTACTTTCACACACCAACATTTGCCCCGCATATCCACTTTATATTTAAAGTCGGAGACGCCCACTTCGCAGTGGCTGGTGCTAGCACGCAATATACTCCAGCCGAAAAAAGGCAACTTGTCCAACCCAGAGAATTACAGGCCAATAACTTGTTTGAACACACTGTATAAGATCTTTACAGCTGTCCTAAAGAACAGGATTGTTCGACGAATTGAGCCTGTATGGCGAGAGAAGTACGAATAACGTGGCTCGCAAAAAGGTGTAGCAGGCTGTCAAGAGAACCTGCTAATTGATAGGTGTGTCTGTAAAGACGCTGCAGGCTATCAGCGCGTCCTGTCAAAGGCCTGGATTTACTACCGGAAAGCTTTCGATTCAACCTTCATACACTTATCATCTGTCTGTTGGAAAGCTTGAAGGTGCATCCACACATAGTGAGATGCATAGAGAGACTGATACCTCTTTGGAAAACTAGATTTACTATCTCATCTAGAAATTATTGTGTGACAACGAACAACGTCACCTTCCAGAGGGGCGTCTTCCAGCGTGATACCATGCGCCCTTTGCTTTATTGCATCACACTTTTGCCTCTATCTCTTGCACTACGGAATTCTTCTGGATGCCTCCGTGGTGACACTAACCATCGCTAGCATAAAGTCACTCATGTATTTTATATGGATGAACTGAAGATCTATGCCTCTGGTAAAAGCAAACTTCAAACTGCTATAAATATCGTCAAGAAGTACACAGGAGAGATTGGGATGGACTTTGGATTGGACAAGTGTGCCAAAATTAATCCGTAGAAAGGAAAGATTACTGGCGTTCTCGAAGACCCTGAGCTTGTGGATATAAGTGTCATTAGACATCTTGATACTGGAGAGACCTACACATACCTGGGCGTGCCTCATAGCCGCATTCAGGACGTAACATCAGTGAAGGAGTCTCTCCGCACACTCCGAATACCTAGAACACATACTATCGGGGTGTCCGATCCAAGCAAGAACGACGTATATCTATAGACATAATGCGGCCCTGAGACTGCTTTATGACCATCTTTTTCGCTCTTACGGTGTTGGTCGCGACCCTGCCCTGCCGAATACTCCAAGGGAGATAGAGTCAATTGTCCAAAACGAGAAGTGCCACATTTTCTGGAACTACGATTTTCGGACAAGTTATTCGGTACAAGTAATTGTCCTTGTGATGGGTGCTCTCGGAGGTGCAAAACTATCACTGGTTCGTATCCTTAAAACCATACCCGCGTGCCAAAAATATGCCAAGACACTTGCGAGATGGACGCAGAAAGGTGTCATCCTTGGGTCGCTTCGTATCCTCAAGACACACGAGGGTTTCGCCGGCCTGTCGTTGTGATTTCATCGTGCCCTGTGACCACCCTTCTCACGGTTGTGAGACGTGGCCATAAGTGTGATTTACCGCGGTTCTATTGGGAGACGGTATCATTTCTTAGATGGCAGTTTCTCGCAGTGACACCCTGAGGTGGTTGTCGAACCTTTTTTTTAAATTATATATATATATATATATATATATATATATATATATATATATATATAGTTAAAAGTTTGTTATACGAACAACCGCAGGATTTTGCCGGGAGCGGGTGCTAATCTGTAAAATTGCACCCGCTTTCAGCGAAATCGCGGTAAAATTCCAGTTGTAACCACGTCTCACGACCGTGAGATAGAGGGTTACTGTCTGCGACGAATTCAATACGATTATCTGGCAAAAGTTTCGTGCACCCTGAGGACACGGAGCGACCCAAGCACGACGGCCTTCTGCATTTTTCCCGCAAGTGTCTCAGCATGTTGTTGACACGCAGGGATGCTTTGCAGGCCCTTAACTCGTGAAAGCTTGCCACCTCCAAGAGCACCGATGATCAGGACGACTAGCTTAACAGAATATTACGGGTATAACCGTCGCATCTCCCTCATATGGACTTCATATCTCTCTTTTCTTACTCCTTGGCTATGACTTTTTTGTCAGCTGGTGCCGAAAATTCGATAACGAACATGGTTCGTTTCTCGAAGTCAAGGAGAACTATGTCAGGCCTCGAGTGCGCAACAGAAACAATTGTCGAGAATATGAAGTTCCAGTATATGCGGCACTTCTCATTTTCGACAATTTACTCTTTTTCCCTAGGAGTGTTTAGCGGAGCGGTATTTCGGCTAATGCCGTAAGAGTGACAGAGATGGTAATGAAGCAATTTTAGTGCCGTAGTGTGCTCTTGGATGTCGTTAGTTCCCGCATGAGTTGGACAATTGGATAGTATGTGTCCTAGATGCTCGGGGTGTGCATGACACGCCTTGCGGCTATAATCGGGAATGTCTTGGCTCAAAATGTGGCGACGGTATGCTAGAGTGGAAATGACACCGTCTTGACATGCCAAAATGAAAACCTCCGTGCCCGACTTCAATCCGGGTGATTTAAGGAAAGCAAACGTTACCTCGTACGACATTGACTGATCTTCCACATTTATGTGGAAGATGCCGTGCATCCTCTTGTCGAGGAGCTGTTCGCGGAAGTTTTTCTCCTGCGCTTTCTTATTTCCGATCTTGAAGAGTGAGTACACAAGATGGATAATATTTGATGCAGTTTGCTCACCCCTGATATTGAAGTCAAGGCCGAGTGTTTCAGCAGCCTCCTCCGCTGCTTTGTACAGAAACACCCCTTTGCCCACTTCTTCGTGTTTCCTGACCATTTTAAGAAGAGGGGTTTGTCCATTTGTGACTATATGTGCTGTACCCAGAATAATCCTGTTGTGAAGACATTCAAGATTCAGTATTCCACGACCACCTTGACGGCGTGAGATGTAAAGTCGCGGAACACAAGACTTAAGGTGCATGCTTTTGTTCATGTTCATAACCTTTCGGGACACGATATCGAGGGATCTGAGCTCGTCCTTCGTACATGGAACCACTCTAAGTGAATAGAGTACTACTGGGACTGCAAGCATGTTCGTCGCAGATACTTTGTTCCTCGCCGACAGTTCGAAAGAACATATTCGTCGGATGAGACGTTTGTATCTGCATCGGAGAGTAACCTTTATAGATGCCACGTCCTGCATTCGGCTCTGTGGCACGCCCAGGTATGTATAGGTCTCTCCAGTGCTAAGGTGTCGTATAGCGCTTCTATCGACAAGCTCAGGGTCTTCAAGGATGCCATTAAGTTTTCCTTCCTTCAAATTAACCTTGGCGCATTTCTCTAACCCGAACTCCATTCCAATCTCTTGAGTGTACTCTTTGACAATGTCTAGAGCTAGATGTAGTTTCTCATGATTTCTAGCATAGAACTTGAGATCATCCACGTAAAATACATGAATGACCTTATGCTTTCGATCTCCAGGTTTGCCGCAGAGGTACCCTTCGGAATGGCGAAGTGCGAGAGATAGTGGCAATTATGTGAGGCAAAAGAGGAGAGGACTCATGGTGTCGCCCTGAAACACACCTCTCTGAAAGGTGACACTGTTAGTGATCACACAATGTTTTCCAGATGCGACAGTAAATCTGATTTTCCAAAGTGGAATTAATCTCTCTATGCACCTCACGATGTGTGGATGAACTTTTAAGCTTTCCAACAGACAGATGATAAGTCTATGGGAGGTTGAATCGAAAGCTTTCCGGTAATCAATCCAGGCCATCGATAGGTAACGCTGATAGAATGCTGCGTCTTTACAGACACATCTATCGATGAGCAGGTTCTCCCGACATCCTGCTACGCCTTTCTTCGAACCGCGTTGTTCGTACATCTCTCGCCACACGGGTACAATTTTCCGAACAATCCTATCTTTCAGGATAGCTCTGAAGATCTTATATAGTGTGTTCAGACAAGTTATTGGCCTGTAATTCTTAGGGTGAGCTATATTGCCTGTCTTCGGCAGGAGCACTGTGCGCCCTTCCACAAACCACTCCGGATTAGGCTCTTCCGACTTTATATATGAGGTGAAAATGCGGGGCTCCACAGGTGTTATGAGGGCACTGCACAGCTCTTTAAAGCTATTTATATTCTTCAAGTATTCTTCCAGTGGATGCTGGACTTCGTAGACTTCTCCACAAAATGCATCGACCTCGTCTGGTGTGGGCGGGTGGACTACAGTAACTGGAGGGTCTTGGGAGATAGTACTCGTATTCTGTCAACAATATGCTGCCTGATAGTCAGTAGCTTTGACTTGTTGTGTGTGTGATGACGGATCCGCAGTTCGCGCGCGACTGTCGAACCTTGGCAGTGAAAGTCCTGCCAGATGTAATGTAGTCAATCACACACTGAATGCGGGACGCGTACTGCCTTGCACAGCCTATCGTTGTGCTGAGTTGATGCATTCGTCGTTTGGTCTTATTGTCGCTGCATTATACACACTACAATTGATAGTCCAGAGGTCGGATTTTTCGGAAAAATCTTCACGAAGCTCGTCATCCAGTTCAGCCAGATCTTTGGGCTTGAAAGAAACCTGAATGTTGATGTTTCTCCGGGTCCTGAAGCATCGTTTTTCCTCTATTGGATGCATGCTCGCTTAATCTTATTGACTTCTAAACACGTAGAATTTTCATTAAGAATTATCGAATCAATAAAAGAATCCATATACAAATCACTAGCAGAAAATTCTAAATTCCGAACACAATCAGGAGATTTTGCGATTCGAAAAGCTGAAGTAGAACTGAAAGAAAGACATAACATACTTGGACAGCTGGATGGATCAGTTTTCCTTGATGCCCTAAATGACATCTTGTACAAATTTGACGACACCGGTCAGTTTCTGCAAGACAGCTTTATAAGCCACAATTGGACAACAAGAAGACAAAGGAAGAAAATAAATAAAAGAATAGTATATACTCACCATACCACATACAGAAATACAATTATAGAACTCACTTACCTCCATAATGATAAAACGTCCACAGTAACCTTACACCACTATATAATTATTAAATAAACATTCTCCACTATAATATATAAATTTGGAACACCTTTGAATTAAATATAAAATACGAAAAATTACATATAACTCCATTAGTACACATTCAGTTAAAGTATTTTATCAGAACATTAGGTTTGATCAAGAAAAACAAAATTTTTAGTATATAATGAAATTACAAATTTGTACGTAAAAGATTAAAAATCGATTGTCTTCCGCAACAAGAGCTAAATTCATAGATGACGATAATGATTTTAAGACGGGAGGACTGTTATATCCGCAATTCTGGAAAATTTTGATACAACGCCTAATGGGGCGCAACTCAGCTTACTCTGCGGAAACCAAGCGACCGTTGCGATTTAGAATCAGGCGCATTAGCGACACAATCCGATCATGACTCCTGAGGTAATCGAACTACTGCAGGTAAAGTAGAAACCGCAAGGTCATTAAGAGTGCGACACCGTAGGGGAGTAACGATTCGGTGGTATATGTGGTATATGAAAAAATAAGTGATAGATTGTGTATATGGTCAGACATAATGTTACCGAAATAGTCTAAATAAATGCATTAAATATCGTTAAGTTAGTATAATGGAATTCATACTCCACACGGAAAAAAACAAATTGTGAATTCAACGCTGTAATTTCAGGGTACCATTTCCCTGCAACAAAAAATAACTTTGGTAGTGTGAATGGTACCATAAGGTGTTGTTTCCCTCGGACGTGGGGTACGAAACGCCACCTACTGTCAATTGTTTTTACAGTTTTGCCGCAAAAACAATAGATGGTAGTTTGATACCCGAAGCGCAAGCGAGATGGAACCCCATCTTGAAATTAGCTGCAACAAAATTTATTCTAGTTTTTTCACTCTGCAGAAAGGTCAAGAGAGAAAACGACCGATCGCCGAGAGCCGCAGTAGGGGGGATTTGATGGTCAATCGTGTGACTATTTCCAAACTCAATATGTATCATACGTGCTCACTACAGAATGTGAACACCCTATCCTTAACATAGACATCAATAACTACATGTGACATGCCACGAGGAAAGGTACCAAACTCGGGGAGAGAAAATTTTACAAGGCATGCGATTTAGGAAAAGGCAACGAATGAGAATCAAGGCCGAGAAGCGCAACCCTCGAAAATAACCCCCTCCACTTCCAACATAGTCTTATGCTAAGCGCCTGTGTGCCTTCTCGAAAGACAAATCGGCCTCGCTCGTATCAAGCTGAAATTGATGTCAAATTTCCATCCCACGGTAGCAAAAAACTACAAAGAATTTTAATCTTTAGGCTCAGTCTTTTGGGAAGTTATGGAAGGAGAAAAAAGAATCAAAATTGGGTTTTCTCGAAAACCGCTGGACCCATTTTTATGAACAAAATATATATTATGAAGTCCGATACGACAATTTACAAAAATACAGGATAATTTTATGACACAAGCAAGAAGGAAAAGAACTGTTCGGAGAACCCAGATTTACCGTGAAGGCTATTGCAATGTTTCGAATGTTTTGTAATGTCTTAGAATATTGTCATTAGTTTAAATAAAACTCATATTTTTATTATTTGTAGAAAATGCAAGCCAGTAGTCACTACAAGAACGCGCGGCGTACTGTACCTCTCGGGTGGTGAGGAAACTAGTACACACGCATATATTTAATCCCACTCTCGGCAACAGTTTGATCAATTGCCAAAACAGGTATACTGACATTTTCAAAAGATATCCTCTTCTTCCTTCTGTTAATTGTTTTCTGACATTTGACTGTCTTTTACAGCATATCGTAATGCATTTGTCAAGTGAGGTTTCCATGTGGTAATACGATAATTATTATTTTTGATTATTTTTAACTATGGCGCACCACTCCGATCAGTTCGCGGAACATTTTTTCACCTGTTATTTTGGTCATAAAATTATCTTGAATTTTTTGGTAAATTGCCTGATCAGTCTTCATAACATAAATTTTGTTTATAAAAATCGGTCAAGCGGTTTTCGAGAAAAACCACTTTTTTATTTTCATTTCCCCCTCCATAATCTCCGAAAAATGCAATTTGAAGGTTAAAATTCTCTGTAGTTTTTTTTACCTTAGGGATGAATATTTGACATGTTTCAGTCTCACACGAGCGGAGACCGATTTGCCATGCTTACCCGGCTATACCCTTTCGTTTGGAATTAAGTCAGATCAACTCGACTGGGAAAAACAACTTATAGAGAACAAACTGCGTGTTCGGTAATGTCGCGGCTTTAGTAAAAGTTGGCATCCTTTAGAACTGAGACTCCAATAGAACACTTTTTGAGAGTTCCCTTTTAGTTCGTTGCTTTCCGATAGATGGCCAGTGGCGGGTGCTGACGTTTTCAACTGCGCATTTTCCGAACAGCACATACCTATTTGAAATCAAATAAATACTGTGAATGATCATATAGATAAGTATTATCAAACGTTTTTCATTCGTTTCTAAAACGTAATATTAACGTAAGATTTCAAATTTATATTATATAAATGGGAAAGAAAGTTTGCTGTTACACGTTACAATTGTTGTGTTTCATGCTTACGTATTTAAATCCTTTGTGGGACGTTGAACATCTCTTTTAAAACGAGATCCTTCGCTTGAATAATTGGTCCAGATACTCTATTGCTAGCTTGATTAAACCATTTGAAGACAGCAGCACTCAAAAGCGCATCACTTTTTTGCAACAAAACACCTCGCAAAATACTTCCAGTGGGAAGCACGCACTTTTGCGTAGCGCATATTCCATGACGCAGTTTCATAACCAGACACGTTAAGAAGATATTTAACAGAAAATCACTTACTTTTATAAATATTAGATTAGCTGCCTACGATAGACAACGAGGTGCGATAGAATTCGAAACGCTGGTTTCCAATACTTCTTCTGTTTCTTAGTTTTCTTTGCCGAATACCCTCATTGCGTAGCTACGACAGCGCTACCAATTTGGAACTATTCACAAAAAATTTGAATTTGAATGCAATATTAACAAGAAATCTTATAGCAAATAATTAATTTTAAACCGTAGTCTAACATTTTTGATTAAAATTAATTGATATTCACTGCCCCAGAGGGGCTACACGAATATGCAGGACAAACCCGACACGGAGATAGCCATCCGAAAGGCGAGAATAGTTCCGGGTAGTGACACCAGGAAGCGCAGAATCCTCTCTCCCGCGACCTACTTCAACCGGCGTGGATATAAGAAGGGAGGCGAGATTCAAAGCGAGCACTCTCGAGTGGACTACGGGAAACCGAAGTCCGGAAATAGGTTTTGGCAATTCGAACCGGCGCACGCGTCACAAACTGCCGTGAAAGTATTTTAAGTTTAGATTTTCGTGATACGACGAAAATTGTACAGCCGCAGTATTATAATAAATATGAACAAATGCTCTTTAGATTGTAAAATCGTGATTTATTGCATACAACTAGGCTTATTCATGCGCGACGTTGTATTTTCATGAAATGTGACGAGACTGAAAGATAGGCTTATTCATGCGTGATATTACATTTTATGAAATGTTATAAGACTGAACATATTATAACTACGACGACTGACAATCTATAAGGAATCATCGTTATGAAAGAGATTTGAGGCCGAATGAAGATCAATTTATGGTTAAATTGTTTGTACTTCAATTCATCTTCTCCTTTCTGGGTCTAAATTAATCTTACCAGGGCTTGGGGCTAGGTAATAATAAAATAGAGTGAGAAAACGAACTCTTTCAATATTCGAGTGTCAGATTGCGCTTTTGTCAAGGTCAAAGACACTCGCGGCGCAGCGTCAATTCTCGGAAGACCTACATTCATGGGACCTAAATCCAATATTGACTGTATGTAAGCACACCACAGTTATTCTAAATCAATCGGAATTCAACAATATATTAATCAATATTAATTAATCTTAAGTAATTGTAAACAATATGTCGAACCGCACTCGAAAAAACCAAACGGCTACCCCCCTGCAGGTAGCCCGACCCTTTTAGAAAAAAATACACTCGTCAATTTCACATTGATGGTCCTGATTCCGAAATAATATGAGGAAATACCTTTTAAGATATTTTGATAAAACTTATTTGTTGATTCGCAATTAAATCTTGAACTAACACTTGCAACTATAACACCTCTTCTATGGAATGCGTGGACATGACTTCTCTTTACGGTTAGCAATGAATTTTCCTTGTCCAAGGAGAATCAAAGTTCGGACCTGGCCGCGGTTAGAAGGCCTCAGAACTCCCGTGGGTAGCGACGACCCAGTAGACGCGACGGGGATGAACCTGATGGTTAAGAGTTCGCCGGTTACCAGGGTGGAAAGATCAGCGTGAATTCAACTAAGCAGCAAAAAACAAGTAGCTCTCGATTCCCAAAACAGCTCACTCAGCCAAAACGTGAACTACCTGGCCAAAAGCTGATTGTTACCAGGGTGTGGTGACCTATACGGTTTCTATGAGGTACCAGGCCACCTCTCAGAGTAAAATTGTCTTATCTCTACAAGTGGGGCTCTGTAGAGATTGACAAAATGTTTCTCTTGCTGCACAAAGGAGCCTTAGAACATACTTTGGAATCTATAAGTGAAACCCCATCTGGGAGAAACTCTGGTGATACTAATGCCGGGGCGTCAAACGAAACGAAAGAACCACGACGAGCTAGATTGTCGAGAGCTACTAGCAAGAGGTTAAGACATCAATTGTCAAATCAATCAGACGCAACAACTAGCCAGACGGGGAATCCAAAGAGGGGCCATTCTGATAGCAGCATAACGAATGAAACCAGGGAACAGAAGAAGATGCGGCTGAGAAGTCCATCAGCCTCTTATAGCTGGCTCATTAAAGCTTTTGTCGGATTACAACCTTGGGTGGAATCAAGCGGTTCAAGCAGTTCCAAAAAAAAGTGATCCCAAAAATAACGTCAGCAAAGACCTCTCGAGGCCATTGAAGCTGCTGGCTTGGATTCCTAGTGTATCCATCGAACCAACAGCAGCACTTAAAAGGATAGAAATCTAAAACACAACCAATGAAACGGGAGGATGGAAGGTTATTGATGTCAAGGCAAGTAGTCAAGCCACCCAAATTGTAATAACTGCAGAGCCATGAGTGGTCGAGAGTCTCCAGAAGATTGACTGTAGGCCTCACTATGAGTTGAAGAGGATTAATATGCAGATCCTCTGAAAAACCAAAGTTACAACTGTAGACAGAGCTTCGGATTTGTGTTCGGAAAAGGTAGAGAAGACAACTTGGAGTTAAAATGGACACTAGTTTTCCTTCTTCCAGACTTGATCTTATGCAGATAAACCTTCACTATGCCAAAGAAGCGTCTGCCATGTTAAGCAGACGTTTGACAGTAGAACAAACGGCTTTTATCTTAATCAAGAACTTTGGGCTATCAAGGCGAAAGTAAGAGGATTTAGTAACAAGAGCGTATTTATGATTTATGATAGTTCTTTAGAAACATCTAGGGCAGCAGTTTGAGTCAGTGGCGATATTAAATTTATTGAATGACTAAGATTCTTTCCTAGGGACTTGGTGGCAATAAAGATTGAGCACCACTTAGGGGCAGGTGCCAACCTATGGTGATTTGCTCAATACACCTACCGTTTGACTCCCAGGACTCACCATCTGAGAAATGGCGAAATTTGCTGGACAACTGCTGCGTTGAAGGATGGCCATTGCGCAGCGGATGTGATGCTGCTGTTCATCATTCGACTTGGGGTAGTAAGGACACCAAACACAGAGGTGAGTCTTTATTAGATTACCTTTAATAACTGATTGAACTTTATTGAATCAGGGTAATACACCTACGCGCGTGACACCTAGATGTCTTCAGGTGATTGCTTCGACTTTATGGTCGATAAGTATTGGCGAAGTGTTCAACAAGTGGCATGTATCGTCGGATACATCCTTTTCGGATCATGAATATACAGGGTGTTTTTTTTAATTTGAGACAACGAAATATCTAAAAAAATACGCATCCTACGGAAAAAATGTCTGGAATAAAAACTTTTTATTTTCGAGGGGGAAAAAAGATTTGCTAAAATTTACCCCATCCCCACAGGAGGCAGGGGTGGGGGTAAGTAAGTTTTATTCGGAAAATTTGTTTCGATTCGCGATAGATGGCGCTGCAATGGCGAAAAATGAAATTGTTGACACTACTTTTAGCTCTACCCAGGAATAACGACGCGGACGTAGTAGTTGTCTATTCCCTTCGGGGTGCTTAATTTCGGTGAGTCCCCTTGCCTCTCACCATCCATCGGGGTGCTTGATTTCGGTGAGTCCCCTTGCCTCTCACCACAGGGATGCTTGATTTCGATTAATTATTTTACAATAAGTGCTCAAAATGGTGTCCTCGCACTTCGATGCACTTGTTAATCCGAGCTTTGAAAGATTCCACACAACTGCGAATTGTGTCTGGTGATATTTGTGCACAAGCAGACCTGATTCGCTCGATCATGTTATCACGAGTTGTGGGCACTTCTTGATACACGCGATTCTTTAGATAACCCCACAAATAGAAATCCGGCGCCGTAAGATCTGGCGATCTGGCAGGCCAATTTACTGGACCTCCTCTACCGATCCATCGTCCATTGAATTCGCCATTGAGTACTTCCCTCGCGATTGCCGCATTATGTGCTGGACAACCGCCATGTTGAAACCACATGTTGTGTCGCACTTCCAAGCTTAGGTCTTCCAGCAATATTGGAAGTTGATTTTCTAAAAAGTTACGATATTTTTCACCGTTCAAATTTTCATCAATAAAATACGGACCGATAAGTTGATCTCCAATTATTCCACACCAAACGATCACGGACCTTGGACGCTGATGCTCAACTTCACGCAACCAATGTGGATTTTCTACACTCCAATAATGCATGTTGTGCCGATTAACGTTACCATGGTTTGTGAAAGACGACTCGTCTGTGAACAGTACTGGAAAAAAGAAATTCGGGTTTCCTTGTATCTGCTGAACCGCCCATTGAAAAAATGTCACTCGGTTCTGAAAATCATTGCGTTTTAATACCTTCCAAACACTGGATAGAGACATTCCGGAATCGCGGCTTAGTTGTCGAGTACTAACATGAGGGTCATGAGTGACTGCAGCTAAAATTGCAATTTCATTATCAACTCCAGTAACTGTTACTTGACGCTTCCTTTTTTTCGGTTGTACACTTCCGTCAGTGATGAAGTTTCGGACAACCCGGTAAAAAGAAGCGCGTGAAGGAACACTTTCTGGAAAGCGTTGAGCATAAAGCGTGAGAGCATCATTGATATTCCTGCCACTTTCTCCATAAATGAGAATCATTTCAATCTTCTGTTGCTGAGATAGAATTTCCATTGTAAAAGTAATGAAGTAAGGTACTGAGGAAATACAACGACACCCAAACCAACTCAAACGAACGTGACCAACAACAATAACCCAAACGAAAGCAACCAACACACCCAAATCAAATGAACACAATCAACCTTCCTAATGAATAAACGTTAAGCACGGACAGACGCGGTTATCGCTCGGCCGGAATGACGTCGAGGATTGTAGACAGTGGAGACTCGATGATATGTAATGTCTACATCCAAAATCGACTTTCGTCAACCAACTGCATTCGGGAATGGTTTTCGACAGTTTTATCACTTTTACTGTCCCGTTGCCAAAAGTTCAAGCACCCCGATGGATGGTGAGAGGCAAGGGGACTCACCGAAATTAAGCACCCCGAAGGGAATAGACAACTACTACGTCCGCGTCGTTATTCCTGGGTAGAGCTAAAAGTAGTGTCAACAATTTCATTTTTCGCCATTGCAGCGCCATCTATCGCGAATCGAAACAAATTTTCCGAATAAAACTTACGTATTTCGTAAAGGAGAATCTGAATCTGTGATAAAAAATTGGGGTTGTCATTTGAAATTACAAAGTTACCCCCACCCCTGCCTCCTGTGGGGGTGGGGTAAATTTTAGCAAATCTTTTTTCCCCCTCAAAAATAAAAAGTTTTTATTCCAGACATTTTTTCCGTAGGATGCGTATGTTTTTAGATATTTCGTTGTCTCAAGTTAAAAAAAACACCCTGTATATTCATGATCCGAAAAGGATGTATCCGACGATACATGCCACTTGTTGAACACTTCGCCAATACTTATCGACCATAAAGTCGAAGCAATCACCTGAAGACATCTAGGTGTCACGAGCGTAGGTGTATTACCCTGATTCAATAAGTTCAATCAGTTATTAAAGGTAATCTAATAAAGATTCACCTCTGTGTGTGGTGCCCTTACTACCCCAAGTCGAATGATGAACAGCAGCATCACATCCGCTGCGCAATGGCCATCCTTAAAAATAGCAGTTGTCCACCAAATTTCGCCATTTCTCAGATGGTGAGTCCTGGGAGTCAAACGGTAGGTGTATTGAGCAAATCACCATAGGTTGGTACCTGCCCCTAAATGGTGCTCAATCTTTATTGTCACCAAGTCCCTAGGAAAGAATCTTGGTCATTCAATAAATTTAATATCGCCACTGACTCAAACTGCTGCCCTAGATGTTTCTAAAGAACTATCATAAATGACAAATACGCTCTTGTTACTAGATCTTCTTACTTTCGCCTTGATAGCCCAAGGTTCTTGATTAAGATAAAAGCCGTTTGTTCCGCTGTCAAACGTCTGCTTAAGATAGCAGACGCTTCTTTGGCATAGTGAAGGTTTATCTGGATAAGATCAAGTCTGGAAGAAGGAAAACTAGTGTCCATTTTAACTCCAAGTTGTCTTCTCTACCTTTTCCGAACACAAATCCGAAGCTCTGTCTACAGTTGTAACTTTGGTTTTTCAGAGGATCTGCATATTAATCCTCTTCAACTCATAGTGAGGCCTACAGTCAATCTTCTGGAGACTCTCGACCACTCATGGCTCTGCAGTTATTACAATTTGGGTGGCTTGACTACTTGCCTTGACATCAATAACCTTCCATCCTCCCGTTTCATTGGTTGTGTTTTAGATTTCTATCCTTTTAAGTGCTGCTGTTGGTTCCATGGATACACTAGGAATCCAAGCCAGCATACAATACTTACGTACGTCGTAAAGGAGAATCTGAATCTGTGATAAAAAATTGGGGTTGCCATTTGAAATTACAAAGTTACCCCCACCCCTGCCTCCTGTGGGGGTGGGGTAAATTTCAGCAAATCTTTTTTCCCCCTCGAAAATAAAAAGTTTTTATTCCAGACATTTTTTCCGTAGGATGCGTATTTTTTCAGATATTTCGTTGTCTCAAGTTAAAAAAACACCCTGTATATGCTTCCCCTTGACAGCCGATCGAACTCAGGTTCAAAGGTACAGGAACCCTAAAACAATTGACTGGGACATTGAGGATCTCAACAGATTGTTAGGTGATATGCCGGTCGGAATCAAGGCTATCAAACAAATAGAATTTGCTGACGACATCCTACAGAAAGGTATGAACAAAGCGTATGAGCACAATTGTCTGAAAACACTAGACAAATTAGAAGAAATTACTAACGGAAAAATCTCTCCATAAGGATCAATTTGCCTCTTAGAAAGGCAGATCTACCGTAGACGCTCTTTATGCGTTCACCTCCTGAAATAATAATACTGGGCGGAAAGGTGAAGTAGCGATTGCAGCGTTTTTGGATATAGAGGACGCATTTAGTAACACCCCAATTGAATCCATATAAGATTCTGCTAAACACACACGGAGTTAGCGACACGGTAAACAGGTGGATGCACCGCATGTTGAGAAGCAGAAAGGGACATACTTTGCTACATGGTAATTAAGTGAAGGCCAAAGTTTCAAGGTGATGCCCACAGGGAGGACTTCTTTTATCCACCCAGTGGGCGCTTGTTATTAATGACCTGATTCGTGTTTAAAACGAATCGGGTTTTTACACTCAAGGCTATGTAGATGACCTGGCTATCCTGGAGTAACATGGAAGCATGAGGGAACCTTAGTGGAACTCATGCAGTCAGCGCTCAACATGGTAGAGCAATGGTGCAGTGACCGCTATTTGTCTGTTAACCCGGACAAGACAGAACTCATGCATTTTACCGGAAGAAGGACGCTTCCTGACCTTAGAAATCTCAATTTTTACAGTAGGGAAGTAGAATTTTTGAAATTAGCAAAGTATTGAGGAGTAACATTTTATCCTAAATTAACCTGGATACTCCATGTTTACGCAATGGTTGCCAAGAACTGAACTAATCAGTACTTTTAAGCAAATGGAAAGCTTCCAAAGGGTTTTTTGCTTAGCAATCACTGGAGCTATGAAAGCAGCACCAACTGCAACTCTTGAGGTCATTCTGGACTTCCCGCCGTTGCACCTTTTCGTCAGGAAGATCTACATGATATCAGTAAGCACATGCTATGCTAGGATAATTTTCTCGCTATGCAAACTGATGTTATGAAGAATGGCATGATGAAGGGAGAAGGGAAGAATTATTTACACCAGAAGGTCTCGTTTGATACACAGTGGCTTTAAAGACTCCTTGTGAACATCGGCTGGAATCTATGGGAATAAGCCCAGGGCTGAGATGGCTACAGCACTGGGCACATTCCCTACAGTTTTTCAGGCCGAAATAATAGCTATTAAAGCTAACCTGCAGGAAATTCGTAAGCGAGCTTATGAAGGCCAGCATATTTACATTTTGTTCTGACAGACAAGCAGAACTTAGGCCGTAACATCTGGAAAGTTTACTTTCAGAGTCGTCTGGAGTTGCCTTCAGGATCTTCTTAAGGTTAATGGTAAAAACTGGGTTAGTCTAATGTGGGTTCCCGGTCATGAAGATATTGAAGGTAATGAGAAAGTAGATGCCTTGGCTAAGATGAGAGTTTCGCAGCCTCTCGGAGTAGCATGCGAAATATTGGAAGGGAACCAACAGAATGGTGCATTCTAAGAATTGCACATCTGGTACATGTATCAAGAGGACTAATGAAGTCCTGATAATAGAAAGAAGGCAAATTATGTCGTAGTAGGGATTCTTATTGGACACTGCAGACTGAGAAAATACTTGACCAACATTAGATAAATTTCCATTTTTGTTTTATTAATGATACTATAAAATAATTATTTAATCAGTTAATAATTTCAATTACTTATTATTACATTTATTACTATTGTTGATAATATCTCATAAAAATATTTTTGCAACATTTCTGATAAAATCTGATAAAAATATTTATGGCACATTTCTGATAAAATCTGAAAACAACATGGGACATTTCTGATAAAATCTCATAACACACTAGTGGGACAACTCTGATAAAATCTGATAGAACACTAGTGGGACACTTCTGATAAGATCTGATAGAACTATATTGGGACAAATTTTCGGAAAGAAACTGAAAGACTTGGATGCAGATTTCGGAAAGATTCTGATAAAATCTGAAAAGAATTTTGTTCCGACTGTTTCAGAATCTATCAGGAATTTCCTTTCAGAATCTTTCCGATTTTTTGGGCAGGGTAAATTTACTTGTGATATTATTTTGTTTTGGGTAGGGGACCCTAGTTTTCGTATACGGTGTGTTCGCCCCAGAATGAATCATGTGAGCAGACTTGAGTCATAACGGATCGTAGTTTTTCCTTTTCTCGCTAGGGTCGCGCAAAATAAATTCTGGGCACGAAAACTTCTTTACCTGCTCCCTGCTTCGCGGAATAGTAGAACACTGTACTACAAGAAGAAAATTTGTTTCTTCTCATTGTTACATGAAAAATAGATATTTTTCAAAAAAAGCTACCTGTGCCGCGAGTCTCAATACCCTTTAGATTATTTATACAGAAAATCAGACAAAATGTCTTCGCCGTTTGGCACGTGGCTTTGTTTTGACGTTTTATCATTCCGCGAAGAGCAGCACGGCAGTATTCGTGCGGAGATTCAAACTTGAACTTTTATACGTCTAATACGTATTTTACGTAAAAAATGTAATAAACGTAAAAAATGGCGGACTTGAAAGGTGGGTGAGGGAAAAGACCATAATATAACCTCACTTATTCCGGAATGCATTAAGTATGAGATGAAGTGAATTATTTTTGATAAAATTTAAAAGATGAGTAAATCAAAAGTTAGAAGGGAAAAGGGACAAGAAATCCCTTGGCCAAAACTGATGTTTGAGCGGTTGAAAGTTGAAAATCAAGCAGTTTCAAAATGCTCAATTTGTAATAGTATTTTAAAAAATACTAGCTACGAACGTCTTCTAGCTTACAAGTATGTAAGTATTGTTGATCCTTCGTTGATATAAATGATTGTATTCAATTTTTAAAATCTTCTGACTTCGTCTTTCTTTTAAGTTAAGAAACATCTGCAAAGCAAAAGACCCTCTGGAAGTTAAGCCACTGAAAAGACGTAAAGTACGTTAATTTAAATCGTATTTGACAACACTCGATTGCACCCGGGGGAAAAAGCCAAATTTTTGTCATTCTCCCTCTTGAAAATAAAATGTATCTCCTTCCAAGAGGAATTTCTGGGTCTTTTTTTCAGACATCAGTCTGGTTTTTCAGACATCCTAACCTGAAAGTGCAAAAATGGCGATTTTTAGCCATATTTAAGGCAATATAACACGATCAACAATTTTTTACCTAAAAACTGCTAACGCCATCGTTTAGTACTCCTTTTTATCTTCCATTTCCAATTTTGATCGTCCCGAACCGATTTTTTTTCCGAGATATCACACATTAACCATTTAAGCCCCGCAATGCATTGTGGAACAATGCAAGGCGAAGAGAAACGGAATGGTTAATGTGTGATATCTCGGAGAAAAAAATCGGTTCGGGATGATCAAAAATGGAAATGGAAGATAAAAAGAAGTACAGGTTAGGATATCTCAAAAACCTGACGTATAGGAAAAATTTGGATAACCGATTCGGTTTAAGGATACCAAAATCATTCGGGGTCACATAGTCCGGTCTTTCGGTTGAAATTTTGTCGGCCTGTGTTATCTATACCACTACAACAACTTACGTATTAAATGGTTTTGATAGGAGTGTTTTATGATAATATGTTTTTAGCTTTCCGGGGTTGGTACGACTGAATTTTTAAATTTTATTTTGTAAATTCTTCAGTCATTTTACATTTGATTTTTTAAATTTCGCGCATATTTAACTGAAAATGTAATTCTTCAGAAATTACAATAGGCTGGGAAAATAAAAAATTGGTCAGTTATTGCAAATTCATAACTAATGAATTTTTTGATAATACTTATATATTTTATATCAGTCTATTTATGTACTTTACGACAAACACTCACATGATTCAAAAGTTGCGCATGTTCCTCCTTAAAAATCTGGCAAGCAAGTTAGCCAGTGACTTCGGTGCAGCCCTATCCGACTACTGAGAAAAGTAGTTATCGCTTACAAGTTCCACTTCACGGGTGAACTAATCCGTCGGGCGGCGCGTCGATCGTCCTGTTCCAGAAAAGCATTGGTCTTATGGAAAAGTCAATAATTAATATTAAATAAAAACATTCCCGATCATTTCAGTTTGCAAAATTAAGACCAACAACTCTTTGATGGGTAATTGATATTTAAAAAATATAAAAGTCATTGAAATCTAAAAGGATTATTGAAAAAACATTGTTTTAAAAGTGGTATATATCGCAGTATTCTCAAAATTTCATATAATGCAAGCAACATTTAAAAACGTTAAACAATTTATATTCATAATATTTTGATTTATTCTAATGGCACTTTAATATAAAATTATTAAAATTATAACTTTACACATGTTTGTTAATAACAATAGGTATTTAACATGTGGAAGTAAGTATGTGTTTTTTGATGAAATGTTTAATAGATACTATATACTAAGAATAGCATTTATTAATAACAAATATAAATTAATTTTATAATAAATTGGAAGTCAGAACCCTATTGACAAAATAAGAATCCTAAGAGAAAACGAAATATTATAATTAAAAATGTAACAAGAAAAAATTATAATATAAAAATATTATAGAAACTTGAATAATGAAATTAGCAAATGTAATAGTATCTTGATATTTTTGTAGTATAATAAATTAGGAATTGAAAAATTCTAAATTTTAATAATTCAATTTTTAAGAACGAGAAAATTTTTTTTGGCTAAATATAACAAGCCAATTAAAATTTTTGTGTAGAAATATTTCTATAATTCAAACACATATTTATTGTATCATATTATGTTATCAAGGAATAAAATAAACTTTCTTTTACAAAATATACATTGAAAAAGAGGGGGGGGGGAATGAATGAATGAATTAAACGAATAAGTAAATATTCGAAAAATCAACAAATTCAGTATATTTTTCTAAAATGCACAACTAAATAACATATAATATTAGTACTATCATACACCTGGGACTAAATAAGGTCTCTTTAAACCCACCTGCAACAAATAACAAATCCTAATATTATAATTAATAATAACCTAATAATAACCTAATCGAGATATTCATCGTTTTCTTTTGGATTTTGATAGCGTTTATTGCCTTACTTTGAAACCCATCGAAAAATATAAAAAAGCTTCAAAATTAATAAAATGGCGGTGGCTCTTCTACAAAATATGAAAAGCTGCTTTAAAAAAAAATCCACACTTATATTTTCTGCCAATTTTTTGTTGAATTTTTAGTTTCATAATAAAGATATTTTGTGGGTTTTATTAATTAAATTAAATATGGAGTAAAGATATAGGAGAAATAAATGCCAGGTTAATTTATTTAAAGAAATATAATTATTTAATTATTTAAAAATATACTACGATAAAAGTATTGCAATTCTTATGCAGACAGAACATAATAATTCATTATATACAATTGAGAAAAACCACGTTTTACAAAATTTCGCGACTTTCTTTTTCGCAAAATTATCCTTTTTTTAATTTAGGTTTCATGTACTATTCTGACTGCAAGAAAATCATTATTTTACAATTAGAATTTACTTTAATACTTTAATTTATTAATAAATTAATGTAATTGTACATAAATGTAGAAAATCAGCGATAATTCAAAACTGTCATTATTGTTAATTTTACATTTTTCTTAAAAATAGTATGGGTCCTAAAATATTTTTAAAATAAAAAAAAACTATTCCAGCTATAATTTTACACACTATCATAATAATCTAAAAGTTGGGCAACAAGTAGAATAAATCAAAATTTTAAAAATCAATGCAGTCACGAAACCGCCAGAGCCATTTGATTATTTTAGGTTAAAGGACGTCGGTGTAAACAAATCGTAATACTTACCGTTATAACCTTTTCATCCGGAGCTAAAAAATCCTTTTTGATTCTTACCCTGATCGACAGTTCAGTGCTATACATCGATGTCCCCCATTTTCATAACACATTTATCCGTAAATGAATAAAATAACGATAAAGTTATGACATGTCACGAGTTTTTATATGCAAAATAATAACAGACAACGGGTAGACAGGGCGTCGCAGAGGTGGCGCCTCTAATGCAAAAGCGAAAATCGTGTCACCCCCCTGCTTTGATAAAGGGCCAAACGAATGTTTGTTCGATTTGAATAAATTGTTTGTTTGTCCTTATTTATTTGGTTCAAACAAATTTTTGGTTGGTTTAAATGAATCTCTTGTTCAAATTGAGTGAAGTTCTTGTTTACATTGAATATATATTTTTTAAATTAAATATAGATTTTTTTCAAGTGAAGTAAATGTTTTTTTTGCACTTAACCTCAAAATTGAGCATTCTTTATAAAAATAACGAGTAAGGTCGATAATATGTTTTTTGTTAATCATAACACAGGCCGAGAAAAATGACATCATTTTTGTACCCAAAGACCGGACTCAAATATGACTAAAAATAGCCATTTTTGCACATTCAGGTTAGGATGTCTCAAAAACCTGACGTATAGGAGAAATTTGGATAACGGATTCGGTTTTAGCATACCAAAATCCTTCGGGGTCACATAGTCCGGTCTTTGGGTTTAAATTTTGTCGGCCTGATTATAGTTATACACGTAAAAGCATGAACTTTTACTCAATCCGAATGTTTACTTCTGTTTAATTTTTAATTGTGCTTTTCATTTCTCAATTAAAAAATCATACAATGGAATAGTTAGAACTGAACCAGAGTTAAACATTTAAATTGAACAGATATATAAGTGTTCCTGCTTTTAAGTTTACTGTGATAATTGCAATTGATAAAAAACATTATCGATTTCATAAATCATCTTTATGAAGAAAGGAGGTTAGAAATGAAAAAGACTCACTCACCTGCGAAATCTTCAATTATATCGAAGGTAAAGCTCCAAAATTCAAGTAGTTCCAAGACTAGAAATATTGTGTCCACTTTTCATTTAGTTTTAACTTTTCCAGTGAATCAGAACCGTTAGAATCACACCACACTGAAGAAAAGAACAATGCCATCAAATCAATCAGCGGATCAATCTAGATGTTAGGTTATTACCGCAGGGAAACCTCCCGGCAGCGCCTTGGCACGCCTAGCGGCACTTTATAGCACCGCTTTGCATTATATTTTTTGTTTGAATCAAATAAATATTTTTCTTCGCCCCCTAGCCGAAAGTACGTCTTCCCGGCCGCATTCTTCTCCGGGAACAGTGGCTTTTGCGGCCTGCTAGAGTCAACGCGGCAAGATTATGATATCCGTGGCGACAAAGTTTTAAAGCGGAGTCCTATAGGATTTTTGGTGAGAAACACGAATCTGAAAGTTTTAAATCGATATCTCGAATAGTTTACGAGATATATCGATTTTTAACACTTTTTTCAAATGTATATAATTTCTTAAAGTTCATTCACATATGGGATTTTTTTACAAGAAAAACGGCTCAAACACTTTTAAGTCGATATCTCGGAATTAGGTCTCGACATATTCTTCTATTTATAATTAATCAATAACTTACTTGTTTAAAAATATGAATTATAGACATTTATTTTTCTGTCCTGTCGGTTCTTTTAGATGGACATAACCTTACTTTCCTTACGTATGCTGCTTTGCTCATACGACTAATGTATGCCACATGATTAATTATCTCCTTGACTTCCTTTCCTGCTTTATTCATTCACTAGTTAAAATTACACTTAATAATTTGGAACAGCATGCTATAGCAAAAGATTAGGGATGGGATTGTAAAATGGACTGAGAAAATATTCTTACAGCAGGGATTTTGAGTTGAAGCCATTGAAGGGATATTGATATTTACAATTTATCGATATTCTCTGTTTCGCCTTTACCGACAGAGTCGATCCCTCTAGTGGTAGGTAAAAGAACTATGATGTCAATTTAAATCAAATCAAACGATCTCGAGTTTAATGCAGGCACGCTCTGACAGCAATTTTGTAGTTCATTTCAATTAAATTATAATTGTTGATATTATGGGATCCAAAGATTTAGAAGAACATGTACCAGTAAAACATTCGCGGCTTCCGACCATTAAAGAAGATATAGAAAACGCCAGCCATGAAGATGATGAAGAAGAACTTAATTCTGACTTTAATCCTGATGATAATTTTTAAAGATTTCAGATACTAGTGAGGAAAATTCAGCAAAAAATATAAATCATTTCAATGTAAAATAAAAAATAATCGAGATACCTATTTTCAAGTTTCACATTCTTTTTTTCTCGCAAACAATCTTATCGAAAGCAGTATTAACAATTTGTGTAATTTTTGTTGAAATGCAATGATTTTATTATATCAAACAACCTAAACTATTACTGCGATCAGTCTAGGGGTGTCTTCCCGCCCCCATGAGGCGTCGGAAAAGGGGTACGGGTGTTACCTTGCATTATTTTTGTGACCAGTCACAGGGGTGCCTTCCCGCCCCCACGATGCGTCGGAAAAGGGGTAGGGGTGTTACCTTGCATTATTTTTGTGACCAGTCACAGGGGTGCCTTCCCGCCCCCACGAGGCGACGGAAAAGGGTTAGGGCTGTTACCTTTCATTATTTCTGTGACCAGTCACAGGGGTGCCTTCCAGCCCCCACGAGGCGTTGGAAAAGGAGTAGGGGTGTTACCTTATATTATTTTTGTGACCAGTCACAGGGGTGCCTTCCAATCCCCACGAGGCGTTGGAAAAGGGGTAGGGCTGTTAATTTTCATTATTTCTGTGACCAGTCACACGGGGGGGCTTCCCGCCCCCACGAGGCGTTGGAAAAGGGGTAGGGGTTTTACCTTACATTATTTTTGTGACCAGTCACAGGGGTGCCTTCCCGCCCCCACGAGGCGATGGAAAAGGGGTAGGGGTGTTACCTTTCATTATTTCTGTGACCAGTCACAGGGGTGCCTTCCCGCCCCCGCGAGGCGTTGGAAAAGGGGTAGGGGTGTTACCTTATATTATTTCTGTGACCAGTCACAGTCATCACCAGTCCCACTAGACATTGGAAAGGGATAGGGGTGAGACCTGTATTATTCGATTATTCAATTTAACAGAAAAAATCGATATCTCGAAAACTATTCCAGATATCGATTTGTAAATTTCAGATACGTTTTTCTCGCAAAAGATCCCATCAAAATCAATATTTAGAAATTATATTGATCACAAATAAAAATCAATAATATTAACATAAAAAAATAGATATCTCGAAAACTATTCGAGATATCGATTTAAAAATTTTAGTTTCGTGTTTCTCGCCAAAAATCCCATAGGAATCCACATTAAAACTTTGTCGCCACGGATACCGTAATCTCCCCGTTAACGCGATCTCTGATTGGCTGCGAGATTTTTGTGGCTCGCTGACGTAGCAACCTGACGTATCAACGCTCAGTATTGTATTATTGTGTACTTAGCATCTGAAAAATATTTATTTTGACAGGTGAATGGAAAGAATAGAGCGTCGGTGTGTTCAACCTCAAACCGAGAAAGAAGTATTACGAAGAAATATAAAATAAAAAAGATGTGTTTTTGATACCCGCCCCGACCAGCAAAACCTCGGCTTCGCCTCGGCTTTTCAAAAGTCGGGCGGGCGACCGAATCCCTGGCAACCGCTCAGCTGACCGAGAGCAGCAGCGGCGCTACGCGAGGTGGCCGGGAGCGCGTGCTGAAGCAGGCCACAAAAGAGAAAGCATCCGAGCTAGCACCCGACAACGGATTTAATTAATTATCATTAATTATGAAAACCTACTTTCGGCTGGGGATGAAGAAAAATAGTATACGACACACGGCCAGAAATATTGGATGCCCTGGCGTCCGTGATATGAGGCCTCGGCCTCGGTTTCGCCTCGCCCTTCATATCACACACGCCCGGAAATCCAACTTTCTGGCCTTGGGTCGCAATATACTATTTATGAATTCAAATGAACAAATTTTTAACAAATGCATTGTTAATAAAAGCCAATTTTTTGTTTGAATCAAACAAATTCTACTGAACAAATTATTTGTTTCAATCAATGAGGCAAATATTTTCCATTTCTTAAAATTAAATAAACCTTTTTTTAATTGAAACAAAAAATTTTATTTCTTTCAATGATATGAATTCAAACAAATATTTTTCTTGGATTCAAACAAACATCTTTCTGAGTAGGAGAGAGAGAGAGAGAGAGAGAGAGAGAGTGCGCTCGACCGCAAGACAATGCCATAGGAAAATAGTAGAAGAAAGAAAAAAAGGTTCTTTTAGGTTTGATCTGATTGATAATTCCCGCGGTGCAATTCAAGTTCCCTGTAATATATTATTTCTGGAAATTGTGTCGGTCTCATTTTTACAATTCCCTGAAAGTATCACTTAGAGGGTTTTTGAACATGTCATTCTGAAATTCTCGTACATTCTAGGTATCGTAAAAGAATAAATTCTTCATGTTAAATTAAAATTTTTAATTTTAAAGATTTTTCGGGTTTCAATTGTGTGCGAAACTATGAATGTTGCCGACGTTTCGTGAACATTGCAGTTCACTTCTCTACGATGCCTGTGATTGGCCAGAGCGCCCCATAGTAGGGGACTGGTCGAACTTGATTGACCAATCAAGTCTCTTTTTAAAAACCCGGGGGACGGATAGCCAAATCGGATTAGTATTATATCCATTGTCCCTATTGACGTTATTAGGGTGTTTTAAGATTTCGATTGCTTCTCTACGTTTTCTTGGAAATTTATTGCACGTTTTCGCGATGACGGTTGTTTTGTCAAATAAAATGCTATGTCCTGTTTCGATATGATGCTCAGCTAGTGCTGATTGCAGTTTTCTTACTGAAACTAACACTTTTAGTAAGCTCAGGTTTTCTTAAGCTAAGCTACTAACATCTTTAGCTTCCTTAAAACGGTGTAGGGACAATAACATCGTCCCAAAATTCTTACAGTTGAAAAAACATTTGGAAACATCTGAATCCAAATCAATTCTACATAAAACAAGTTTGCTTCTCTTGAAAGAAAGAATACAACATACTAAATTTGCCTTGCACAATACTTCCAAGAAACTACTAAACCTTCACCTTTTTCTATCGAACACTCTCAGATTTGACATATGGTCTACATTGGACCGCATATCATTTGACCAATCCCAAAGGAATAAAAATTTTTGCACTCAGAAAAAAAAAAATTTGACAAATTACTTCCAGTAAAGCACGCACCATTAACTAACACAGTCAAAAACATCTCTAACCATCCTCTCAGCAATGAAATGATTTCAGCCTTATCTAAAGGACATAACTTTGCAGTAGCTCCCTCTAAAATCCCGAAAGAAGAAATTATCAGTAATTTGGAATCAACAATATATACCCTTCCACCCGAAAAAGCGAATGACATACGGCGTAGGACGGCCAACATCTTACGCCAAGCCCAACTTCCCTCTTCAAATTTAACAAAACAAGAGAAAACAGCAATTAAAGAACTCAATCAGAATAAAGACATCATAATATTACCCGCAGACAAAGGCGACATAACAGTCGTAATGAATAAAGAAGACTATAACAACAAAATCATGGACCTTCTCACTGACGATACATATGAATAACTTAAAAAAGACCCCACAAAAACAATAGTCAGCAAAACAAAAATCCTCTTAAAAGACTCAAAACTTGACAGCGAAACAATATCTAAATTAATACCCACTAATTCCATCTCTCCAAAACTTTACGGTCTCCCAAAAATCCACAAAAACAACATTCCACTCAGACCGATCGTCAGCGCAATAAACTCACCAACTTACAACCTAGCACGCTTTTTGGCCAAAAAACTAAATCCTTTCACAGGAAATTCTATCACACGCGTACAAAACTCTTTTGACTTCATCAGAAATATACAACAGATTATCATACAACCCCAAGACATCCCAGTAAGTTCCGACGTAGTGTCTCTCTTTACGAAAGTACTAATCTCTGATACAATCGATATTATTAAATCCTTTGCAAACTTCCCCTCCAATCTCACACCTTTAATAGAGCACTGTCTCCCTAATACCTACTTCTCATTCAATAACCAATTCTACGAACAAACCTCAGGAGTAGCAATGGGATCTCCAATCTCACCTGTAATAGCCAACATTTTAATGGAAAATCTAGAAACTAAAATCTTTAACAAATCCAAGCTTAAACGGGAATTTTGGTGCCGTTACATTGACGAAACTTTTGTCATCTGGAGAGATGGACTGGATGAACTACACAAGTTCTTCAATTTCATCAATCAGTTACACCCTAGTATCAAGTTCACCATGGAAATAGAACAAAACGGGAAATTGCCTTTCTTGGAGGTACTAGTTTACAAAAGATCTGATAACACATTAGGACATGCAGTTTACAGAAAACCTACCCATGCAAACAGGTACCTGCATGCCTCCTCCCACCACCACCCATCTCAAACGCAATCAGTCATCAACTCCCTTATATAGAGAGCTGTCTCCATAACAGATGAAGATAACTTACAAAAGGAACTACAAAATGTTAAACAAATGCTAGTACAAAACGATTACACAAACAAATTAATAAAGCAATAAGAAAATACACTGAAAAAACAAGTCAACAGAAGTAAAGAAAGAGAGAGAAAAACGACCACCATGCTACCCTACATTCGAAGTAACAGAGAACAAATAGGAAGAATGCTCAACAAACACAACATCCAAACCATATTTAAACCACCTGCGAGAATAGGACAGCTTCTATACAACCATAAAGATAAAAAGGCACCTCTCAGTGATCCGGGAGTATATAAAATCCCTTGCTCTTGTGGCAAAGTTTATATTGGAGAAACCGGGAGCGCGGTGAGCCAACGTGTAAAGGAACATGAGAGTAAAGTCAGGGTAAAACATTTTACGCAATTAGCACTAGCTGAGCATCATATCGAAACAGGACATAGCATTTTATTTGACAAAACGACCGTCATAAATAAATTAGCCGCCTTTTTATTATCGCCATCTTTCCAGGGTGCTAATTTAGCGACTTTGTGATCATTATTCTAGTTACTGTGCAACCATGGTGTCACACACTAGAGATTCTTTATATCGACTGTAAAATAATTTTTGAAGACTTATTTGAGAGTCCAGAATTGATTTAGTTTATGACACCTGGTTTGCATGTTACATTATTGAAAGCGGTAGGGGTGTGACTCGAATTATTTCTGTGACCAGTCACAAGAGTGGCTTGGCGTGATCGTGACTATTTCCTATTTTAACGAGTTCTACATTTTCACCAACATTTTCCTTCCTTTCTAAAAAAATAATGGTTATAAGGAAAAAGTGTATATAAGATAAAAGATGTATTTTTGAATGATCTATAACTTTTATTTCAAGCTTTTTCAAAAAATTTCATAATTCACTGAAATAAACGGAAAAACATTAAATTTTTTATTCTTATCAAATTTTGACCTTGAAAATCAAATTGTGACTTGGAAAAGTTAATTGCAGTTATTTATAATTGTAAATGAAAATTCATCTCTTTTTCGAATTGAAAATTGAATTCTTCCATTTTTGGTTGAGAATTCAACCATTTGACTGAAAATGTATCTTTTTTAGTTGAAATTTCAACTATTTGGTTGCAAATTCATGTATTTTGTCGAAAATTTGTCTTTTTTGGTAGAAAATAAATTTCTTTGGCTGAAAGTTCAACTAGCAGGTTTGAAATTCATTCAAAAATTCTAAATTTGGTGGAAAATTCGTGTATTTTGTTTAAAATTCATCTTCTTTAGTAGAAAATTAATTTTTTTGGTTGAAAATTTCTTTTTCGTAGTTAGAAATTAGTTTTTATTTTTAAATTAAAATTTAATTTTTTAACTGAAAATGGAACTGTCTCTTTTTTTTTGTTGAAAATGTATCCTTTTGATAGACATTCATTCTTGTTGGTTAATAATTCATCTATTTTGTTGGATGAAGATTTATCATTCATTGTTCAATAAAAATACTTTCTTTTTGCTTAAAAATTAAAATATTTCGTTGAAAAAAAAGTTTTTTTGTTGAAAATGAATTTTTTGGGTGGACAATGTAGCTATTCCATTTTTTTTCTCCAAAATTGATCTCTTTTAGTTGAAAATACACTTTTTTGTTGAAAACTCGTATTTTTTGGGTTGAAGATTTAATTATTTTGGTAGAAAATGCATATTTTCTGGTTTTAAATTCAACTTTTCGGTTGAAAATTCGTCTGTTTTGGTTGAGAATTCAAATAATTTGATTGAAAATTTAACCATTTCGTTGAAAATTCCCTTTTTCTTGACTGAAAAATAATTTTTTTAACTGAAAATGTAATTCTTTAGAAATAACAATAGTCAGAGAAAATAAAAAATTGGTCAGTTATTGCAAATTTGTTTACTCGATACATTTAAATTTGGATTTTTAAATATTGGATTAATTTAATTTTCTTTCAAAAAAAAAAAAAAAAAAAAAAAAAATTAATCTTAAAGTCACTGATTAAATAATTAAAATTTTTAGCATTTTAAGTTTCGAAAATGTCAAAATAACGAGCGTTTATAAATCCTCAGCTTCAACTGTTTTTTTCATTGAAAATTAAAATCCGTTTTGATTGAAATATCAAGTATCACATTTCTCGTTAATAGTTCATATCTTTTGTTTAAAATTTAATCCACTTTGTAGAAAATTCAACAATGTTGTTACAAATTATATTTTTGATTGAAGATTCTTTACTTGAGTTGAAAATTCATCTTTTTGGTAGAAAATTTAACTTTTTTGTTGAGCATTCGCTTTTTCATAATCGCAAATTAATTTTTTAACTGAAAATTGATTTTTCAACTGAAAATTAATTTTTTAACTGAAAATTTTTTTATTTCATTTTTGGTGGAATATTTATATTTATTAGTAGAAAGTTTCACTGTTTGGTTGGAAATTTATCTTTTTTAGTTGAAAATTCAACTATTTCGTTGAAAATTCACAAGAAATGAAAAAAATAACAAATAATAAAGAAATTTGGTATAAAAATATTAAAAATCAATGTCCATTGTTATTTAGGTTACAAACATTTATAGAACAAATACTTTAATAAACTAATAAGTATAATAAAGAAAAGGGTGAAATGTTTTTTTTTTAAACAGCGAGACCTAAAAAAATTTGATGAAATAATGCGATTTTGTAACATTTTCCACTTTATTTAAATAATGAGAAGGCAATTTTCTTATGTAAACAAGCCATGTCAGCTTTACTAACATTACGTGTTACGAGGCTATTGTTTCCAAATCCAATAACTAGAATAATTTATGCAAATAATCTATATAAACCTTACACGTGGAAAATAACTTTCTTATTCCTTCTAATTTGTACAATCACAGAAATATTACAAATTTTATATAAAAACGTAGAATCTCTTATAAACTAAATAAAACAATTTCAGATTAAAATTTAACATTTTTAAATCTCAAAATTCATTTGAACTAAAAAAGGTGACTTTCCTACCATAAAAAATTAATTTTTAACCAAATAATCGAATTTCCAACAAAGCAGTAGAATTTTCAACCTAAGCGATGATTTTTGATTGGAATAATTCAATTTTCAGAAAAATAATTTAATTTTCAACAATATACTTAAATTTTCAACCAAATGCTAGAATTTTCAACCTAAAAAGATGAATTTTCAACTAAAAATATAAATTTTCAACAAAAAAAAAAGATTTTTAACAAAAAAAGAACGATAGTACAGCAAAATAATTAAATTCTTAACCAAAGAGATACATTTTCAACTAAAATGATGAATCTTCAACCAACAAAATTAATTTTCAACAAAGTACTTCAACTTTCAACAAAAAAAATGCTTTTTTTGGGTCAATGAAGAAAAAAAAATTTTATCCAAATTATTAAACTTTACGGCAAAAAATGAATGTTCTGTGATGCACTTGAATTCAAACTATGACAAATCAATTTTTAATGAAAAATGGAATAGATACATTTAAAAAAAAATTATTTTCAACTAAAGAGATGAAATTTTATCTAAAATTATGAATCTTAAAAAAAAGATTTTTTAACAAAATGGTTCAAGATTCAACAAAATAATTGCATTTTAACCAAACAGGTGCATTTTCAACCTAATACTTAAATTTTCAGAACAAAAATATGAAGCAACACGAAGATTTAAATTCTACCTCGAAAGACTAATTTTCAATAAAATACAGAAATTTTGAACGAAATAGTTGAATTTTCAACTGAAGAAGATACATTTTCTACCAAACATGGAATATTTCAATTTTCAGTTCAAAAAATTAATTTTCAATAAAAAAAAACTTTTAATCAAATAGTTTAATTTTGAACAAAAAAAAACTTTTCAACTGAAATGCTGAATCATTAATGAAAAAAAAAGATCTTCAACGAAGTGGTTAAACCCTCAACTGAGATTTACATATAATGGTTGAATCCTCAACCAAAGAAGATCAATTTTCAACCAGTGTGCATTTTAACCACAAAAGATAACATTTATACCAAAAGAGATGATTTTTTAAACCGAAAAAAAAGTTAAATTTCGAACCAAAGAAGATGTCTGTTAAATTTTCATCTAAAAATGATGACTTTTTCAGAAATTTGCTAAATTTGTAAATAAATAATAAAATGTTAAACTGAATAGAAAATAGAAATAGAAGACAAATACGCAAATAAATAATAAGAATATTATATCAGTGGCCCTGAACTGCATAAAAAAATGTCCTAACTTTTCTCTGTCCAATTTTTCATTTTCCCTGACTATTGATATGCAAAGATCAGAATGCAATTCTCGTAACATTTTTTAAACAGAATCTGTTAAACACGGTATAAAAAATTTCTTATTGAAATTGAAAAATTCCAAAAAAGATTTTTCTTTAAAAATCCCTGACTTTCCCCTGGCTTTCCCTGACAAATCAAATTTCCTGACTTCTCCCTGATTTTCAGGTTTTCCATCCCCTTTTCCATCTCTGCCAATTTTTCAGGACAAATAGACGCAGCCAAATTGAAAACACGATTTTAACGTGTAACAACTAAATAATTTTTTTCTGAAAAAAGATCTTCTCCTTTCGCTCCGCTGGGAATCGAACCACAGAACCTCCGATTGCC
>CAKNYM010049966.1:121219-171449 GCA_932195095.1 Andricus curvator | reverse complement strand
GCAATCGGAAGTTCGGTGGTTCGATTCCCAGCGGAGCGAAAGGAGAAGATCTTTTTTCAGAAAAAAATTATTTAAATTAATTTTTCTTTCATAGGTCCATCTAGTCTGAAAAGACGTTAAAAATTATGTTCTTCTCTGAATATGATAATACAGATTCCTTGAAAAATGTGATTTGTACCATCTAGGAAAATAATGCGTGTATTTCTGAAAAAAAGTTTCTTCTCTCGATTTCTCTAGTAGCTGAATGGGAAAGCACCTGACCGGAAATCAGAAGTTCTGTGGTTCGATCCCCTGCGTACTGAAAGGAGAAGATCTTTTCTCAGAAAAAAATTATTTAAAATAATTTTTCTTTCATAGGTCCATCTAGTCTGAAAAGGCGTTAAAAATTTATGTTATTCTCTGATGATAATACAGATTCCTTTTATAACAACTAGTATTAAAAAGCTTCCTAGAAACAAATTTCCAGTTAAAAATTGCATGAAAATTTCTTCCAGTCACCAGTACCCGAAATTTATTTTGTAACACGCGGAAACCAATTTATAGATCAAACAGAATGACACTGTAAAATAAAATGAAAAAAACTCGATTCATGATTATCACATCTTGGAAATAACTATGTGAAAATAATTTCTACCACAAATCCCCGCTTCAAACATTTCAGCTATATCATTCAGCGTACGCAATATTGACAAAGAAGTTAATGCTTCAGGGTCACACAAAATGTCGCGCACTAGAAAAAACAAATTGTCGCAAACAGTACAAACGTTCTAGACTTCACACAGAGTCCCTATTGAACATTTATCGCGCATTTCCGATATTATGATCATTTGAAATAATCGAGATAACGGCCTGTATATATACCGCCAACGTGGCATTTATTTCGTTCGCCATTTTGGGATAATGATGACCATTTTCGTTACGCTCTTTATCACCTCGGCAGCTTTCTTTCACTCTATTGGTAAGTGGAATACATTACATAATTTAATCAATTTGCACATCGTACAACTGTAATGTATTCGGATTTCCGAGTTCATTTTGAATTGGTTTTGAGATCGCGCACTAAGTTCCTACGTCAATCCGGTTCAATTTGGACATCAACTGTCTGCAATCTATTCGAATTTTCAAGGTCATTTTGATCTAATTTTAGTTCCGATTTCGAAATTGAACTTTTCAGATCGCGCACTGTGTTCCAAACTGAACAATTGTCGATTACGTTTACGAGCCTTTCGAAAATTCAGTGATTGTGAATTCTCTTTCGTTAAAGCTCCTTTAACTTTAACTAACACATTCTCATCACGTGTCTCGTGAGAAAAATAGGTTGAAAGCAAATTTTCAAATCTAATTTAAATACAATTTTGTTATTCAATATTTTATCGTACCTTGTGTCTTTTGCCTATTTATTAGCGCGCTAACTTTTGTATTAATTTTTCTCCTTTACTCAATTTTGGAACAACTATTTATTCGCTCAAATTTCTTGACCAATCAAATTCTTGCTGAAATTATATTCTTCAAGAATGTTTTCAGTGGATCCAGGTAACGTAAGATTTACTATTACTATTGATAAACGTAAATGGCGAGATATCATTTGAAGATTTCAAGTGCACGTTATGTAATTCAATATTTAAAAAAAAAACCTAATTTTTGTACAATGACATTTGCGGGTACTTTCATGGCCATTAAAACATCATATCAAAATGAGATCAAGAACACAATGAAATATTCACTTGTTCTCGAGTTATAATAAAAAATGTCAAAGCATGTCAAGACGAAAAACCAGTAGATATTTGATCATGTTCCTAATCTCATTTTAAAGATAAGATTTCCAACTTTAATTCCGAGAACCTTCCATTGTTTTCCATTTCCTTCTCTGAAGCGTGCAAAAAGTGGAATTTGAAAATGGAGAATTTGTCACAAACATTTAAAATAATTACACTCCGAGAAAAAGTTGTCTTAAAACAAAAGCATCGTCCTCTAGCCTATTTTGTTTTTTAAACTGTGAGATAAATGAAAATCTTCTCAACCTTAAATTTTAGAGGAACTTCCATTCACGTCAAGAAACATCCTTTTTCACATTTCTCTGAGTGTATATGATTGAGTATTTGAGCTAGACGTCACAATCATAATAGGATAGGTGCAAATGTCATGAAGGTTAACATAGTACATCCTACATTGGAATGCATACGACTTTTTTTAAAAAATATTCTTGACGTAAAAGTAAGTTAGCAATGTATCAATATTAATATTTTTCAAGTGTAGAAAGCATTTGCGCAATTATGTTTCATCCTTTCATCAGTTAAAGATCTTTTATTTTCACGAAATAAAATAAACTATCCAAAATTTTAAGTTATAGTACCCGATTCTGATCAAATCGATTCGATACTCCAACCTGAAATTTGTTATATCTTATTTGATTGTAAATATGTACCAACTATGCTAACGTTCCTGACATTTCCACCTATCCTATCATAACCATGACGTCATGCTAGATTACTCAATTGTAATAAAGGTATGAAACATAAATAAACTTTGATTGTACAGATCACAGCGAATATTAAATGAAATAATATCAATGTCAGTAATCAATTCATGTTACCACACAAAATAAAAATAAAGATTCAATAATTATGCGGTTCAATATTGTAAACAAATTAATCAGTTTAGAACGTAAAAATTAATGACCAAATATTTTCATTGAAACATCCAAATAAATTTGACTTTATATTTTTATGAAAATTATAATTATAATTAACGTTTCAAACTAATTTCAGGAAAAATTAAAACCTAATTATGAAAATTGAATTCAGATACTCATTTCACAAGATCACAAAAACTTACAAAAATTACATAATTGGAATAGAGGTATTTTGAAAATAAATCAACTTTTATCATATAAATTATAACCAATATTTAATTACATAACGCTACAGTAAATAATCAATTTATGTTAGTTATTTTTAAAAAATTAAAAATCAATCTTTATGTTATTTAATATTGTGAGAAAAATTAATCAGCTAATAAATAATTAATGAATCCGGAATATTAAAAGCATTAAATCATTGTTTTCATCGAAACATTCAAATTGAATAATGAAAAAAATGAAACGTGTGTCCATATAATTTTGAAAATCGAATTCGTATAATCATATCGCATCATCACAAACATTGACAGAAATTACGTAATTGGAATAGAGAAATTGGAAATGCAAATAAACTTTTATTATACAAATTATAGCCAATACGCAATTTGATAACCTTGAAGTAAATAATGAATTTAGGTACTTAATTTAAACAAATCAAAATTCAATATTTATGTAATTCAATATTGTGAAAAAAATTAATTAGCTAATAATTAATTAATCTGTTCACAACATGAAAAGCATTGAAGTATAATTTTCATTCAGGCATTCAAACAATTTTTACTTTACATTTCTTTTAAATTTTCAGTTTCATTCCTGCAAATTTGATTTATTAGTAACCTTTTCTAGTAATTTGAGAAAAAATTAAAACATATTTACATAGAATTTTTAAAATTAAATTCAGATAATCATTTCGCAACATCACAAACATTGACAGAAATTACGTAATTGGAATAGAGGTATTTTAAATGTAAATAAACTTTTATTATACAAATTCTAGCCAATATTCAATTACATAACCTTAAAGTAAATAATAAATTTATGTACTTAATTGAAACAAATCAAAGTCAATCTTCATGTAATATAATATTTTGAAAAAAATTAATCAGCTGAAAAATAATCAATCAGTTCAAAAAATGAAAAGCATTAAACTATAACTTTCATTAAAAAATTTAAATAATCTTTATTAAAAAAAAAATTGACATACAGCTCAAATATTGCCCAAAATTTGTTATTCGGCCCAAAATTAACATGTGACCCAAAATTAATACAGGACTAAAAATTGACATGGTGCCCAATATGGGCTATGGCCTAAAACTAACGTAGGACCTGAAATTGACATATGACCCAAAATTGATCAAGAACCCAATAAGGACGTAGGGCCCAAAATTGACATAGGTCTCCAATTTCGCATAGGGCTCAAAGTTGGCATTGGGCCCAAAATTGGCATGGGGTGTAAAATTAACATAGGACCCAATTTTCAATTAGGGACAAAAATTAACATGTGGCCCAAAATTAATGTAGGATCAAAAATTAACATGAGGCCAAAAATTGACATATGACCCAAAATTGACCAAAGACCCAAAATAGACATAGAGCCCAAAATTGACATAGGGTTTAAATTTAATATAGGGCCCAGATTTGACACATGGTACAAATTTGGCACTGGGCTAAAACTTGACAGTTGACAAATAACCCCAAACTGATATTGGACAAAAAATTGACATATGACCGAAAATTGTTGAAGGCCCCAATATGGACATAGGGCCCAAAATTGACATAGAGTCTATAATCAAGATAGGGCCTGAATTTGATATAGAGCCCATATTTAGCATATAGCCCAAGTTTGGCGTTGTGCCCAAAATTGACATAGGGCCCAAAATCAACATATGGTCAAAAATTGATAAAGGACCAAAAATTGACATGGGGCCCAATATGGGCATATGGCCTAAAACTGAAACAGGACCTACTTTGACTCATTTCTTTAAAAATATTATAGGGGTGAACTAACCCAGAATTAATTTTTTTACACAAAAAATTGCCAAAAAAGTGTAAATTGAAGCCAAAAAATTGAGAAAAATATACATTGCTCGCGATAATTATATAAAGTTTATTTGTTCTTACATTTTCACGAAAAATCATATTCTAGTGGGTAACTACCCTGAATTAAATTTTATTTTGTTTATTTAAAATAATGGAGATTTTGCGAGCAAAATCAATTAGCAGAATGTTCTCACAGGGAGAGGTCGAAAATGGGATTTTTGCAAATGTATCGAAATATTTTTAGGGGGGGGGGGTGAACTACCTCAAAATTATTTTTCATTACACAAAAAATTGATAAACAGGAGTAAATTTAGGGCAAAAAATGTGTAAAAAACATATGTTGTTCGAGATGATAAAATAAAGTTTAGGTGTTTCTGAATTTTCACGAAAAAGTATTTCATGGGGGGGGGGGGGGGTAACCAGCCACCAACCATTTTTCGTGAAAATGGAAAAATACGTAAACTTTATTTGATTATCGCGAGCACCATTTATTTTTTCCAAATTTTTTCGCCTGAGTTACTCCTGTTTGACAACTTGTTGCATGATCAAAAATAATTTTGGGGTTGTGTACCCCCCCCCCCCCCTCCATAATTTTTCGACAAATTTGAGAAGATCTCATTTTTGATATCTCACTGTGACGAATTTATTGAATTGGTTTTGTTAAAAAAATGTACTTTATTTTAGAGAAACGTAATAAAATATAACAAGGGTGGTTACCCCCTAGAAAATAATTTTTCGTGAAAATAAAAAAACTTACTTCTGTTTCGTAATTTTTTTTCCTAAATGAAGAATAATTTTGGGGTAGTTTACCCTCATAAAAAATTTTCGACAAATTTGAGAAAATCCCATTTTTTTTCAAGTTCATTTTGATTTCGTCTGAGAACTGATTTCCAAACTAAATTGTTAAGATCATGCACTTAGTTCATTCGTCAATCAGGTTCAGTTTGGACATCAACCATCTGTATTCTATTCGAATTTACCAGTTTATTTTTAGTTTTAGTTCGGATTTCCTCATTAAGTTTTTTAGATCGCGAACTAAGTTTCTATGTCAATCCGGTTCAATTTAGACATTAACTGTAATCTATTTCGATTTTCTAATTCATTTTTAATTAGTCTCAGTTTAGAATTCCAAATTGAACATTTAAACTTCGAACCAAGTTCTTATGACAATTTGATTAAATCTGAACACCAATCAATTGTAATCTATTTGAATTTCTGAGTTGAGTTTGAATTGGTGTTAGTTCGCTTCTCCAAACGGAACTTTTTAAATTTCGAACTAAGTTCCTACGTCATTCCAGTTCAATTTTGGCATCGTACAACAGTTATCAATTCCGAAATCCGAGTTAATTTTGATTTCGTCTGAGAACTGATTTCCAAACTAAATTGTTAAGATCACGCACTAAGTTTATTCGTCAATCCGGTTCAATTTGGATATTAACCATTTGTAATCTATTCGAATTTATGAGTCTATTTCGAACGGATCTGAAAACCGATTTCCAAACTGAACTTTTTAGATCGCGCTCTAAGAACCTACGTCAATCCGGTACAATTTGCACATGAATCATTAGTAATCTTTTTAAATTTTCGAGTTAATTTTAAACTAGTTTTAGTTCAAATTTTCAAATTGAACTTTTCAGATTGCGAAATAAGTTTCCAGGTCATTAGGTTTCAATTTGAACATCATAAACTGTAATATATTCAGATTTCCTAATTAATTTTGAATCGGTCTCAGTACTGACTTTCAAACTAAACTTTTCAAATCTCGAATTAAGTTCCTACGTCAACCCCGTTTAATTTGGACATCATACAACTGTAATCGATGCCGAATTCTGAGTTCATTTTAAATTAGCCAAGCTGGTTCATTTTGGACATCATACACCTGTAATGAATTTCGAATTCCAAATTCATTTTGAACTGGTTTTATTTTAAATTTCGAAAATGAACCTTTCAAATCTCGAACCAAGTTTCGAAGTCAATCTGGTTCAATTCGGACATCAAATTTTCTCTATTCAGATTTGCTAATTCATTTTGAACTGCTTTCATTTCGGATTACCAAGGTGAAATTTCCCGATCGCGTACTAAGTTCGAAGATGTTTACTGCCGTGCAAATGAAATAAAGTGTATCTGCAGTTTGGATAAGAGATACGTCACTTTTACGAATCTGAAAAATTAGACTCAAATGTCCTTGATTCTGAAGGTGTTTATTGAATAGCCATTTTGCAATACGATGTTTATAATGGATGATCATAAAAACTGCGAGACTTGGGGCTATTTGAATCCCAATTTAAGAATTCGTAAAAGTGAAAGATGACTTGTCCAAACTGCAGATACGCTTTATTTTATTTGCATGGCAGTGTAGGCGCAGTTACAATCACGAATTATTTTTCACCTGTGCAGCAGATACCCAATATTCTTAAATCTGTCTGTTTTCTGTTGTATCTCCAAAATTCTAAATCTTCAACATTTTACTTGAGACTCATAGGGATCTTTTTATACTTGGACCTTCAAACAACGGACTTAGACAAACAAACTCACAAACTGGCAATCGTCACAAGAATAGACCAGATAGTCTAAACTAACCCTTGGGAATTTCCCAAAGGATGCAGCTTAGCCATTGTCCACAGGCAACTGGATCGAGGACCCAAACCCAGAATCTTCGGAAAACAGTGCAAATCTCCTTCCTCTCACTACTTCACTCTTTTCACCTAACTAATTTCTTTCTAATTGGGTAAAACGTTTCTGATGGCCAGCCTCCAGGGTGCCTTTTCGAGGATGATCAAGCTTGCAGCTTCTGATCTGTCAAACTCAAATCAGTTGATTCCTGTAGTTACTTCTGACAAGTAGTTCTTCTTCACGGCTATTCTCTTCCTGTAGATTAGGCTTTGAATGATTTAAGGATTGAGGTCACCAGATTCACTCATTTCAAGCTTGATATAATTTAGGTCTTGTACCTTTAGTCCGTATGATCGAATCCGGTAACGTTAAGATTTAGGTTCAAGGGTAAATTAGAATTAATCGGTTTTATCAAATTAACAATAATTGTGCAACTTTTATCAGCCTCTTTCCAGACGAATGTAAACCAGAAGCTACAGTTTGGGAAAATCTATTTCATATCATTAAGCCTAATTATTTAAATTGAAAATCCGTTTCCTTAAGATTGTAAACAATTGTCCCATCTCTACAGGACAGGGATCCATCGTTGATAATCTTTCCCATACTACTTGTAGACGGATTTGAAAATAAATTCTAGAAAAAAATGTATCCCTGCTCGTTTCATGTCTGAAACGTAACGAGCTAAATAGATCACAAACGCATAACAACCAGTTCGGCATTTTAAATTTAAACTATTTCATTGTTCACTTGGAATTACGAATTCAGCCAAATTAAAAAATTAATCAAAATCAATTTGGTTCATTCCGATGAAATTGTGACAATAACAGAACTGAACTGAATTGATTTTTTTTAATCCGGTTCAAATGATCATTTCATGTAAGGACAGATACGTCACGAAATAATTCTTTATGTTTCATTAAACTCGATACATTTCTTTTGTATTTTCACAGAATCAGGTTCACTACCAACTGGGAAAATCATAGCTCCTTCACGTACACGTAGACTTTTACGTACACGTACTTCTGCTCCTGAGCCTGATCCTACTCCTTCAAACAATCTACGCGAAATACCAGGACTCGTGATTCCTGTAGTTGGTAAACCTATGATACAAGGAGAGAAACTCATAGGACAGGATTTTAGAGGTAACGTTACTCCATACACGAAAGATGATGGGTCAATAACTATACTCAAGTCATATCATGATCTCCGCAACAATAAAATAGTGTACGAGACTGAGAACATTGCAGACGAAGAGTGGTTTGTGCTAGTCGCTCAGTATGCTGGGGAGAAAGGATTTAATACCGGACAGTACATTCGAAGTGCTTCTGAGGCTGTATTACATCTATCTCAATTGAGAGAACAGGGTGGATCAGCACAGGCTGTATCAGCACATGCTCAGCGTCCACGCCAGAGAACTGATATTGACCCCCCGAGAAGCGGGTTTCATCTTGCTTCGGATAATATAGGCTTCACACCCAGAGTTCAACTGGCTCGACTCAATCTTCACAACCACGGACCAACGTTTGCAGAACCTGCTAGCACACCTAGGCCCAATAGGTCCCTACAAGCCATGCTAAGTTTCGGTAGGCTTCCGAGAAATAACAACTCATAATGTTAAACTATAGTATGCATTTTCTGTTGATATGCCGTGTGGTGAGTATGTTGATTACGCCGATCAACGTGTTACCCTTGTCGACACTGTAACATCACAGTATATCTATGGTATATATTGATACAATAAAAAAAGTAAAATATAAAATGGAATATATTTTTGTCATCCGCTATTAGCAGATAAGTTTTCAAATGCAACGCTAATCTATAAGGAAGCGTCTAATGTCGTTGGGTGTCGTTAGTGAGACAACTAATATAACTAATATAACTATTTTCAGGCTATTACACTACACTATTTACAATGAGATTCATAAATTCTTTCCCTTTGCTTTGAAGTTGGGCTTCAAAAATGCGATGACTTCCTATATTAATAGTCAATTGTTTCATGCAATTTACATGGCCGATTAAAAAGGTTTTTTAAAACCGGTTGCGCGACCATCTCAACGATTTTGCTGATGGTTTTTTTTCTAATAGTAAGTGCCAAAAAATCCCCAAAAACGAAGTATTAGATTTTTTGAATCAGAACTTCACGAGATTCTTCTTTTAACTTTGATTTTTTCGTCATTTTTTTCAAACCTGCATAAAAAAGGCAATTCATACCCGATTTTGAAGTTTAATATCCGAGTGCCTGACAAACTGAGCCACCGAGGCTCCCATCATTATTTTTTTTTAACTTGTTCTCGGGTCAACCCGGTTTTTCATCATAGCCACGGACTAAGTCAAGTGACTCACGAGATGAGGATGTTATAAGTTAATTTACTACGATGTCAGAAATCTTTTGCGATGATGTTGTAGGTACAAAATTAGGAGGATGGTGTATTTTGGAGTTCGTATTTTACCGTTGTTATCCAGACACAGCTGCCGCGAGCGTTTGAGGTGACAACAGTCGCCTCTGGATGCTTTCAAATCACAGTAACGAATCCTTCTATTTCTAGATATAGGACGCCCTCTCTCAACAAAATATTAGATGCCTCAATATAAACTTCATGTTGGTCTAACGTTTTGGGATGCTCGCCGAGGATGGCATTCTGTCTCCATTGCATTTCTAATTCCTCTACGGTTTCTTGACATCTAAATCGCCCCTAACCCATCTATGTCATGATATAACTACCCTTTCAATCGCTGAATTACTGTGGTGCATTCAATATTTCGTAATTTCTACGCGGACGGTTCTGTTTAACCTTTCAAGGTCGGTGTTAGACCATTTGGTGAGCCCAAAGAATGACGTGAAGACACAGATGGCATAGCTTTGGATTGCCCTGATTTTGATTGCTGAGTTAAGAGAACTCTTCAGATTAAATCTAAGTGTTGTAGTGTAAGCAGTCGTTAGGATTTTCTTGACTATCCTATGCTGAAGGCCCTTAGATTCGAGAATATCCAGGTATTTATATGACTCACCCTCAGCCATTGCCTCGATTTCATTTTCGAAATCGTTCTCTAGCTCTGCGGTCCCTAATTCTCCGCTGGTTAAATGCACGGTTCTGCATTTATCTAGTCCGAACTCCATGTGGATATCATTGGAAAACTGCTTTATGACATTGATCACTTCCTGCAGTTTTTGTTCCGAACTAGCGTATAGCTTCAGGTCATCCATGTATAGAAGATGGGTCACTTGGTGACCATCTTCATTATCATGTATTCGAAACCCATGACACATGCTATTCAGTGTTTTGCTCAATGGGTTCAACACTAAACAGAACCACAGTGCACTAAAGGAGTCTCCTTGAAAGATAACCGTCGTAATGCGCATTAATCTAGTTATCCTTGGTTGTCCATGATCAAAAATCTTGATCCTTGCACCCCAAAGCATCATCGCACGACTTAGAAAGTCGATGATGCGTGGGCAGATTTTGTATATTTTTAAGGCTTTCAGCAAATAGTCATGTGATACGGAAAGAAATTCTTGCTTGTAGTCCATGTATGCCATGTGCAAGTTTCTTTGATGTTAACGAGCTTGCATCATGGCAACAGCGGCTATGGTCACTAGATCTTTACCATCCCGCGAGTTTTTACAACATCCTTTTTGTTCTTCTGTTAGGATGTCATTTTCGTCGCAGTGAGAATATAGCTTACATGCAATGATGGCTGTAAGGCATTTATAAATTGTTGGAAGACAGGCTATCGGTCTAAGTTTAGATGGATTTTGAGCCTCTGGTTTTTTAGGTAACTTATACGTAGTAAACTTGAGCATAAAGCCTTGCATCAAATCTGGGTGTTCGACGATCTTCTGAAAACAACTTGCCAAAGCAGGATGCACACTTGTCAGGTACTTGTACCAAAAGTTGTGCACCATGCCCGGACCTGGAGCTTTTCAGTTACTTGCCCTCTTAAACATCGTTAAAACATCAGAAGCTGTGATATAATTCAGCTCCATTTTAGGGTTATTGCTTGCTCTTTCTTTCTCTAGTTGGAACCACGCAGTATCCAAATTGCTTCTGTTATTTTTTCCCCAAACACCCGACCAGTAGTTAGTCATGACTTTCAATTGAGGGACTGCGGTGTCATGCTGGTTATTTTGCTGTACACTCACTTGACGATAGAATATTCTTTCATCTGCCTAAAAGGTTCGATTTTGTTGCCTTCTTGCACTATTTTTCTTGTACCGACGCAGTCTAGCAGTAAGAACATCAAGTCTCTGTACCGAGGGTGGATGATTTTAGTAACATGGTGTATCAGCTTTCTGGCTATATTTCCTTTCTTGTATTGAGACAATCGACCCAATTTGCACCTTACTTTGCTGACAACCAAATCTAACCTGATCTTCCGTGGTGGATCTTGATTCCTTTCTTGGGCTAAGACTGCATTTGTAGGCCTAGTTCTGCGGCCCAACATTATAAGGGTTGCTACAGCTGCACAGTACACAAGAGTTTGCACCTCTAACGCAGTTACTGTTGCTTTCAAATGGATAGGTACAACCTTGCTGTTCAGTTATCCTATTAGTGCACGCAGATCCTTTGTGATGTTCATATTGGGCAGAGGGTGCCTTTGTGTGAGTTCTACGTGTGTGAACTCTAGTAAAGCATGACCAAAATTCCTTTCAAGGTGTTGCAGTTTTTCTGGGATTTCGCTGTTTGCATCAATTTTATTAATGTCCGGATGTGGTTGTTCATCATTTAAAGTTTTTTAGTATGGGAAGTTGTAGGCACCGGAAGCTACGGTCATGGTTCCTTAAAGCATCCAATCCCGACACAACTGGAACGTGTACGTCATCTGCTCTTGCTCCTTCTATCCTAGGAGGTAAGCAAGAGCGGGAGATTTACGCAAGAAACTTCGTACAACACTGTTCCTTGGAGTCATGTCTCTAGCCGCGGATGACCCTACGCAGCAGACGGGACAGTTGAAGATGAAGGTTTTACCTCTGGATACTTTTTTAGAGCTACCAGTCATTGTAGAATGTTATGAAGAACAGTGTTGACGGACCAGATGAAGCGATCCCAGAAGAGCAGCCTTTTTGCATCCGATTCGCGATGGAATGAGCTTGACGCTGGCTAGCTGGAATCTTGTCGAGTTGGCTATGAAATGAAGCTTTCATACCACCAAGACAGCCGATTATGAGAACTACAAGATGGACTTTGTAGCCTGCTCAGCTCGAAAAGCAAGCCTACCATTATCATTATTATCATAAAAAATCAATGTCTCAGGCTTAAGATGGTTGCAGCTGAATATGTCGAAGGCATTTTCGGTTAGAGTTGGATTTATTTTTTGAATAGTATGCACGGGGCTGTCCTGGTATATATTATCAGTCACAGACGCATTATTACAATACAATCAAGTGATCTGTTGAGAGCGTGTGCCTTGACATGTTGGGCAAAACCTGGTTTTTACTCCATCATTCACAAACTGGGTTGCAGTCAAGTGCATGATGGGGGGACCTACAGCTCAAGGTGGGATCCGAACCACCAGAACCTCGGTAAAGGTACGTAGACAAATTTTTAGAGGTAGCGGCTCAGAAATCGAACCCCGAATTATTATTATTATATTAAGAACATTAAAAATTGAATAATTCTACATTTAAGCTTCAGAACTAAAAAAAACTTCAATTAATAGCCTTTGAAATGAAACAATTAAAAAATGGATCATTTCACATTTAAATTATACAATCTCAAATTTAAAGCTCAAATTGCTAAGTAATTTCAATTTTAAAGTATTCAAAATGAATATTCTTAAAGTTAAAAATAATGTAAATTATGAACATCTCTCATTTAAAAATCATCCAAGTTGACAGGTTTAAAAAGTCAGAAAGAAATTTCCTAAACCCAGATTTGGAATCTTTCAAGCTGAATAACTATTGTTAAAATTTTTTTATTGTGCAAAAAACATTTGACAGTCAATAAGAACTATGCACTCTATATTTTCAAGCACATACAATATTATTTTAGTCATTCAGTTTCTGATACAGCATTTTTTCATTATCTTTTAAAATTTGATGCGATTTCTTGGGAACTTTTTTCGAACTTCCATGCGACTTTTTGTTGCAATTTTAGGTTCGAGACCTAAAATTTTGTAAATCACTGAAAATAGTTTAAATCATGTGAAAATTCCTTGAAGTCCCGCGCTTTTCGGTAAGTGCGCAGTTGAAAACGTCGGATTTTGAACATAACCTTCAAAACAGTTTATCCCATGTGAACTCATGTGCAGTATCTTTCTTTCAAGAATGAGTTGGCTTAGAGCTAAGATCAAAGTGATCGACAGCATAGGCCTTCCAAGGTCATTAAAGCTGCAGGCTTGAATTCCTAGTGTATCCATTGAAACAACAGCAGATCTTCAAAAGATAGCAATCCAAAACCCAATCTTGAAAACGGGAGTGAAAGGTTTTTGCTGTGAAGGCGAGTAGTTGAGCTACCCAACTTATAATAACGGCAGAGACATGAGTGGTCGAGAGTCTCAAGAAGATCGACTGCAGGCCTTACTATGGGTTGGAGAGGATCAATACGAAGATTCTCTCAAAAACCTAAGTTACACCCGTGGACAGAACTTCGGATTTCTCTTCGGAAAAGATGAAGGAGATAACTGGAAATTTAAATGGACACTAGATATCCTCCTCCCAGTTTGGATTTTATCCAGATAAACCTTCACCACGCTGACGGAGCGTCTTTTACCTTAAGTAGAAGTTTGAGAGTGAAACAAACGGCGTTAGCCTTAATTTAAGAACATAGGGCTTACCAGGCGAAGGTAAGAGGATTAATTAACAAAAGCGGATCAGTCATTTAAGATAGTTCCGGAAAAAGACCTAGAACAGCACTTTATGTCAGAGTCGATATTAAATTTATTGGATTACCAAGTTTCTTTTCTAGAGACATGGTAGCAATAAAGATTGAGGACCATTTAGGGGGCAGGCGCCAACCTATGGTAATTTGCTCAGCTTACCTGCCGTTTGACTCTCAGGACCCACCATCTGAGGAATGGCGAAATCTTGTGGACTACTGCGGCCTTAAAGGATGGCCATTGCTCATCGGATGTGATGTTATGCTACATCATTCGGATTACCTTTAACTACTGATTTAACTTGATTAAATCAGGGCAATACACCTACTTTCGTGACATCTAGATGTCTCGAGGTAATTGATTTGACCTTATGTTCGATGTATAGTATAGGTATAGTATAGGTACCCAACAGTTTTTTGGGTGTTATACCGGTCAGAATCAAGGCTATCAAACAAATAGAATTTGCTGTCGACATCCTACAATAAGGTATAAACAAAGCGTATGAGGACATTTGTCCTCTTTGTATTAAGAAAACTGATAGAGAAGCACCCTGGTGGAATGCAAGACCGGAGGACCAGAAATAGGACACTTGATGCCTTTTTTACATGACTCAAAATAATGGTATTTGAGACTTCTACAGGGCTACCTTAACAAGTTATAATAATGAGATACAAAATGCCGTAAGGGACTCATGAAGGGGTTATTGTCACGGAATCAAGAATTTATCTGACACTGTTAGACAGCCCATGAGTCATACCCCTCAGGAAGACCTACTTTTAGAGTCAAAATGATAGATTGGAAAGTAGTTTGTCGTATTGTCACTCATTCAAAAATTAGATGGGTAGTTACACTTTAAACCATTCAAAGCTGCAGGCGATGATAAAATATTCCCTGCAATAATTCAAGAAGGTTTCAGTTCTTCGTGGGTCCATTGTGCAGCATCTTTTGGGTATGCTTAGCAATAAGATATACCCCGGTAACATGTAGATAGGTTAAGATAATATTACTTTCAAAGCCGGGTAAGGATATCTACTATAAGGCAAAATCCTGACAAAAACCTCTCCATAGAAATCAGTTTGCTTTTCAAAAATGTGGATCTACCGTAGACGCTTTCTATGCGTTCACCTGCCGCATTAATAATACAATGCGGAAAGGTGGAGTAGCAATTGAACCTCAATTGAATCCACATACGGTTTTGCTAAAACATAATGAGTTATTGACATGGTAAACAGGGGGATGCACTTCATGTTGAAAAGCAGAACGCTACATACTTTGCAACATGATAATGAGGTGAAGGCCAACGTTTTAAGGGGATGCCCACAGGGTAGCCTTTTTTATTCACCAATTAGACGCTTGTCATTGATGACGTGATTCGTGTTTTGAACGAATCGGGTTTGTACGCTCAAGACTATGTAGGTGACCGGGTGATCCTGATAAAAAAAAAGCATGAGGGTAATTTAGTGAAACTCATGCAGTTAGCGGTCAACATACTAGAGCAATGGTGCAGGGACCGTTCTTTGCCTGTTAATCCGGACGAGACGGAATTCATGCATTTTCCCAGAAGAAGGAAGCTTCCTGACCTTAGAAATCTTAATTTCTACGGTTGGGAAATAGAATTTTCAAAATCAGCGAAACATTGAGGAATAATATTGGACCCTAAATTCACCAAAAAAAGTCCATGTTGAACCAATGGTAAAGGAAGCTAAGATGGCTTTTTGTGTTTGTAGATTCGCAATACGAAACCTGGGGATTAGAGCCTAGGATGTCTTAGGGCCGATTTCACCAACTCTGATTAAATACATGATTAGCTAATCATGATTATTCTTTAATCGAGGATTTAATCATGATTAAATTGTAATGCTTTCCACCATGGACATTTTAACTCTGATTAGCTAATCATATACCCTTTTCGTGGTAACTCTGATATTCTCTTGTAACGGCGATTCTGATTGGCCGCTCCAAGAAGAACGCTTAAGTTTCTTGCGCGCGCACGGTACGAGCTGACGACATTAACCAAGTCATGTAACATCCAGCAGAAGTCTTTTTTGCCAAGAAGTGAAATAATTTTGCGTGGATGTAATATATTAAAATAATGTTACTTTCCATTACTATTTCAGTTCAAAAAATAATAATGTTATTAGAAAGGCATTAATAGTGAATAATTAAAGACGCTCAGAAATATTTGATGCATATATGAAAAACATACAAGAAGGAAGCTTCATGATGCGCACTGCGAGGTTAAATTGGTTAAATATTTATTTTCAGCACTGCAAAATGAATATATGCGACTGAATTCTTATTTCGGTAACTTATATATTTTACATCCGCATTGTTCTTCAAAACGAATTATCTCTTCCAGTGATATGAAAGAAACTGTAGGTAAGAAAAAAGAGGTTAGCGGAGCACAATTTACACTTTACGGCCGCCTCATCAAAGGTATTTTGGCTTCATAGTTTCTTTCATCTGCATATTGATAAAAACAAAAGCGTAGATATGATAAAAATTACTATGAAAATTATCCACATTCGCTCTGAACATGCTCAAGTGCAAACTTCAAATTTGAGGTTCTATTCTGCCAACCAGCGTTAATCGCCGATTAACTCCGTTAACCGGCCAAAATCGAGAGGTTAAGTTGAACAGTGATTAACTCTCTTTAATCATACTTTAGAAGATGGTGGAACGCAAGGTACTGATTAAATTAGAATAATCGAGGATTAACATCTTAATCAGAGTTGGTGAAATCGGCCCTTAGTGGATATACACAAAGATAATCAGGCTCATAATAGCATATGCATCAACGATCAGACAGCTCTCAAGACTCCTTGAGAACAGGGGCTAGAATCTATGGGAAGAAGCCCAGGGTTGAGATAACAAAAGTACTGGGCGCATTTCCTACAGTTTTTCAGGCCAAAATAATGGCTATTAAAGCTTGCCTGGAGAAAATTTGGAAGCGGGCTTATAAAGGCCAGCACATCATTTGTTCTAACAGCCAAGGAGCACTTAAGGCTCTTACATCTAAAGAGTTTAATTTCAGAATAGTCTGAAGTTGCCTTCAAGATCTTTTCAAGGTTGCTGGCAAAAAATGGGTTAGTCTCATCTGGGTTCCCAGCCTTGGAAATATTGAAGGTAATGAGAAAGCACATGCATTGGCCAATATGAGAGATTCACAGCCCTTGATTGGCCCGGAATCCTACTGCAGTATCTCGTACACATCGGCGGAAGAAGCTCTTTATAAACACTTTCGAAGGAGCATCTGAGATATTGGAAGACTAAGACTCACTATTTTTAGTTCAACGTCTTTTCAACAGTGCTTTGCGAGCCCCAGTCAGGACAAGAATGTTGTCTGATCTTGATTTCTCCACAATCCCTGCCCCTTAAACAATTTACACCAATATAGGAAACTTTATTTTGGCCGGGCGAACCGTAACGGTTGTCCGCAAAAGTACCTGAGGGTAGCGGTTGTTTAGGGTAGCAATTTGTGCATAGGTAAGGGTATTACATAGAATGTGTAAAGAAATCACCGAGGAACTCTTGACCAAAATCGGCTACGTATAGAATTCCAAGTGGCGTAATTTCTTGATCTGTATTTTTGGTTCCACAAGGCAGGAACCTTTTCGTCAGTTCTATGAGGTTAAACAACTTGCATCTCATAAATTCTTTTCGGAAATGCTTGTATTCGAAATCTTCATTATTTCCGGTTAAGACTTTCAACCACATTCTAACTTACGATCTAACTTCCAAACTAATTCCAAACCTTTCTTCGTATTTCTAGTGTAGAAAAGAATAATGCGAATCAAACGTTCATAGTTACAACCTTTTAAAAGCACATGGCTTTGTTTTGACGTTTTATCAGTCCGTTGAGAGCGACACGGCAGTGATGCAATTCAAGTTCCCTGTGAGACATTATTTCTGACAATATTGTCGGTCTCATTTTCATAATTCCCTGAAAGTATACTCGGAGAGTTTTTGAACATGTTATTCCAAAATTCTCGAACATTCTATGTAGGTATCGTAAAAGAATTCTTCACTTCGCTCAAATCCGCCTTTTCTTTATCGCTTTCATTCCAAGGTGCTATACCACTATCTCTCCTTCCGTCTGACTCCAGTGCCAGATCGTCTCTCCTACCTTCGCCCTCATGAACCGTAACTCCACTTCGTTCCCTTTCAGTTCCATTCTCCGCATCTCCCTTCTCAGCCATTCTCGAACCTCCTCTTCCCTTTCCGTCAAATCTTCCTCCATCTACAAGCCTGTGCTTCTCAATTTTACTTTGACATTGAGCAGGTCCCTTTTGTTCTTCCACGTCTTTAACTGAAGGAGCATCCCTCCATCCATTTTCTTGGATTTTTCCACTTTCGCCACCACCTTCGTATGCGCGGCCGAAACCCCTAACACATTCGTTACCTCGTGCTCCTCCTTGCTGATTTCAAGCACTCTGAGGTTCCTCCTTCTCTGCGCTCTCTCTTCCTTTTCTCTCTCCCACTCTTCTGGCGTTAACTTTTTCGGCAGCTCCCTCCATGTTCTCTCTTCCTCTTCCGTCTGGCATCCTAGCTCTTCCGTTTTTCTCTCTTCCTTTCCTTTCTGCAGTCTCTTCATCTTCGCGCTCAGCTGTTCAAGCTTTCCCAGCATCTTATTCAGTGTTCCCTCAAAGTTTCTCCTGTCAATCTCCCGTTCACTTCTCACGTGCGCTCTTTTAATCTCCCATTCCCACTTTGAGTCCGTGATGAATTTGTCCTGCCTCACTTCCAGCATATCCACCGCTTGTTTAAACTCCAATTTTTTCCCTTCCTCCTTTTCCCTCTTGTGCTTCTTCTCCTTCTTTTCATCGTCCATCTCACTTTGTTCGTTGCTACTGCTCAAGTCAAAGTCAAATTCCCTTCTTTCTTAGCTTTCTCCACTCTCCACTAGACGACACCAGCACTGCTTTCCTCTCTCGGTTTCCTTCCGGTCCGACCCTAATCTCACTTTCTCGGAGTGCCACTTTGTGATCTTTCACTTTCATCTTCACCTGTCTTTACACCTTCTCACATTTGCGGCCACTTATCCTAGACACCCTTCCTCACCTTCTCACAACTTCTTTTCACCCCTCCACTCACTTATTCCAACCAAAAACTCAAAAAACTCGCACTGTAAAAATATAACTTTTGATTGATATTTGACAAAAAAATTACTTTTGCTCCTAACAAATACATATTTTAATTCTGCTGAATATGTCTGACTTTGGTTAAATAATAAAATTTTACATTAATTACTCTTAAATTTTAGTTAGTTTCATTATGCACAGAAAATGTGACATTCATTGTCACTGCCCTTCAACTGAAATTGAATTCTTAATTAATGTGTGTGAATTTGGCAACATTCTTTCCTTCAAATTTGTCAAATTATCTAATCGGCATTGAGGAAAAGCGACAACACTGCTTTCGAGATTTTCATGACACACCTGTGTTTTAGAGAAGAATTTAACATTTGAGTGAAAAATTCATTTTTTACATTCACATCAGAAAAGGTATTAGATTTGTGACAAATTCGACCCCCCCCCTCCTCGTTTTTGTAAAATGTCCATGTATGTCCCTGTATGTCAATGTATGTATATATGGATAAATGTATGTATTTATGCATGCGGTTAATTTCCAAATTGAAGGCAAACTTGAAGTCCCAGTAATATAACATTAACTTAAAAAGCTCGTACTGATTTTTTTTTAAAATTTAATAAATACGTATTATCCTCCTCTACAAAATAGTAAGTTCTTTTTTTCATTTACGTTCCTATTTAATTTAATTTAATATAAGAACACCCCAAACGTCATTACCGTACGGCTTCCTAACCTCACTTCGCAGAAGGATAAACTGATTTTCTCCTTTTTTTAGACAGCAACCCGAAAAACGCTTAACGTATCAAGTTTCTGAACTTTAAATAAACATAAATTTAATTTATGCACATTTTTCAAGCCAAATAAATAATATTGTAAAAACCTTAAAGTCTGTCCCTCGATTGTTTGTCATTTCAGACGTCATTACCGTACGTCTTTTTTTCTAGTAAAATATTGTAGTTACCGTTGAGTAATAAATACAGAAATATTAAGCGTATCGTTTAATACAATATTCTATAAAATTGAGCTTAAAATATTAACTCCTTTTTTTGTGAATCCGATATTATAACTGAAAAGTGCATTTTGACAACAAAAACGTCATTCCCGTACGTGAGTTAAAAACCAGTTTCAGGGTGAAAAAAAATTTATAAAATCCATTCCGTTACTTGTTCAGCGGTGTTTTTTTCATTAGTAGATTACTTTTTATGATTAAAATCTGTTATTTTTTTATAAATATTAAAAAAGGCTAAACTTCATCATTTTTCTCGCATCATTCCCGTACGGTACAATAGCAGAGCGTACGACTGCTTATATGCGCGTGTGCGTGGATCAGGTGGGCCGGTTTATTTACTGTTTCCTAACCTCTATTTATAAATATACATATCTCGAAAAGTGAGCTAAATAAGTCAATTAGAAAGGAAGAGATGTGTTGGAAATTATATTACAACACAGGTAGGTAGATTTGTTATTACAGATAGAAGGTGCTGAGATTCTGATACAAAAATTTTAGAAAATAAGTTATTTAATGTAGTTTGCTCCACGCCTCTTGAATTTTCATGTGTTCATATTTTAGGTTCTGATAAAAATGGAAGCATAATTTATTACTCAGTTACTTAGTTAGAGTGTGACACGACGTAATCAATTGATTTTAATACATTTGAAAGACTGCAGAATAAATCATGTAAATAGTTTTAGTGAATGTTGAATCTTTGATTGTACTACAGTTACGTTGTTTCCATTTGTGTAATTTAAATCGTGTTTATTGAAATAAAAAATAATAGTAACAATTAGACTTTCAGTTAATTACGAAATAATTATCTACAATAGTTATAAATATTTCGTTTTTCATAAATGGCATGCGTTACAGTATTCGCGTTTGAACTTTCTAAAAGCTCGCGCTCTCTTTCATCAAACTCCTAACCTCAAATCCACTTTCCGTATTTCATATACGAATTTAATTATTATTTCTTATTTTCAAAACTGCCCCTTTTGAATTCTAAATTTTTAGATGTGATAAGATAAATTTCCGTTATGGAATATTTAATTCCTAATAATAATGTGATTGCCACTGTAGGTGCTAAAATTTGCCTATAATTTGACAGTTACCCATGTATGCATATCTATCTGCCTGCCTGTAAGCACTATGGCTTTTTGTACACTCTTTTCAGTGTCCGAAACTGAAAGTCAAGTTCGTCAGCCAACTTTTTCGGATAAAAATTCAAAAAGTTAGAGCATTTAAAAAATTTTTGAGACCATTTTTTTAATTTAAAAATTCTATTTGCGGCTATTTGTAGTACTCGGAAATTCAAACAATTTATCTTCCCGACCTTTTTCGATTAAAAGAAAATTATTAGAGTTACAGCATTTGTAATCTTCAAAAAAAAAAACGAAAATGAAAATTTGAAGCCAAATATATAAGAAGACAAAAATCGTGCACCCTTTGTTTGTCATCACTTTTTAGTAGAACGCAGAGTTTTTTGTTTTATTTGCAAAGAATAACATTAAAAATAACAATAAAATTTCGTGGAAGAAGGGCACAAGGTACAAAAAAAAAATAATAGACAACAGTTATTCGACCAAAAAAGATTATCAAATTTGTTGTTAATTCTTTTTGATATGATGCTTTTTTTGTTTAAATCGTAAAAAGTAACATTCAAAATAAACAAATTAACTTTTTATAAAAACAATACCAGGTGCAAGTTACATAAAAAAATAATATACATTTGATATAATAGAGTTGAACTCAATGTGTTTGTTAAAGTCAAAGGAGCTTTAACAAAAGAGAATTAACAATCCCCAAATGACAGTTGTCGATGTTCTGACCTTGAATTTTAAAAGGTCTGTGTACAAAAACTTGTGAGCGAGGCGAGCCATGCGCGCAGTTTTTGTTGTTGAAAATTCAACTATTCACACTGAGCTTCTAGCGGCCATAGGTATAAAAAATATTTCGACAAAAACTGAAGGCGGGGATTTGTTCATACGTGCCCACAGTTTTAAAATTCGTTTGAATAAAAATCCTCGCCTACTCGGTGGGTTTCCTATCACCACTACGTAGCGCGTCCTCAGGTTGCGGATAGAGGAACGGCCCGTAAGGCTGAACAGCCCCCAAGGTTAACTGCGAATACAAGAATAAGCAGTCGCGGACAGCCGATAGGAGCCAGTCGTGGGTGTGGTGAATCCAGCACTGGTAAAAAATAGGTACACGACAACCATGGCTTGGGGGGACCCACCCATTCGCGTTCATACACAATGGGTGAGTTCTGGCAAGCCAAGGTGCAGCGTGTACCCACCTAGAAACTCTACCCGAACCAAAACTAAAAATCTTGTAAGGGAAAAATCCTGCTGCCCATTGGACACTGCAGCGATGACACTGCCCGCAAGGGATGTGTGGAATGATTCGCCTGCATAGGGCCAAAGGGGTAGGCGCGTATAATTTTAATAATATATAATACGCGTAGTAGGCGCGCTGCCTTGCAGGGGGACGTTAGGGTACGAGGATGAAACTGTAATGTGTCTGACGACAAGTTGACATGGTCCTTGTCAGAGTCGGAAAGCTCCCATACTTAGACCTAGGGAGGTATGGGGGTTATCACTCCTGGGACAGTGGACTCACCTACGATCGGAATAGGATCCTAACGTGCGGATTATCTTGAAACTACCAGGGCTAACTTGCAAAAACAAAAAAAACTACAGTTAAAGATCTAAGGGTGGGAACTCTAAACGCGCATAGTCTAAAAACTGGCCAATTCAGCGAACTCATTAAGATAGCAATTGAATACAAAACTGACTTAATAGCACTTCAAAAAACCTGCTGGTCGGGCGATTCCGCGTCAATTTCTAGGGATAACTATACTTTGCACTGGGGAGGAGCTAAGGGGCAAAGACTGGGGACTGGTTTTCTTATTAATAAACGAATTTCGCAAGCACTTATCGACATGCAATTCATTAACGACCGGTTATCCTACATTGTACTAAAGGGTAATTTCAGCAAACACGTATTAATCAATGTGCACTGCCCCACCGAGGACAAAGACGAAGACACTAAAGATCTTTTTTATGAAACAATCGAGCAGGTTTTTGACAAGTTCTCAACGTTTGACGCAAAAATAGTATTGGGGGATTTCAACGCGAAAATTGGAAAAGAACCAATGTATAGGCCTACAATAGGATCAGAAAGTTTGCATGACGTCAGTAATGATAATGGAACCAGAGTAATAAACTTTGCAGCTTCAAAGAACCTCGTTGTCAAAAGCACATATTTCAAGCATAAAAATATACATAAGGCCACCTGGACATCACCAGATGGTAATACTCACAATCAGATTGATCACGTTCTAATTGACAGATGACGTCATACAAACATTCTCGATATAAGATCGTATAGGGGAGCGGATTTAAATTCAGACCATTTTCTCGTGATAGTAAAACTAAGATCTAGGCTAGCGTTAAGTAAGAAAACAAGCCGCACAGAGCCAACAGTTCGTTTCAATATAGATAAGTTCAAAACAGCAACAGAAACATTAAATTACCAAGTTGAGATTTCTAATAGTTTCGACGCTCTCCAAGAACAGAGAGACGATAACAATAATCACGAGGAGGACCCGGAAACCCTGTGGAGCAATACGAAAAAGGCGATAAAGGCAGCCGCGAAACTTACGATAGGTTTTAAGAAAGTAACCAAAAGCCAACCATGGTTTGACGAAGAGTGCAAACTCTGGTTTGAGAAACGTCGGAAGGCCAGACTAAGTAGTTTACAAAATAAGTGCGATCAAACACATAAGAAATATCTCGAGATTAGCAAAAGTACAAATAGGCTCTATAGATCCAAGAAAAGGGAGTGGGAAAAGAATAAAATACTAGCAATAGAAGCGCATAATAAACAAAATAACCCGCGTGAGATGTACAGGGGAATCAATTTTATAAAGAAAGGCTTTCAAAGTAGAACGGAAGTAATGAGGGACGAAAATGGCAATCTAGTAGCCGATGCGACAGAGAGACTGAATTTATGGAAAGATTATTTCGATAAACTATTAAATGTACGCGAAGCCCCCGTTGAAGGTAATCTCGGCGAAATCCACACTGCTGATCTATTAATTAACGATCCTACTGATATAGAAATAGAAATGGCCATAAAGAAGTTGAAAAATAACAAAGCCGCGGGCATCGATGACCTACCGTCAGAACTGATAAAAAATGGAGGCCCTTGCCTCACAAGGCAAATTTGTAAATTGATACGCGCAGTTTGGAAAACAGAACGCATGCCGGAAGAATGGAATACCTCTATCATTATTCCCATCTTTAAAAAAGGCGATAAAACTAACTGTAACAACTATCGGGGAATTTCACTTTTGCCTTCGTGCTACAAGATCCTGTCTAATGTTATCCTAAATAGACTAACTCCTTTTGCCGAGGAAATCATTGGGGATTACCAGTGTGGATGCCGCCGAAACCGATCTACAAGCGATCAAATGTTTACAATTAGACAACTGTTAGGAAAGAAATGGGAATTTAATGAAGCAGTACATCAGCTATTTATCGATTTTAAAAAAGCTTACGACTCTATTATACGCGCGCGAATGTACTGGATCCTAGAGTTCTTGGGTGTGCCAAGAAAATTGGTTAGACTTATCGAAATTTGCTTAAGCGGCAGTAAGGGTAGAATACGCGTAAACGGTAGTTTATCTGAAGAGTTTTCGATCCGCGATGGCCTGAAACAGGGCGATGCACTTTCGTGCGTCCTTTTTAACTTAGTTTTAGAATACGTGGTTAGGAAAGTGCAGGCGAATCCGACCGGTGCTACCCTCAATGGGGTAATACAAATTCTTGGATATGCGGATGATCTCGACGTACTAGGGGATGATAAAGAAACGGTAGCTAAAAATGCAGAAATCTTGATCGCAAAAGCCAAAGAGATTGGCTTGGAAGTTAGCGAATCGAAGACAAAATATATGACCGTCGTCAGGTCCGGACAAAATAATCAAGACGGGAATCTAATGGCCGGAAATATGAAATTCGAAAGGGTTAACGAGTTTAAATACCTCGGGTCTATTATAACTAGCGAAAATAAGATTAAAACGGAAATCAATGCGCGGCTACACGCTGGCAATGGGTGCTATTATGCAGCAAACACGCTACTAAAATCGCGATCGCTATCTAGAAACATCAAAGTAAGAATTTACAAAACGATAATAATGCCGGTCGTCATGTACGGGTGTGAAACGTGGGCGCTGACGAAAGGAGAAGAGAATAGGTTTAGAGTTTTCGAGAATAAAGTACTTAGAAAAATCTATGGTCGAAAAAGGGACGAAGAGACCGGCGAGTGGAGAAAACTGCATAATGATGAGCTGCACGCTCTCTACGGGTCAGCAAATATTAATAGAGTAATGAAAGCGCGTAAATTAAGATGGGCGGGGCATGTAGCAAGAATGGGCAATGAAAGAACAGTGGCGCAAGTTTTAAGAGGGAGACCGACTGGTAAGTGACCCCTAGGCAGACCGAGAAACAGATGGGAGAAAAATGTAAGGGATGATCTAAAAGAACTAGGGCATGATTACTTAAACTGGATGGAGAATGCACAAGACAGAGATGTGTGGCGGTCTCGGGTAGATGAGGCAATGAACTTTCGAGTTCGAACTGCTAATCTATAATAATAATAATAAAAATCCTCGCTGCTCATTTTTTTTTGCGATATCGCATATTCATTTTTTATCCCTTTTTTACTGAATATAAGCGTATTTAGCCTATTTACCAAATATAAGCGTATATACATATATGTATGTAAGTGTAAGTATGCGTGAGTGTGTGCGTATGGAATTATGTTTTATGAAAAAGGAATATTGTTATGAATTATCGTAGTTCTTGAAGAACTGGTAGGTGGCTTCTAGTTAGTGGCAAACCTATACAAAGTTTTATCATGCTCATCACGGAAAAAAATAATATGAGCTGGCTATCAGTACCAGCAGATTACTTCACTCAATGATAAAATATAACTAAAATAAAGAATTGTATTTTTATTTGAGACAGCTTTACACCTTGTGACATGGATATTCTGTTTTCTTAAATTTATGAAAATTTTGTTTCCATAGATTGAGGAACCATTGGTACCAAACTTCAGACAATCGCGATAAATAAATTTTCAAAGCTATTTTAGTAGTGCAGCAATTCAGATTGCTCATGGAAAGAAAATTTTTGATAACAAATCAATTTCGCACATCTTCAGAATGTAAATTTTCCAAATTCGTTGTCAAGGAGATTTTTTTGGTTTCATAATTCAAACAAAAGATTCTGTAAGACAGTCAAATTTTTTTCTGTGATAAGCGCTACATGTCAGAGCATCTGAGATCTCTGAATCTCTGGAACATTTCTAGGCGCACTGTTCTTCATTACGACAGACCCGCGCAACTACAGATACTGCGCTCATTCTGAAAGTTATTTGTTGCCGGTTGTAATTTATTTGATTAATGCAAAAATAAGGACTCCAGTTTTTTTCAATATTCTCAGGTCAAATAAGGAACTTCGAGAAAATGTCCCACAAACTTTCACATGAGGAAAACAGAACAAAAGTGTGTGCTACATGTGGCAAAAAAATTGTCTTTGGAGATAAGAAACCGAAATTTTTTCACATCACAGAAAATCAAGCAAATCTTATAAGAAAATTTATCAATGAACAATTCGACATATCTAATCCTAAATTTCCATTGAGTATATGCGATACATGCCGGGTCACTCTATCTGAACATGAAAAGGATAAATGTACGAGACAACCATGCCAAATTACGAAGACATACAATGACCTGAGGAAACCAGAGCTAATAATGACACATGTAATTGTTACATATGTTACATATTTGAAACGGCAAGCATCTAGGAACATTGGTGCTTTTAATGGGTTGTATGGTGCTTCAAAAATTGTAAATCTTTCAACATCCGAACAAATCAATAACGAGTCTAAAAAATCAATCCATGTTTGTAAAGAGTGCTTTCATGAAATAGGTAATGGTAAAAATCATTCTTGTGGCACTTCCGTTAAATATGTCAACTAGTGTTTCTCCTGTACCACATTCTTTGAGGATTGTCTCGTTTCGGACATTGTCCATCAGTGTTTTCCCGCATATTATGCGCAGAGGTTTCATGCCGATCGCGTTAATTTTACTCCTGTCCTTTTCTTGACAGGTCCATGTCTCGCTACCGTATAGTACAGTCGGTACGAATATAGAATTATGTATGGCCATTTTAGCTTTTTTTTATATGTTTTTATTTGTGAGGATGGACCCTACTCTACCGATAACCTGTCTACCTTTATTTATGCGCCTATCTAACTCCCCATCTATTTTCCGTCGCTGGTGAATAGACTACCTAGATATACGTACTGGTCAACTTGTTCTAATCTCTCATCATTTATGACAATGTTGCATATTGTCTTCTCACTTTTTCCCTCAAACACCATCATTTTTGTTTTATTTAAGTTAATTTTGAGGACCATGTTCTTCAAGCTTGTGTTAAGTTTATTCAACATTCTTTGCAAGTCCTCGACTGATTCTGCCATAACAATCTTGTCATATGCGAAAGCTAACCCACGTACCTTGACTGTTTGGAGATCTACACCTTCTTCGTCGAAGAGTGCAGTTCTTAGACGCTTATCCATGAATATGATAAATAGCCACGAGGACATGACGCATCCTTGTTTCACGCCTTGCATAATATCGAACCAGTCACTCAGTTTCCCGTTTACCCATACACTCGCTTTACTACCTGTATATATTGTTTTTATTGCTTGTAGGAGCCCTCCATTTACTCCGTACTCTTTAAGGACTTCCCAAAGTTTACTTCTATTTACCTTGTCAAATGCTTTTTCTAGGTCAATAAGTGCACAGAAAACTTTCTTTCCTACTCTCAAGCTTTTTTCTGTGATCTGTCTTAGGCTAAATATCTGATCTGTACGTGATTTTCCTGCCATAAATCCACTTTGGACTTCCCATATCTTTTCTTCTGTAATTTCCATTACCCTACGAATAAGTATTTTTGAGTATATTTTACTTACGGTACTTAGAAGGCTGATACCTCTGTAATTACTGCAGTTGCTTTTATCTCCCTTTCTTTCGTATATTGGTACGATAATCGCTTTTCTCCAATCGTCTGGGACTTCCCCCGTCTCGATACATAAATTTATCAATTCGCACAACCTGTGAGGTATGTACTCGCCACCGTATTTAAGCATTTCAGCGCTGATACTGTCTACACCAGCAGCCTTACCGCTTTTCAAGTTCTTTATTATGTCTCTAACCTCAGTGACACAGACTTTTTAATTGGGTTTTCTAATGCATCATGTTCTATGTCGCAGTTCTGTTGCCCTATATCTTCACCTCCTAATAATTCTTTAAAAGAGTATTTTAAGGCGTCTACTATCCCGTCTATATCATATAGCATTTCACCTTTGCTGTTTCTCATGCTGACAAACTCTGTACTTTTACTTTCCTTCAAACTGTTTATATAATAGTTTCATAATTCCTTCAAAGTACTTTTGTATTTTGTTCTCTTCTTCTGTTCTGATTTTTTCTTTACTCTCCTTGACTAGTCGTTCAACTTTCCTCTTTTTGTCTTTGTAATCATTTTCGAGTCTATTTTTCTCCTCATCGCTAAGACCTATAATGTGCAACGTTCTTTCGGGCGCTTCTTTCTTTTCTTTTTGGGCTGCCTCAATTTCATCATTCCACCATGCATCACCAGATTTTCTTCCTACAACCGCCGTACCACATACTTCGGTCGCAGTTTCAACGATGATATCCCGTAGCAAAGTCCACATACCCTCTATATCTTTATTGTTTAATAACCCCTTCCAAATTGTCTCATCTGTACGTTCGTTTAACCTATTTTGAAAGTCTATTCGCACTTCCGGTTTCTGTAAATTTTCAATTTTTATTCGCGTTTGTTTTGTTTTTGTTGTTCTCTTTCTTCTCCATCCCCGCCCTAAATTTATTTTGGAGACTAAGAGGTAATGATGAGTATTGCATTCGGAACCCGTCATGACTCTTGTATCTTTAACTAGTTCTCTTAGTCTTTCATCCGCGATAACAAATTCAATTATACTGTGGGTATTTCTTTTACGCCAGGTGTACATGTGGATCATTTTGTGCCTAAACCAAGTTTTTGTAATAAATAGGCCCTTTTCTAAGCCCAAGCTAACTTTTCAATTATTCATCATTTTCAATTATTCATCATAGCAAGCTATGATGAATAATCTTCTGATTCTTACCTTCATTTTGGCCCACAACAATCTGGGAGATACAAACCCATGATCTTTGAGATGTTGTCTTGCTTTTTCATTCATGATTAAACCGACCCTCTGACTACCATGTGATTCACTGTCTACTCCTGACCATATTTCAACACCGCCTTTTAACACCCCATTTTCTATGTTTCTACTTTCGCAACCCTTTTTCTTCGTCTCAGGTACACATAAAATATCTAGTTTCCTTGCATGCATAGTTTCTCGTAGTTCTCTTACTTTAAGATCATTCACTCCTCTAGCATTCCAAACACCCAGTCTCCATTCATCGCCTGAAACTCGACCTTTACGTTTACCGTGTGTATGCATTTCGTCAATCAAAGTTTCAACTGTTTGTCTATTTTTCATTAGGCGTAACTTAATAATTGATTAGATTTAGAAAAAATAATTGTTTAAACAATTTATTATCATTGTTAAGAATATTCTCTTCGCTTAACTGGTAGAATGTTGCGGTTTTTCCTGAAATTTTCAACTGTTTGTCTATTTTTCATTAGGCGTAACTTAATAATTGATTAGATTTAGCAAAAATAATTGTTTAGACAAATTATTATTGTTTATGACTATCTTCATCTATATCAATGCCTGATAGTTGCGGGTTTTCGGCAATTTTTACCTTCCTGTCTTTTTTTTACTTAGTGAGGTAATAATTAATTAAAGTTAACAAAAAAGTTGTTTGAACAATTTAATACTTTTTTTAACTATCTTTTCTGAGATAAGTGCTAGATAGTGGCGGTTTTTTCTAAAATCTTTCACTTTGCTTCGCCTGCTTGATTACTAACAATTAATAAATAAATATTAGAGATTTGCAATTCCAAGTTTTTCTTTTACGCTTTGCAATAAACTTCTTGTTGTAATAAAAAAAAAACTTTTACAAGTCATTTAAAGACCTAGTCCTTCCACCTATTCCTAATTATTCTATTCTTTGTTTTTGCTTCTTGTGTAAAATAGCTTTTTTTCTTTAAATTAATTTTTTTTAAGCATTGGGGGAAGAGCAAAAATAATTCTCTTAAAATGACAATACCATTCGAAAAATCATTTTTATTGTGGTTGACTTATTATTTGTTCATAAATAAAAAGGCGATGCAAAATTAAAGATTTTAGAACAAACCGCCACTTTCTAGCACTCATCTAAGAAAAGATAGTTATAAACAATATTAAATTGTTTAAACAACTTTTTTGTTAACTTTAATTAATTACTACCTCACTAAGTGAAAAAAGGACAGAAAGGTAAAAATTTCCGAAAAACCGCAACTATCAGGCACTGATATAGATAAAGATAGTCATAAACAATAATAATTTGTTTAAACAATTATTTTTGCTAAATCTAATTAATTAGTAAGTCACGCCTAATGAAAAACAGACAAACAGTTGAAGATTTCAGAAAAAAACGCAACATTCTACCAATTAAGCAAAGAGAATATTATTAACAATGATAATACATTGTTTAAACAATTATTTTCCTAACTTGAATTCATTATTACTTAACTCCAATTGAAAGTTGGACAAAAAGCAAGAAATTTCAGAAAAAACCGCATCTTGAAAATGTGAAAACTGCCGACAGAAGTTATTATCCAATATAAAATTGGAACAGTTGCAAAATATATATTATTTTTTAAATAAGTATTAGAAGATTAATACATTTTAGTTGAAATGTACAAAGTTAAAAACCTAATTAAAAATGGAATATTCCAAACTCATCAACTGCAATTTTAAATGTTCTAACTTGAGCAATTTTTAATTTTTTCACATTTTTACTTGAAAATTTAACTATTGTTGAAACTTTTTTTTTTGTGAAAAGTAATTTTTTTAAACTCACAATTGAACTATTCCATTTGTGTATGAAAATTGATCTTTTTTATTTGGAAATTCAACTATTTGGTTCCATGTTCAAATTCCATTCAAAAGTTATATTTTTTGGCAGAAAGTTGGTTAAAAATGTAACTATTTGGTCGAAAATATATTTATTTTGTTGAAAAGCTGTCTTTTTGGTTGAAAATCAAACTACTTTGTTAAAAATGCACTTTTTCAAACTGAAAATTTGAATTTTTGATTGAAAATTATTTTTTGTATTGAAAGCTTATATTTTTGAGTTAAAAATTCGAGTGTATTATAGAAAGTACTTTTTTGGCACGAAAATTCAATAAGTAGGTAGAAAATTGGTTTTTTCATTTGAAAATTAGTTTCTTGAAATGAAAATGTAGCAATTCCATTTTTGGTTCAAAGTTGATCTTTTTTATTTTGAAAATTCAAATATTTGGTTAAAAATGTATGTAATCTGTTAAGAATTTGTCCTTTTTTTGTATAAAAATCATCTTCTTGCTTTAAAATTCGACATTTTGAATTCAATTTTTTTTCTTCATTGGCTAAAAAATCTTTTTTGGTTGAAAACTCAACTCTTGTTGAAAATTCGTGTTTTTGGGTTGAAGATTCAACTGTTTTGTAGAAAATTTGAATTTTGTCTGGAAAATTCAATAGTTTGGTGATTTTTGAACAACTTTGTTAAAAATTAATTTCTTAGTTAAAAATTCACCATTTTAGTTAAAGTTTTTTCTTGTATTTTAAAAAGTAGATTTTTTAACTAACAATTGTAATGTTTGGTTGAAAATTAACTTCTTAATTATTAATTCATATTTTCGTGTTGAAGAATCAACTGCATTGTAGAAAATTCAACAATTTGGGAGAAAATTCAGTTTTTTCAATTGAAAATTAATTTTTTGAAACGAAAATATAACTATTCGATTTTTTGTTAAAAACTGATGTTCTTAATTCAACCATTCAACTATTTTGTTCAAAAATTATCTTACTCGTTGAAAACTGAAAATTGCGAAAGTTAAAAATAAATTTCTTGCTCAGTTACAATTTTTTTGAAAATGTGCAAAAACATGTTTTTTTTTGGATTGAGACATTATGCATACATTTTAAAAAAAGTTGAATATGTCGAAACTGAAATTTATTCAGCTTGAACCAAAGAAACATTTTTTTATTTTTCTTTTGTGGAAAAAAATGTTTGTCGTGAATTAGGATTTTTGGGATTTCATTTTTTTTTTGCGATTTTCGAACGTTATAAACACCACGAAAAAAATGTTTCCCATGGATAAAAAATAATAACATGTTTTTCTGGTTCAAGCTGACTCAATTTCAGGTACGAATCAATCCAAAAAACATGTTTTTGTATATTTTCAAAAAATTTTGAATAAGGCATATTTTTTTGAAATTAAAAAAAATTTTAATAAAAAAAAGTATTCTGTTTATATATAGTTCTTTAGAATATTTTTAAATTCTGAAAATTTTGTACAAAAAAAAAAAACGGTATTGAAGTATAACGTAGAGTTATTCACTATTTTAATTTATAATAATTATAAATTTTCATTTATTAGTTGAAAATTCAATTATCTGATTGGAAATTTATCTTTTTTAGTCGAAAATGCAACTACTTCGGGAAAATGTATGTTTCTCAAAACAGCGAGAACTAGAAAAACTTGATGAAATATTGCGATTGTGTAAGATTTTTCACTTTATTGCGAAAATGTGAAAGCAGTGTTCTAAAATTTGTAAACAGGCTATGACAGCTGTACTAACATCAAGTATTTCGAGGTTATTGTTTTATTATTTAATAACTAGAATTATTTACGCACATAATCTATATAACCTTAGATGATAACAATTATTTCTTTATTCCCTCTAATTTGTACAATAACAGAAATATCATAAATTTTATGTAAAAACATGGAATCTTTCCTAAACGGAATAAAACGATCACAAATTAAAATTAAAAATTTTCAAATTTCAAAATTTAATAACATTATTACATTAATAGATTGATTAATTAATCAAATTTCAAAAACCGTTTCATTTTATACTAAATAATTTAATTTTTCAGAAAACAGTTGAATTTTCGACAAAAAAATATTCAATTCAGAAAGAAGATTTTTTTCAAATAAACGAATTAAATTTTCAACAAAATACTTGAATTTTTAACCAAATACTAGAATTTTCTATGTACAAAGATGCATTTTCAGCCAAGTAGTTGACATTTGAAAAAAAAAAAAATTCAACAAAATAGTTAAATTTTCAATCAAAGGGTTGAATTTTCAATCCACAAAAGGACGAATATTCTATCCAAATAGAGAAATGTTTAAAAAAAATAGTTGAATTTTTAACCTAAAAGATGACTTTTTAATACTATACTTGAATTTTCAACAAAATACTTGAATTTTCATAAAATACTAGAATTTTCTACATATAACGATCAATTTTAAATCAAATAGTCGAATTTTAAATCAAAAAAGATTGAACTTCAATCAAAAACAGTTGAATTTTCAACAAAAAGATGAAGTCTTAGAAAAAATATAATAGTTGATATTCTAAACAACAAAAAAACGAATTTTTAACAAAATAGTTAAATTTGTAACTACAGTTGAATTTTTAACAAAATAAATAAATTTGCAATAAAAAATTTTTATTTTCAACCAGCTACTGGAATCTTCAACCTAAACATGAATTTTCAACTAAAAAAGATACATTTTCAGCCAAAAATGAAAAAGTTAAATTATTAATAAAAAAAGTAATTTTCACCAAAAAACCGACAGAACAACAAAATAGTGAAATTTTCAAACAGAAAATAATTTTGAACTAAAGTGACAAATTTTTGACCAACAAAATGAATTTTTAACAAAGTATTTCAACTTTTAAACGGAAAAGACCAAAAAGACGAAATTAAAAAAAATACAGATTTTTTGGTCAATAAACAAAAAGAAAGTTCATCCAAATTATTAAACTTTGAAGATAAAATAGGAATTTTCTGTAAAACAGTTGAACTTTCAACCCAAAAATATAAATTTTTAACAAGAAAGTCCATTTTTAATCAAGCAGTTGCATTTTTAACCAAAAAAGAGGAAATTTCAACTAAAACAAATCAATTTTGAACCAAAAGTGAACCAAGTATTTAAATTTTCATTTAATAGATTAATTTTTTACGAACAACAAATTTGAACCATACAGTTAACTTTTGAAAGAAAAAGGGTTATTCAAATAAAATTATGAATCATCAATAAAAAAAATCATTTTTCAACGAAGTAGTTCAACCTCTATAACCAAGTAATTGATTTTTCATCCAAACAAGATAAATTCTCCACAAATAATGTAATAGTGGATATTGAAATAAAAAAAAATTAATTTTGAATAATAAGCAGTTGAATTATATCAAAGAAGACGAATTTTCAAATAAAATAGTTGCATCTTCATCCAAAGAAGATTAATTTTCAACTAGCGTGCATTTTTAACTAAAAAATATAAAATTTCTATCTATTCTGCATAATATTTTATTTTATTACTAAAAAAGATTTGAGTAAAATTTTCAACCAAAAAGGATGACTTTTTAACAAATCTGTTGAGTTCGCAAATAAATAATTAAATTTTCAACTGACAATATAATCTTTAGAAAGTAACGGTAAAAAAATAAATATAAATGGAGGGCAAATACGTAAATTACTAAAAAGAATATTACATCAGTGGCCCTGACCAGTATTTCAATCTTGTAAAATTTTTAGGGTAGAATCTGTTACAAATGAAATAAAAAAATTTCAAATTAAAATAAAAAATTGTACTTCACTGTTTAAAGTAAATGACGGCAACAATAAAGCCTTAAGAAGGCTCAAATAGCCTTAAGAAGGCCCCCGAGATAGATATTTAGAGACATTGTCAATTTCAATTAAAAGTTCTATTCTTTGCAACTTCTATGGGATTAACACAGGATTTAAAAAAATCTCATTGAAAAAATACTAGACCCGACTCTCGGTTTAGGAACTCGCGGTTTAGGAACTGCTAGAATTGCTGGCCCCCGTAGTTTCTCAGCTCAAGGGGCGAGAGACGGTTGCGTCTCTCGCCTGAGAAGGGCCGCAGTGCGCGAGTACTCAGTCGAGTATATTGCGCAATATTATGCATTACAACTGGAAACGGTTCAGGCGGCCCGGACTGTTTACGTTTCGAGTTTCCCGATTTAGGAACAATGCTATTTGCAGGCAAACCCTGACACTGTTCCTAAACCGAGAGTCGGGTATACTTAATAAAGCCTGAATATCCATATTCAATATGCAATTATAATATCCACTTGGAGATGTATCCTTTCTAGAGTTAACTTTTGTAGATTTACTAAAAACAGAAACTCATTGGTGATTTGCAGAATTTAATAATTATTTCTTTTGTTGTTTTTAATAGATTTTTGGAAATTCAAAAAAAAGATGGATTTCCGAATTCCCGAACAAGATTTTTTGTTTAACTTTTTACTACGCATATTCAGCTGTACAATGCAAAAGGTTTCATTAAAATCGGTGGAAAGTACCCGGGTTGATAGCTTTTTGATTTTTAACGTCTAACGTGACTCCTCTAAATGTCGACCAGGAGGTTTGACGGGAGGGTTTCTTCGACAAATTGCCAAACTCTTAATTTGCTCATGAAGAAATTTTAAATAATTAATAAATCTTGGAAATTTGAAGAGCATAGAAAGAAGTCATCGGAAAGATATTCTTAGTGAATTCTGTAAAAGATTCACCCTATTCGTTGAAAAATAGCCAAATTCTGATTTTTGTTATTAAAGCTGTTTAAATAATTAATAATTCTTGGACATTTGGAAAGCATCATATAAAAAAGTCATCTGAATGATATTCTTAGTTAATTCTGTAGAAAAATGTAGCCTATTTGTTAAAACATAGCCAAATTCTAAATTTTTTTATGAAAATGGTTTAAATCATTATTAATTCTTGCAAATTTACAAAGCAACATAGAAAAGAGTCATCAGAAAGACTTTTCACAGCAAATTGTTTAAACTGTTTAAATAATTGAAAATACTTGAGAATTTACAAAGCAAGATAGATAACAGTCATCGAAAAGACATTCCCAGTTGACTCCGTAATCAAATTGTGCCTATTCCTCGAAAAATATACAAACTCTGAATATTTTCAGGAAAATTGTTAAAATAATTAATAATAATTATTGTATATTTGCAAAGTATCGTAGAAAAGATTTATTGGAAATACATTCTTTCCTGATTCCCTGAACTAATTTATCATATTCGTTGACAAATGACCGAGCTCTTAATTTGTTTATGTAAATTGTTTAAATAATTAATAATTCTTGAAAATTTCGAAAGCATCATATAAAAAAGTCACTGGAAAGATATTCTTAGCTAATTCTGTAAAAAATGTAGCATATTTGTTAAAAAATAGCCAAAGTCTACCTATTTGTTAAAAAATAGTCAAACTTAAAATTTTGGTGTGAAAATTTTTAAAATTATTATTAATTCTTGTAAATTTACAAAGTAAAATAGAGAAGAGTCATCGGAAAGATATTCTTAGTTCTTGCGAATTTACATAAGCAGCATAGAAAATAGTCATTAGAAAAACTTTTCTTAGCATCCTAGAAAAAAGTAATTTGAATGATATTCTTACTTAATTTTGTAAAAAATTGAGCCTATGCGTTGACAAATAGCCAAACTCTCAATTTTGTAATCAAAATTGTTTAAATAATTAATAATTCTTGTAAATTTATAAAGCAACATAGACAAGAGTTATCGGAAAGTTATTCTTAGTTGACTCCGTAAACAAATTGTGCCGATTTCTTGAAAAATACCCAAACTCTGAATATGTTTATGAAAACTGTTTAAATAAATAATAATTATTGTAAAAGTGCAAAGTGTCGTAGAAAAGAGTTATTGGAAATACATTATTCGTGATTCCGTAAACAAATGGAGCTTATTCCATGAAAAATGGCGAAACTCTTAATTTGTTGAAATAACTGATAATTCTTGTAAATTTGCAAACCTTCATAGAAAAGTCATGAAAAAGATATTCTTAGTTAATTCTGTGGAAGAAATTGAGCCTATTTGTTGAAGATAGCCAAACTCTGAATATGTTTAGGCAAATTTTTTAAATTATTAATGATTATTGTGAATTTACGAAGCAACATAGAAAATTGTCATCAGAAGACATTCGTAGTTGACTTTGTAAACAAACTGTACCTATTCTTCGAAAAATAGCCAAACTCTGAATATGTTTATGAAACTTGTTAAAATAATTCATAATTATTATATATTTGCAATGTATTGTAGAAAAGAGTTAGTGGAAATACATTCTTTCTTGATACCCTGAACTAATTGATCCTATTCGTTGAAAAAAGGCCAAGGTCTTAATTTTTTCAGGAAAATTATTTAAAAAATTAATAATTCTGGAAAATTTGCAAAGCATCATGAAAAAAGTCATCGGAAATATATTCTTAGTTGATTCTGTGAAAAAATTTAGCCTATTTGTTGAAAAATACCAAAAACTCTATTCGTGAAAAAATGGCCAAACTCTGAATTTGTTTATGGAAATTGTTCAAATAATGAATAATTCTCGGGAATGTACCAAGCATAGAAAAAAGTCACCGGAAAGATATTCTTAGTTGACTCCGTTTTCTTTAAAGATAAATGAGCCAAGGATAAACACATTTTTTAAATTTTCTGAACTTCTTTAAATTCCAAAAATAATTCAAATTTTAATGTTTTGTAATAAAAATAGCACAGATTCATTCACATTTTGAATTGTTTGAGATTGCAATAATAGTTACAATTAGAAGGACGTTATATTCTTTGAAAATGTAAATGAAAGTAAAATAAAACAAATTGCTAAATGTTCATAATTTGTATTGTTTATTATTCTAATAAAAAAAATTCTTTTTGAAAAAAAGTAATGCTGTATAATTTTAAAAAGAAACATTGAGAAATAAGCCAAAATATTACTTAAAACTGTAATTTTGTCTTTAAAAATAATTAGCCCAGAAACCTAAATTTTGAGAAAAAAAACACAGAATGAATTCATTTAAATGTTTTAATATTACATCACAGTAAAAATGAAGGAAAAATATATTGCATGTGCAAACTTATTTCAGAAAATCTTGAAAAAGCACAATATCATTTTATTGAAGAGAGTATTAAAGTACTGGAAGCAATTAACAAGAAGAAAAAAGACTGAAATTAATGAAAAGAAATTTTTTTACCATTATTAAACTTTGTACTGGTTTTTTAATTCTTATTAGGTATATTGTGCATATATTTTCTTATAAAAATGAATTTGTCTAAAATGTTCAAATGGTTTTTATTTTTAATATCACAGTTCAGATAGAAAAGTTGTTCTTATTATTAAAAAGGTTATAGCTGCATGTAAGTTTTTATGTAAGCTAAAAAATAGCCAAACTCTGAATTTCTTTATGGAAATTGTTTAAATAATTAATAATTATTGTAAATTTACAAAGTAGCATATAAAAGAGTCATCGGAAAGGCATTCCAAGTTGATTCCGTAAACAAATTGAGCCTTTTCGTTGAAAAATATCCAAACTCGTAATTTGTTTATAAAAATTGTTTGAATAATTACCAAATATTGAAAATTTGCAAAGCATCATAGAAAAGAATCATCGGAAAGATATTCTTAGATAATTATGTAAAAAAAATTGAGGCTATTTGTTGAAAAATAGCCAAACTCTGTATTTGTTTATGAAAATTGTTTAAATAATTAATTATTCTTGTATATTTGCAGAAAATAATATCAAACAGTCACTGGAAAGGATTCTTAGTTGATTCCGTTAAAAAGAAAGCCTTTTCGTTGAAAAATAACCAAACTCTGAATTTCCTTACAAAAATTGTTTCAATAAATAAATCATAGTTCTTTGGACTCTGTAAATTACTATAGAAAAGAGTCATCGCAAATACATTCTCAGTTGAAGCTGTAAAAAAATCGAGCTTATTTGATGAAAAACAAAATTAATTATAAAAAAATCTTAGTTTTAAATAATTAATAATTCTTGGGAATTTGCGAAACATCATGAAAAAAAACTCATCAGAAAGACATTCTTAGTTGATTTCGTGAAAAAATTGAGCCTTTTCGTTAAACAATAGAAAACTCTGAATTTCCTTACAAAAATTGTATGAATAAATCCTAATTATTGGGAATTTGTAAAGCACTATAGAAAAGAGTCACCGCAAAGACATTCTCAGTTAATTCTGTAAAAACACTGAGCCTATTCGTTGAATAGGCAAAATTTATTATAAAAAAAGGTTAGTTTTAAATAAATACTTTTCGGGAATTTGCAAAAAATCATGAAAAAAACTCATCTAAGAGACATTCTTAGTTGATTCCATGAACAAATTAAGTATATTCGTTGAAAAATAGAAAACTCTGAATTTCCTAAGAAAAATTGTTTAAATCGTAATTTTTGGGAATTTGCAAAACAACATAGAAAAGAGCAAAGCACCATAGAAAAAAGTCATCGCAAAGATATTCTTAGTTAATTTTTTGTTTAATTGAGCCTATTCGTTAAAAAATAGAAAAACCCTGAATTTGTTTATAAAAATTTTGTGAACAATTAATAATTCTTGTAAATTTGCAAAGTATCATATCAAACTGTCACCGGAAAATCATTCTTAGTTTACTCCGTTAAAAAAAATTAAGCCTGTTCGTTGATAAATAGACCAAATGTGATTTTTTTTTTAAATTGCCAAATTACATCTTCTTTCAAGTAACAGTAATAAAACTCTTGTTTCTCATACATTCCATACAAAAACTCTGGATTTCAATGAGATAACCGTTTCCAATCCCGAAAAGAACTTTTGACCAATAATTTATTTATAACGTAATAAACAATTTTCTAATCATTCTTAGCGACTGCAAATTATTTACAGATAGTTTCAGCACAGATATAAAACCTTTCTTGATAAATCTGAAAATTAAAAAAAATGGTACTTCTGAAAAGTTAAACAAAAATTTAAAGTTTATTTTTAAAGAACTTAGTTGATTCCGTGAACTAATTAAGTATATTCGTTGAAAAATAGAAAACTCTGAATTTCCTAACAAAACTTGTTCAAGTCGTAATTCTTGGGAATTTGCAAAGCAACATAGAAAAGAGTCATCGCAAAGATATTCTCAGGTAATTTGAAGAAAAAATTGAGCCTATTTGTTGAAAAATAGACAAACTATGAATTTGTTTATAAAAATGGTTCAAATAATTAATAACTCTTGGGAATTCTCGAAGAACCATAGAAAACAGTCATCGCAAAGATATTCTTAGTTATTTTTTTTTCAATTGAGTCTATTCGTTGAAAAATAGACAAACTCTGATTTTTTTAATAAAAATTTTGTAAATAATTAATAGTTCTTGTAAATTTGCAAAGTATCATATCAAACTGTCACCGGAAAAGCCTTCTTAGTTTATTTTTTTTTTTAATCAAGCCTATCCATTGAAAAATAGAAAAACTCTGAATTTGTTTATAAAAATTGTTTAAATAATTAAAAATGCTTCCAAATTTGCTGAGTATCATATAGAACAGTCACCGGAAAAGCATTCTTAGTTTATTTCGTTGAAAAAAATTAAGCCTGTTCGTTGATAAATAGCCAAAGTGTGATTTTTTTCTAAATTGCCAAATAGCATCTTCTTTCAAGTAACAGTAATAAAACTTTTATTTCTCACACATTCCATACAAAAATGTGGATTTCAATGAGATAAACATTTCCAATCCCGAAAAGAAATTTTGATCAATAATTTGTTTATAACGTGATAAACACTTTTTTTAATCATTTTTAGCGATTGCAAATTATTTACAGATAGTTTCAGCACAGATATAAAACATTTCTTGATAAATCTGAAAATTAAAAAAAAAATGGTACTTCTGAAAAGGTGAACAAAAATGTAAAGTTTGTTTTTGAAGAACTTAGTTGATTCCGTGAATAAATTAAGTATATTCGTTGAAAAATAGAAAACTCTGAATTTCATAACAAAAATGGTTTAAGTCGTAATTCTTGGGAATTTTCAAAGCAACATAGAAAAGAGCAAAGCAACATAGAAAAGAGTCATCGCAAAGATATTCTCATTTAATTTTAAAAAAATGGAGCCTATTTGTTGAAAAATAGACAAACGATGAATTTGTTCATGAAAATTGTTTAAATAATTGATAACTCTTGAGAATTCTCAGAGAACGATAGAAAAGAGTCATCGCAAAGATATTATTAGTTAATTTTTCTTTAAATTGAGTCTATTTGTTGAAAAACGGACAAACTCTCAATTTTTTTATAAAAATTTTGGAAATAATTAATAGTTCTTGTAAATTTGCAAAGTATCATATCCCTGCGAAAACAAGGTCAAAGCCAGGTGTTCTGCTACCAGATTTAGAAAGACCTTCACGTATTCGGGAGAGTGCTACTGATTATAATCGTGTAAGAAGAAATTTACGTAACGATATGGCGACTGAGAATGAAAATGCTGCCGTTTTTGCCTCTATGAACGAAGAGCAGTTGCGTGCTGAAATAGATAGGTTGCGTCAATTAAATAATTTTCAAAATGATCAGTTGAGCAATTTGCGAATACAAAACCAACAAAGTGAACAAAATCCACGAAATCAGCAAAATCAGGGTAACGGTGAAAATCAGTTGATTCAAACATTAGTGGATAGTCTTCGCGCGTTTAATATTGAAGTCAAGCCCCCAAAGTTAGAATCAAGTCCCATTGGTTGGCTAAGCGTTTTGAGTCTAATAAGGACAATTTACAAACATACTTTTTGAATCAGATTAAAGAGGCCCAGTATTTTTTACCGAAAATGGAGGCCTATGAAATACATTACATTGTCATTCAGCAGCTGCCAATTCGTGTGCGCGAGGCTTTAGCGACAGTTGATTTCTCTGATTTTGGTAAAATTCCTCAAGCGCTTTCCCAATTGGATTTGACCTTTAACGATAAAATAGGTAATCTAAAGAAACAAAATCAAAATCAATCTAATACCCAAAATCAAAATAATGATGATTTTAAAAATAATAAATTGAAATTGCGAAATATGCAAGTCCAAAAGAATCAAAATTGATCATGTTGTAATTGTAGTTCTAGTAGTATCTCGAATGCTCAAACCCAATTCGGTCTTAGTGCTTCTCAACCTGCATCTCTTCGAATGAATTCTATTAGACAAAATTATCAATTGCCTACACCTGACATGAGTATAACCCCACCACCTGTTTCAATGCGAATGAATCATAGTGCATCTACGCAATTCATCGGTAATTTAAACTCGTATCAGGCGCGATGTTTTCAATAGGAACTTAGCGCCGAAACACTTACGATGATTTTGCAAAATTATCTGATGATATTGAGGAATCAGCTGATAATCAAACTAATGAGAAAAGTTCGCGAATTCCCTTATGCCCTCGGGTAATTGTTTGCTTCTTTTCTGTACCGATTCCTGCATTGGTTGACACCGGTAGTCAGATTACTGCAATTTCCGAAACATTTTATAATTATTTATTGCTCCATGGAAAATTAATGGAATTTCCCGTGTCAAATGTAATTCTGTTTACCACGATCGGAAAGAAATCACAATCTTATCCGTCAAAAATATCCGTCGTGTTTCCTCGTAGGTTCCTCTCTAATTCGGTCATTTCAGGAAACGATTGGCTGCTCGGAAATAAGGCAATTATTAATTATGATGATAGCTTGTTCACAATCAAAGGAACTCCCGTTCCTGAGACATTTATCTCCTTCGAAGAGGCGACCTCTGAGAGACTCGTGATATCGAAACGTACTGATGACGTCATGTATATACAAATACTCGATGCTAACTCTAATTGCTACAATGAGGAAGTTCGTAGTCATATTCAGGTTCAAGGGGATAATCAAAATCGGCTTAGGAATGTAAATACAGATTTGGTAGCCCTCGAAATAAACGGTATTGATGACATTTTATGTGACAAGAATCATACGAAAAATGATATGATTTTATTTGAAGCGGAAAAAGAGAATCAAGCGACGAATGATTTGAATTTTCTGCCCCCGTGTGCTAATGAAATTGAGGACATTAGGATTGCTGATTTATTTGATGTTGTGAATTATAATGAGTTGAATGAAACGAATCTTGTTAGTTCGAAATGTTTATCTTTTTCAGATTTAAAACTTGATAAAAAATATCAAAATGCATAAGCGTTTTGGAGGAAGGAATTTTACCTATAGAAGATGCTTGTGTTAATTTAATACATGAGAAAAATTTAGATTTAGATAATCGTGAACAGATGCAATTTGTTAATGAATTCGAAATGATGCATGAGTCATATAAAGAAAATTCTTCGATCGCCAGCAATTTCTCAGAGGGCGTTCGGTTGATTGCGTCTAGGCTTACGGGTGTGAGTTTTGAGGAGGCGGAGGCCTTTGTAGCAAAGATGTCTAAATTCGAAAAACTCTTCACCTAAGTCGGGTAGTGCGGACACTTCTGAATACAAATTGAATATAAAACCTCATAAAACAATATTGAGAAAAAACTATCCGGTTCCATAAGCGTATAGGGAATCAGTTGATAAGGCGATTCAAGAAATGCTCCAAGCTGGCATCATTGAAAGGTCAGATAGTCCTTACTGTAACTTGTTGAGGATTGTTGTAAAAAATAATCTTTCGGTGCGTGTATGTTTCGATGCTCGCTATACAAATGAGATTATAGAGTCAGATCACGAATCACCGCCTTTGATAAATGAATTGATACAAAAGTTTTATGGTGTAACGTATATGTCTACTACTGATCTAGCAACTGGGTATTGGCGCCAATTCAGTTATGCTCTTGGTGATCAATTCAACGAAATTTTAACAGTTTATATCGATGATTTTTTGATTTCCCACTTCTGGATCTTTTTATGACCATCTTGAAGGTCTTGATTCCGTGTTAAGTGTTTTACAAGATCAAAATTTCACGCTAAAATTAGAAAAATCGCTATTTTGTCAAAAACAGGTCAAGTTTTTAGGACATGAACTCTTGACTGACGGTATTAGACCGCTAACAGATAAGATAGAAATAATTCGAAAATTTCTGAAACCAAAGAATCGTAAAGAATTGCAACAGTTAATTGGACTCTGCACGTACTATCGACAATTTACTGCATGCCATTCCAATCTTTTGGAACCATTTCGAGACATGTTGAGAGAAAAAAATCCTTGGTCTTGGACTGAATTTCACGATAAGTCATTTGAGATTATGAAGAAGGCATTTGTTAATTGTATTAGTTTGAGTCATTATATACCGGGTGTTCCGTATTAACTGCAGACTGATGTTTCTGATTCAGGAATTAGTGGAGCGTTATACCAATATGATCACAACAATGATCACCGAATTATCTCCCTAGTAAGTCGATGTTTGAAGGCTGCTGAGTTGAATTATACAACGACCGAGAAAGAGCTCCTGGCCATTGCATATTTGATCACAAAGCTTAGAACATATCTTATAGGTACCAAGTTTGAGATTATCACAGATCATAAGGGTCTAACATTTCTCAATTCGACCGCTTATCTTAATTCGCGATTGATTCGTTTGAGTATAATTTTGCAGCAGTATGACTTCGAAGTTTCACACTGCAAAGGAAAGGACAATATTGTTGCGGATTTCTTTAGCAGGAACCCGAGTGGAAGGTTTTAATCTGTACAATCAAATAGTCTTTCCATTGATGTTTTCGATATTGACATTGAACCGGAAATCGTCGCGTATGCATGTGAGGAGATAGATCTGGGTAGGTAATTGCGTGATTCTCTGAAAAATTTGACAGTTTTGCAAAAAGTGGATCCAAATGCAAAAATGATCTCAGATCAATTGGAAATCAATAATAGCTGAACAGCTTATTGATTGTGTCCATTCTAAATTGGGACATCCTGGAGTATATAAAACCACCATGTAACTAAGACAATTTTATCACTGGAAGGGCATGAATCGCGAGATAAAAAAATTTGTGTTGACTTGTGACTTATGCCAGCGTGTAAAAAGTATTAATGTTAAAATGGAATGTTCATATAATTTGGTCCAATCAACAGGGCTCGGAGATCTGGTTTGTGTAGATTTTCATGGTTCTCTTCCAAGGTCAACTGGAGGTCTAGAGTATATTTTTGTAGTTCTCAATGTCTCCTCGAAGTACGTAAAATTATACCCTATCAAGAAAGAGAATACAGATACCATTTTGAAACAGATGTTCGATTTATACTTTCCGGAGATGGGTAAACCAAAAAGAGACAATGATAGACAATGACAATGATCATGGAACTCAGTTTGCGTCACCGAAGTGGAGCAATCGATTGCGTAAAGCGGGAATCCAGGTAATTTATTCTTCGATTAGGCACCCAAAAATTAATCCCGTAGAAAGGGTTATGCTCGGATAAGCATACTCGATGTGTCAAATGTATTGCTGATATCGAATTTTTTCTGAATGTCACAACCCACTTTAGCACGGGATTAACTCCTTTTGAGATTTTAATTGTAAAAAGTTTATGCGATTATAAACGAAAATCTTCTGACATAACTTTATTTTGTCCCAAGCAAGGGGGATAATGAGGCCAGTGCATGATTTAAAAATTCCGCGGTTATGAAAATAAAATTTTCTGCAAAATACGTGATTTTAGCGAGGCTATCGTCGTTGTAAATTTAGGAAAGATGATGTGCGTAGAGAGGGGGGCGGGGGGTATCGATTTCGAGGTACCGAGAGTAAGACTCTCTAATGATCGCTCATTAGATCGTCTTCTTTTGGTCATCGCATTCGAATCCGCGCCATACTATCCGTACTTTGAGAGAATCGGAAAAGGTATTATTATATCTATTTGTCCACTATAAAGTGATGTGTGAAAGTCTAATTTCGTAAATTCGTCTTTCTTAAAAATACGGTTTTTTGTTCCTTTTGTTCATTTAGTGTGGCGTGTTCAACAAATTATTTATGTCGCCCGAGCCTAATCAATCCAGGAAATGAGCTACATTTCTGACTCCTAGACGCTATTATACATCGCTTTGATATCGCCGATTTCGACTGGAAATAATTTGATCCATTGATCCAAAATTCAACAAGCTGATGCGATTTTTCGGGTAATTCTTGCTGTCGCCTCTACTTTTTAGAAGACGAGTTCCAAATCCATTTTATATCCCGATGAATTGCGACTTGGCCATCGTTTGGTTCTGTATCTCAAATCAACGGCTAAGCGTTTTAACCTGCGATAAGTATTTTTAATTTTATGGATCACAATAATTTTCTTTTACTTGAATGAATTTATGCTCTCAAATTTCACTGGCTGTGCGAATTTCTTATTTTTACATTCGAACTTTATCGATATTGGTCGTTATTCAAATTTTAATTTTCATGTGTGATGAGTATGTATGTGAGGCGAACTAATTGCTCAAGATATATGTACCTGTGTTTCTTTGACATTGCATGGACTATTTTCACAACAATATTTGAACTCTGATTCATCGATGCTTGATAAACCTGATATATTATTTGTACATTTCATTTCTTCATATATATTTTTGATGATGTTAACTTTAAAATTTTCTAATTGGCAATCTAACTTACTTTAAATTTTATTTGAAGACGATTCTTCCTGCTTTAATTTGACATTCGAATTTAAACAAATATTTAGAGTAAAACCTATTAAATTTTGACATTAAATGTTCAATTATTTTTAAAGTATAAACTAATTGCTACAAATGGTTTAAATCGTAATTCTTGGGAATTTGCAAAGCAACATAGAAAAGAGTCACCGCAAAGATACTCTGAGTTGAAAAAAATGGAGCCTATTTGTTGAAAAACAGACAAACTATGAATTTGTTTATAAAAATTGTTTGAATAATTAATAACTCTTGGGAATTCTCAAAGAACCATAGAAAAGACTCATCGCAAATATATTCTTAGTTAATTTTTTTTTAATTGAGTCTATTCGTTGAAAAATAGACAAACTCTGAATTTGTCTATAAAAATTGTTTGAATAATTAAAAATGCTTCCAAATTTGATGAGTATAACATCAAACAGTCACCGGAAGCGCATTCTTAGTTTATTTCGTTAAAAAAAATTAATCCTGTTCGTTGATAAATAGCCAAACTGTGCATTTTTTTTTTTGAAATTGCCAAATAGCATCTTCTTTCAAGTAACAATAATAAAACTTTTATTTCTCACACATTCCATATAAAAACTCTGGATTTCAATGTGATAGACATTTCCAATCCCGAAAAGAACTTTTGATCAATCATTTGTTTGTAACGTAATAAACAATTTTTTTAATCATTCTTAACGACAGGAAATTATTTAAGGATAGTTTTAGCATAGACATAAAACCTTTGACATGAACCTGAAAATTTAAAAAAAAAATGTTACTTCTGAAAAGTCAAGCAAAAATGTAAAGTTGGTTTTTAAAGAAAAAATTAAGAAATTTATTATAAAGAATCCAAACACACAAATCTTCCGAAATGTCAAAAGCTCTAATTAAAAAATAAACGGTACTCAAAATTTGGAAATTTTCGAACATTTCGAAATGTAAATGAACTATGACTGAAACGTTAAATCGAAAATGAATTTTTCAAAATATGAATAAAATATTGAAAATGTTAATGAAAAGCTTTCTTTTAAAAAAATGCGTCAATGGAATGGCATATAATGTAGATTATGATCGCACAATAGAACTGGATAGAACTGGAAATTAAATAAAGACTCGAACTCATACTTGCTTTCAAATATAGGATATAGTGCAAACCTGAGCAATAAATACAGTTCGTTTAAAGGAAAATAGCAGTCAAGTACGGTACGTCTTAATAAAACGTAATATTTCTTTTAAAGTAATATGTAAATGAGATAAGCGTACGCAATATTGACAAAAAAGTGAGTGCTTCAAGGTCACTTTAAACGTCACACACTTCAAAGAAAATCGTCGCAAACAATACAAATGTTACCTACTTTAAACCAAGTTGCTTTTAAGTTTTTATCACGTATGCCCGATTTTATCATCATTTGAAATAGGAAAGATAACGGCCTGTATATATTTACCGGCAAACGTGGAATTTATTTTATTCATCATCAGTGACACTCTTCAGCAAATTCTTCAAAAAACTGGTTCCCCTATTTTAGGAAAATGTCGACCATTTTTGCTACTCTCTTCATAACCTCAACCATTTTCTTTCACTCAATTGGTAAGTAGAATGCATCAGATAATTTTTTATTTACAGTAAAATGTTTAGCGTCCTCAGGGGATCTACCATTTTGTGGAGAAAAAGTATTTCATACACTGTAAAAAATTTCGGGAATTTTCTCCACTTTTAATTGGGGACAAATCTACATTTTCATTAGAGAAAATCATTTTCCCCAAGATTTGAATTTTATTTCCATAAATCTTTTTTCACGTCAGAATGCAGTAAATGATTTGCATGTTAAATGCAAGAAAATGTATTTATCGTTTTTAATTAAAATTTCTTTTCAGTGCTTTGCGTTTAATAATATTATTATTAAAAGTCTTTGATTAATCAATTGAGAGTAGTATACTAATAGTTATACTATGCACCACGATTCAGTTCAGATTTCGCTACCGCCTTCATTTTAATCTTGCCGCTCTGAGCTGGTAGTACAGGAGAAAATCCGCCAGGGCGCGACGTGCCGCCTTTCTCGCAACAGGGGTGGGATTCCGATGCCATATCATCTAGTTGATCTATTCTCTCTTTTTATCGCATGAAATTAGACGGAAATTTCCGATCGTTTTAAAACGATCGACTGCAACTATCTGTTTCTACCTTATGTGGCAGAAAAAGAGGAATGACGGTCGATGATCGAGAAGTCAAGAGTTCTTGATTACTGAATATTGCCCTGCTCGTTCTGACACATAACACAGAAAGCGATAGTTGCAGTCGATCTTTTCAAAACGATCGAATATATCTGTCTAATTTAATACTATAGAAAGAGAGATTTGATCTACTATGTAGATTATAGTGCATCGGAATTCCATCCCTGAAATGACGCGTCGAGCTTTTTTATTAATATTCCACAAATTTTGGGGAATTTTCTCTAAATAAATGTTGGGAATATTCTCGAAATTTGAAGCATTATTATATAATAGTATAGGGAATATTCCCCTTCAAATCTTGGGGAAAATTCTCCATTTTTTGGTTAATATTCCAAAACAGTTTAGGAAGATTTCCCTAAATGATGAGTAACAATATTCACAGAATTTTAAGCAATATTTGACAAATCTTAGGGAACTTTGCATACATAAAGTTCGGGAAAATTCCCGAAATTGTAGGTATTATTACACAATAGCAATGCAATAGCAAAACTGCAATATGCAATATGCAATAGCAATGCAATCTTGCGTCAATTTTGTATATTGGTATCGGAAAAAGATTGAAACTCATCAAAAAATCAAAAGTTAACAACAAATTCATGTTCAGCACCTTTTTCACGTAAGATAAACATACCTTGATTATAATTGACGATGATACATAATCGAAAAACACAATTTTCCACAAGCGTCGGAAAAAACTTTTGATTTTCGAAAACACTTTTTATGTTGTAAAATGTGCCATGTCATGCAGAATGCCACGGAACTCTGTCGATGAAGATAAGGCATTAGGGACTACTCTTATTTAAAAAACGAAGTTCACACGGTTTATATTTTCCTTTAAAAAAACAAGTGTAAGCTTAGCCCCACTGTCGATTTAGCCCGACTCTCCCCTAGTACCCCTGCGTATCGCCTTTTCGGTAGAAGTTTTGAAATTTTTGATTCGTATTTCCTAATTTATTTGGAATTGATCTCAGTTCGGATTTCCAAACTGAACTTCTCAAATTTCGGATTAAGTTCTCACGTCACTCCGGTTCAATTTGGACATCGCATAATTGTAATCAATTTCGAACTTCGAGTTTATTTTCGATTGGTCTGATAACCAGTTACCAAATTGAACTTTGCAGATCGCGAA
>CAKNYM010049966.1:101718-116219 GCA_932195095.1 Andricus curvator | reverse complement strand
GTTCAATTTGGACATCAACCATTTGTAATCTATTCGGATTTCCGAGTTCATTTTGAAAGAGTCTCAGTTCGGATTTCCAAACTGAACTTTTCAAATTGCGAACTGAATTCATACGTCAATCCGGTTCAATTTGGATATTCTCTGCCGGTACCGATAAAGAAACATATTTTCAGCATACGGAAGGATTTGAGAGATTTTGAGGAGTTTAGAGTAAGTTCATATTTTGGCTCAAGGATTTTACTCAAGAATTACGGTAAACGATTCATGGGAGCGGGAAGGTACCCCTATCTCTTCCCAACGTCTTGTGGAGGGCGGGAAAGCACGCCTGTGACTGGTCATAAAAATAGTTGTTTTTTTAAAGTTACTACTCCTTTTCAATGTCTCTTGGGGAAGGGAAAACACCCCTGTGACTGGATATAGAAATAATGTTGTTCAAACCACTACCCCTTTTCGGCGTTGCGTGGGAGGAGGGCGGAAAGCCAGCCCTTGTGACTGTTCACAGAAATAATGTTATGTACAATAATGATATGTAATAATGTACCGACCGAATTAAACCAGCATTTGTTTGACCCTATGTCAAGGAAATAATTTGTTTCAATAAAAAAAACATTTTTCTCAGTGTTTAGATAACAATTGTAATTTTCATTTAATCTTTACCATTGACAGCTTCTTTTGTTGCTGAAAATATTCTCTAAAATTCTATTCGTGGGAGTTTTATGGACAATTTGTTTGTATAAATTCTGCTTATGTAACTTATTTTAAATAGACAATTACATCTTTAATTATTTTTTTTAATTACAGTTAGATTGTCTTTCAAATTATGTTATATTTAAAAATATGGCTTTTTGTCGATTTTATCAAGGCTGATGCTATACCTACGGTAATTAACGTGAAAATTAAATAGAAAACAACAATTGTATGGTAAACAACAACTGTATGGTAAATTTTGTGAAAACGTTTTGTTTTGAATAAGAATGAACTTGAGTGTCTAAAAGAACTTTATTTTTACTTTATTGCGTTTCTGTTTATTTACGCAAAAGATACTTTATTGCCTCTCTGAATCAAAGTTCTTGAAACTTAACTAATTACTAGTGAAATTTTAAAACTTGATTAGCGAAAACTGGGCCACTAAAGAGTAGTGAAAAATTAATAATTCTATTAGTCAAGATATTTCTTAATTCAATAATGAAAAACAACTAATTGCTAATTGAAAATGCATAAACTTATTTAGGATTGTATATTATAGTTAAAAATGGTTATAAAAATAGAAAACGTGAAAAATAGAAAAGTACACTCTTGAAAATTTCTGTTGGACACTTCCAACAAATGTACTGGAAGTATATTTCCGAAACGTATAAGGCAACGCTACAAGACATAGTCCGGGAGCCAGCTGGCATTTTGAGTGACACATTCAAAGAAATCTGAGATTACGTGTGTGGGTAGCAGCCACCCACACACGTGTAATTATAATTGAAAAAAACAAATATGAAGAAAGGTGAGACTTTGTTTGTACGTTTATTATGATGTAAAGAAACAGAGGAAAGTAGTCAGCTGACTTTATGGTGGGGGTTGTACGTCAGCTTCCCGTCCAAACATGCGAAAAATATGCGCTGAATAAAAATATACTAAGAAACCTGAAATTTGGGGAAGTAATAGTCGACTTTAAGAGTTTCACGAAAATAATGGTTTGCTAAGTTTTTCGCGGTGGAAAAGTGCTCAGCTGACGACTTAAAGATACGGCGCATCGCTTTACGTGCGGGCACGTGGCACCCTTCACTGCATCAGATGAGCACTTTTCCACTGCGAAAAGCTCAGCGGACGATTTTTTTCGTGTAACTGTTACAGATAACTATTATTAGTTTACGAAGTTTCATCGTAGTCGATCATGAAACTCCGGTGTTTATGAGCGTGCAGCCGAGACGAGGAAATACATCTCTGTATCCATAAATATTTACTTCTGGCATTTGCATGTGTAAATGTTTATTATTTATGTTTTGATGTATACGTATTTACTGCTGATATTGGCATGTATATGTTAGGCTCTGAACCCGAAAACGCCCAATGGGCGTTTAAACCGCACGCACCTAGGAGTGGGCATTTTCAAATACCCCGAACTAGGTGAGAGCGCTTTTAAGTGCACCGAACTACTAATGTTTACTACTGATTTTTTTAAATGGGAACCTCTATTTTTGACCCCGGGAACTGAGAGAGCGGAAAATTTTACGTCCAGATATGACCTTGACAAATCGAAAATTTGATCTGGAAAGGTCAGGGCAAGGTCAAACAATGTGCAGCAGGATGACTCGACTGGCATGCATTTTTGAAGAAAATGTCTTGTTGAAGGTTCTGGTCATAGACAAGGTCAAAGTCACCAATCGATCGGGAGTATAAAATGCTACAACTCTTGCGTTGAACATTTTCTTCATAAATGTATGCTGGTCGAGTCATCCTGCTGTACGTTGTTTGACCTTGCCATGACCTTCCCAGGTCAAATTTTCGATTTGTCAAGGTCATATCTGGACGTAAAATTTTCCGCTCCCTCAGTTCCTGGGGTCAAAAATAGAGGTTCCCATTTTAAAAAATCAATTTGACCTTAAAATGACCGTGAAGATCATGGTCAAGATCAAAATAAAGGTCACCATTGAATTCCTTGTTGAATGTTCCTTCAAGAATGACCTTGACCGCCCTGAAAAATTTCTTACCTGAGGAAATATTCAGCCGTCCCGGGACTTTTTGGACACCCGGTATATTTATATATTCAACGTATATTTATCATATTTTAAATCTCATTGATCATTGTTTCTGAATTTTTTTGTAAATGTGAATCTTTTATTTGTACATATTATATTACTTTTTAGTAATTTTTTCTCATGGGGTGGGGGTTATTTAGTGATATATTAACAATTTTTGTAAAGTAAATAATAATAATTTTACTGTCTTCATCACTTTTTTATATTAGTTATCTTTTATATTATAACTGTTTTTTTCTTCCATCCTTGACTTTGACGGGGATTTTGTGTTTTAGAATGTGCCTCAATAAAAAGACTAGTTTTTTGTCACAAAAATGAATTCTTATTTCTCCCAAAACGCGTTCTTCGTATCTAAAGGAATGTTAAGTGTAAAAATAAATAGTTGAATATTAAATAACTGATACTTTTAGAGACACATATCTCCTCAAAATATTTGGAATGATTTTTTTATTATTACATTGGCTATCTGTTTAAGGAATGTTACTTTGAAAAATTTAAATAAAAAAAAAAGTAATGAATAGTTATGTTTTTAATAATTATTACAAATTATTTTGTGAAAATAAATTTCCTAATTCAAAAATGCAACTGAAAATTGCAATTAAATCAAGACCGAGCTTAGTTAATTCATTCCATCTAATAGATCTGGCCGTCAACAAATTATTTCATTTTGAGGCTTAATTTATTTTAACAACGATAAAGGTAATTAAATATATTTTTCATCATATAAGATGAAAATTTTTAATCACGGAACACTATAACTTGAAGAAGGTTGCCAATAAATTAATAAAATTTGTAGGGCTTATTTTCAACACTAATTTCTCTAAACTGACCAAAGAATTTTTGAAACTATTCATCTCAATTGTTTGGCACTTCATACTTTTTTTAAAAATGGGTTTGTTATAGCAAAACTTTGTTTATTCACATAATTCAAAGTTGATGTAGAAATAAAAAAGAACAATTGATTGATCTTTATTTAAAAATGAAACTGAACATTGCAATTAAAAATTAATCTGTTTAAGTAGAGAATTCAAGCTTTTTGTGGAAAATTCGTTTCTGTTGGTTGAATGCAGTTATTTTATATTTCTAATTGAAACATTTTGTTTTTCAAAATATTAATTATTAAAATTTTGTTTACAATTCATCTTTTTAGGTTAAAAATTTTAGTTGAAAGTGTAACTACTTTCTGAAAAGTTCATTTCTTTGGTTAAATATTCATAACTTTAGTTGAAAATTCATTTTTTTTGGTGTTCAAAATTAATTTTTTCAAGTGAGAATCTAAATATATTGTTGAAAATTCAAATTATTTGTGGAAAATTCATATTCTCTGATAATTTGGAATAATTTTACTATTATTACATTGGCTATCTGTTTAAGAAATGTTATCTTAAAAAATCTAAATAAAAAAAAATTGAATATTTATGTACCTAATATTTATTAGAAATTTTTAGCAAATGTTGACATAACAATAACAATAGAAATTATATCGTCTTTATCACATTTTATTATTAGTTATCTAGTATATGTAACAGTTACACGAAAAAAATCGTCCGCTGAACTTTTCGCAGTGGAAAAGTGCTCAGCTGACGCAGTGAAGGGTACCACGCGCTCGCGCGCATATCGATCCGCCGGATCTTTCAGTCGTCAGCTGAGCACTTTTCCACCGCGAAAAACTTAACGAACTATTTTTTTTCGTTAAACTGTTAAAGTTAACTATTAGTTCCCCAAATTTCAGCTTTCTTAGTATAATTTTATTCAGCGCATATTTTTCGCATGTTTGGACGGGAAGCTGACGTACAACCCCCCACCATAAAGTCAGCTGACAACTTTTTTTCGTTTATATACATCATAGTAAACGTACCAAGAAAGTCTCAGCTTTCTTCATATATATTTTTTTTTATTATAATTATACGTGTGTGGGAGGCTGACGCGGCTACACCCACCGCAAATGCGCAAGCTGACGGTCACTTCGTTTAGTAGCAATACTGAATGAACCATAGAGCAAAATCTCAGCTTTCTTAGTTTTCGTCATAAAAAATGGCAGCTGGCTCCCGGACTAACATGATGTTGTAGTTTCCAAATGCTGGTATCATATAATTTCTCAGGACACTTTTTCCAGATGAAAAAAATAAATTTTTCGACGAAGCCAAAACTTTGGATAAATATATAGAATATAGCGCGCGTATTCATGGAATTCAAGGAATTCATAGAATTTAAGGAATCCACGGAATTCAAGAAATTTATGGAATTCCAGGAATTAATGGAATTCTCGAAATTCATCAAATTCAAGGAACTCATGGAATTCAAGGAATTCACGGATTTCACGGAATTCATGGAATTCAAGGAATTCACGGAATTCAAGGAAATCAAGGAATTCATGGAATTCAAGGAACTTATACAATTCAAGGAATTCATGTAGTAGTAGTAGTAGTAGTAGTATTAGTAGTTTTTTTTTTTTTTTTTTTTTTTTTTTTTTTTTTTTTTTTTTTTTTTTAAGAAGTAAAAACGGCGAATGCTCATGCACTAACCACATCCGATCCTTGGGGGCCGCGAGCCCTATATATACATCTCACGCATATATACCTAATATATATACGTGAGATGCACACATGGGCGCGCAGCCCACAAGGATCGGAGGTGAGTGTGGGACTTACCAAACGGCACCTACCCACTAAACCTTAACTCCTTTTCTTGCCTACCCAGGACTCCGGAACCGCTTTCGCATTACTTCAGAGTCCTAGGTTTTTGGGCATGGGACTCCGAAGCAATGCGGTAAACATTGCTTCGGAGTCCCAGGCCAAAGGCCACTAAGCCATACTTCGGCTTCCACATTTGCTGCCAGCTTGGCATTCTTCCTGCTTGTAGCCAACCCTCATCCAACCAGGATGCACGCATCGTCCTCGGTAGTGTGGTGGTACCACACAACGGGCTCGCCGGCGTTCGGCATCCTGGTTGGACTTGTTCGGCTACGCAGCGCGTCCTTGAGGCTTCTTCATTGAAGCTGCCTCTCGGAACGCCCCGCATCTCATCGACCCCGGCTGATGATCGATCCGGGGTTCCCCTTCTATTGCAGCGCAGGGGAAGCACTGCGGTGCACTTTTGCACGCCGCAGCCTTGTGTCCCTCTTTGCCGCATTTCCAGCAGGCTCTTGTCCTGTCTGGACCCTCGCAGGCCACTGCCATGTGGCCAAAGCCGAGGCAGCGGTAACACCTTAAACATTCTGTCTTCTTCCGCACGCGACAGGACACCCACCCTACTTTGAGGTGTCCCGTGCGGAGAAGCCTCGACGCCAATTCTTCTTGCATCTCGACGAAGGCCTTCAGAGTACCTCTGAAGGCCTTCTTCGTCATGCTCACCTTCACCTCTCCACACGCTGCTGCACCGAAGTGGCTTCTTACGGCCGCTTCGACTTCTTCCCCCACCGTTGTTGTGTCGAGGTCCAAGACCTCGACTTCAACACGAGGGACGAGTTCTCGCACTCTACCTTCTTCGCCCACAGCCTCCTTTATGGCGACTGACAGTTTGTCTCTGCCGCCTGGAGCTGGTCCAACTTCAACCAAGATCTCCCCGTTCTTAGTTTCCCTGACCCCCCTGATTTTAACGCCAAGGGCGTCAGGGTTTACTTTCTCTTTCAGGTCTCTAAGGACTTGCGCGTAACTCAGACCCTCGGCCGGTTTAATAACAACCGCCTCAGACCGGGCTCGTTTCTTCACCTTCTTTATCTGCTTCCTGACATTGGTATCAGGCCTCGTCTCTCCATCTGGTTTCTTCGGGGTCGAGGACGCTACTGCATTAGTGCGCGTCCTCGGCTTCTTTGTCACCGGTCTGGATGCGCCAGCCTCAACGGGACTCAGAGTGTACTCCCTCTCTCGTTTCCCATGGTGGGGAGTGGGAGTTTCCATTGCTTCTTCTGTCTGGGTCCCCGTCTGGCTCACGTTTCTCCTCTCCTGCGTATCGATGTGGCTCTTCTCCAGCTCTGCCTTGAGCCGCTCCATGCGGGTCCTCTCTCCCTCTTCACTCCTTTTGGCAAGAGAATAAGGACAGTACCGGAAATAATTTACATTAGTTCTAGTGCATTTAGCCACTCTCTCCGTCATCTCTTGCGCCTTACTTATTCCCTGCTTTATTTTCAAAAACATGTTTGTTTTTGAGTCAGAGAATACCCTCATCTCTTGTAAAACTTCTTCCAACTTCTGAACATATTCAAGTGTCTTCTTGAATTGCTCGTGCACTCTCGCGATGTCATCTCTTGCCTCCTTCGTTGGCGGCTCCTCAATCACGTCAAAATCTCCTCCCAACTCCTCCAATACGCTCCGGTTTAAGTTTTCTTTTGAATTCGCCATACTATTCCCACGAGTAGCTAGGGAAATAGAAGTCCACCCCCGCAGAGCCCCGCATGCGGGGGTAAGGTCTCAATACTCTAGGAGGCGGCCTGGTATCCTAGAGACACCGTATGGAACACCACGCCCCTAGTGCCATGCAGTCTTCGGCACGGTTGTTCACGCCTTGACTTGGAGGTTTTTCCTTCGGGACCATCCCTGGACGTTTGCCACGTCTGCTTATTGAGTTATGTAACCGTATTCAGCAGAAACCCTCGGTACAGGGCCCCCCTGTCCGCAAACCAGGGGGCGCGCCCGGACGCCTGGTCGGAGGCGCCGGTCATGTGTGTTTGGTCCGCGGGGCCTATTTTATTTCGGCCCTACCCTCTGTTTCCAGCGAGCATTCCCCTATCCGCCACCCGGGGTCGCGCCAAGTAGGGGTATCACCTCCCCGCCACCACAGACAACTGCAGTGGTACTTGGAGTAGTAGTAGTAGTAGTAGTAGTAGTAGTAGTAGTAGTAGTAGTAGTAGTAGTAGTATACCATTAAGCCATTTCCCTTTCAGGGTAGGCGTGACACTACCCGATTTGGGTAGTGTTTCTAGGTGGATAGTTTCTTGTAGTCAATAACTACAAGGTGGGCTCACCACACCCACAATGTGCCAACAGCACGCAGTGTTCTCGAATGGTCACCCATCCAAGTACTAACCGCACCCAACGCTGCTTAACTTCAGTGATCTGACGAGAACTGGTTTTTTCAGCGTGGTTTGGCCGTTGGCAACTTTTTTTTGGCAACCCGTAATTCAAGGAATTCAAGGAATTCATGGAATTCATCAAATTCAAGAAATTCATCAAATTCAAAGAGTTCATGGAATTCACGGAATTCAAGAAATTCACGCAATTCATGGAATTTATGGAATTCATGAAATTCAAGGAATTCATGTAATTCAAGGAATTCACAGAATTCAAGGAATTCACAGAATTCAAGGAATTCACAGAATTCAAGGAATTCACAGAATTCAAGAAACTCATGCAATTCATGTAATTCAAGGAATTCAAGGAATTCACGGTCTTCAAGGAATTCAAGGAATTCATGGAATTAAAGGAATTCATGAAATTCATAAAATGCAAAGAATTCACGGAATTCAAGAAATCCAAGAAATTCACGGAATTCATGGAATTTATGTCATTCAAGGAATTCATGGAATACATGAAATTTAAGGAATTCAAGGAATTCATGTAATTCAAGAAATTCAAGAAATTCAAGAAATTCACGGAATTCATGTAATTCAAGGTATTCGTGGAATTCAAGGAAATCATGGAATTCAAGGAATTCATTGAATCAAGAAATTTATAGAATTCAAGTAATTCATGGAATTCAAGGAATTCATGCAATTTAATGAATTCATGCAATTCAATGAATTCGAGGAATTTGCGGAATTCATGGAATTGCAGGAATTCATGAAATTACAAAATTCCGTAAATTTCATGAATTCCTTGAATTCTGTTAATTATTATATTATTATATTGTTACCGACCGGGACGGTTCCACTGTCGGAAGTCGAATGAGAAGCGGGGTGGATAAATCACAAGACCACTTTGAATTTTAAAACATTATATTTTCCTCCATTCGTTGACTTTCACAAATGTCTTCCTGTCCTATTCCTATGATTACTAGGCCCTCTCGAGTCCCGATCTCCTTCACCCCTTATTCCGTCATTATAGGTACACTTCGGGACCTCCGGTCTCGTCACACCTCTGGAGGCACACTTCGGGACTTCGGTCCCGTCCCGCTTCCAGAGGCACACTTCGAGACCTTCGATCCCGTCTCACCTTCCGAAGCACACTTCGGGACCCTCGGTCCCGTCCCACCTCCAGAAGTACACTTCGGGACTTCGGTCCCGTCCCACCTCCACAGGCACACTTCGAGACCCACAGTCTCGTCTCACCTCCTCCAGGGTATTCCTGGGAGAGCGGGATCCTTTTCACTCAATCCACACTATATACAATGTTGCCATCCGCTCGAAACTAGAACGTCGACAATTGACCGTTCACAACACTAGGTCCCCGCGCGACCACAACACCCCGTCGGGCACCCCACCACACACACCACCCTCGTCCACGGGTGGCACGACCACCATAATACTGTCGGCCTCCGCGCGATCACAACACAACCGCACGCCTCGAAGACGGGACGATGTCTGCCCGGAAAATACCACCCAACTCTACACTACACTTTTATATCCCATACGGTCACAATGCCGGCAATAATAACGCTTTCCATTAATTAAATTGCATCGTTTATAGAGACTTCTCGGAGTTTATTAACAATAAAGGCGACCTGTTCGGGACTCAGGTAGATGGGTTCGTCCGTCGGTAACATATATTATTCTGTTCATTCAAGGAATTCATGGAATTCAATGAATTCATGGAGTTCATTTAATTCCATTAATTCCTCAAATGCAATGACTTCATGGAACTCTTTGAATTCCATGAATTCCGCGAATTTCTTTAACTCCTTGACTTCCACGAATTTAATAAATTTTGTGAATTCTATAAATTGCGTGAATTCCTTGAACTCCGTGAATTCCTTCTATTCCATTAACTCCTTGAATTCTGTGACTTCCTTGAATTCCTTGAATTCCATGGATTCCTTGACTTCCCTGAATTTCGAGAATTCCTTGAATTCCATGAATTCCGTGAATCCCATGAATTCCATGAATTTTGTGAATTCCATAAATTCCGCGAATTCCATGAATACCGTAAATTTCGTGAATTCCTTAAATTCCATGAATTACTTAAATTCCACGAGTTCCTTGAATTCCTTGAATTTCGTGAATGCCATAAATTTCGTGAATTCCATGAATACCGTTAATTTCGTGAATTCCTTAAATTCCATGAATTACTAGAATTCCACGAATTCCTTGAATTCCATGAATTCCATGAATTCCATGAATTCCATGAATTCCTTGAATTTCGTGAATTCCATAAATTTCGTAAGTTCCTTAACTTCCATTAATTCCGCGAATTCAATGAATACAGTGAATTCCGAGAATTCATTGAATTCCTTGAATTCCATAAATTCAGTGAATTCCGTGAAATCCATGAATTTCTTGAAATCTATGAATTCAATCAATTCCATGCATTCCATAAATATTGTAAATGCCTTCATTTCCATTAATTCTGCGAGTTCAGTGAATTTCGTGAATTCCTTGAATTCCATTAATTCCGTAAATCCCATGAATTTCTCAAATTCCTTGAATTCCGTGAATTCCATGAATATCGTGAATTCCGCGAATTTCTTAAATTCCGTGAATTCCACGAATTCCGTGAATTCCACGAATTCCATTAATCTCGTGAATTCCTTGTGCACAATTTTGGACTCATATACGCTACAATACATGTATTGGAATGCTCGACGGTGACTTCACGATTTACAACACTTACAATAGATGTATTGCAATTTCGTCATTCCAATTGGGATCTGAACTCATGGCGTCACAGCGTCACGTGATAGGCAATATGGAGGCAACAACGGGGTCACTTTACCTTTATTACATGCGTTGCGAAGGGTTTTTAATATATTTTGCAATTATTTCGAAGAACTGGGAGTCAGTATCTGCACAAATGTTTAGAGTAGACATTTTAAGAAAGGAATGGCCATACCGCGCTGAAAAAACCAGTTCTCGTCAGATCACTGAAGTTAAGCAGCGTTGGGCGCGGTTAGTACTTGGATGGGTGACCATTCAAGAATACTGAGTGCTGTTGGCACATCGTGGGTGTGGTGAGCTCACACTTGTAGTTATTTATAACTACAAGAAGACTATCCACCCAGAAACACTAACCGAATCGGGTAGTATCACGCCTACCCTGAAAGGGAAATGGCTTAAAGGTATACTTACAAAAAATTGTGCACGTTGGACATATTATAAATTTAGAACAAGTATCGATTATAACGTGATGGAATCGTCATCCAGTGTATTGTTTTCGTGAAAAATGGTTTGTTTTTTATTATTTGAGGGTCTGTTTAAGGAGAAGGTTGAGCATGGCTAGGTAGTCGTACTTTACAAACTTTTAAAATATATTATAAAGGAATATGAATGACGTTTTCTGTGAAAGTTTCAGACCCTCTCATAAGGTACAAAAAAAAGGTGGCTTCCATCTAGTTTTTACGATAAATACATTGGACACATCCTTGAAAAGTAGACAATTTTCTATTTGTAAGTGCGTTTGAGTACACTTTTCACATAAAAATACCTTAATTAAGTAGAAAGTAAGATTTTACTTAAAATAATATAAAGGAGTGATATACGACGGAACATAACATAATTTTAGGTTATGTGTTCTATAATAACGGCGATAATAATTCATCATATGGATATAAATTGGATATAATTACTTATTTTAAGTTGTTCTTCACATGTGTCATTATATTAAAGTAAAAGAAAATAGTAGCATCCAGTTAGAAAATCATTATTTTTTAAAGATATGATGAGATGTCTAATATTGAAGACAAGAAGGAAAAAACGTTTTTTTCAACTTCATGAGGCCCAAATACACGAATCCAAACTTGTCTTCTGGTTCTAATTAAATTTCTTATTGATTATATTGCTTTAAACTGAACAAAATATTAATATAATAATAATTTTTATTATGAAATTTAAATGGATCATGTAGTAAAACCTGTAACCTGTAACATTGCAGAAGTGTTGGAGAATTCCAGCCATTTTTAACAGTGTATAATAGGGCGTATCGAAAAAAATAAAGTTGTTTGCGCGAAGTTCTAATAGCAATGAAAACTTTTTTTTCGGAGTCAGAAACACTCCCCTAAAGTTTCATAATAGTTTCAATAAAAATAGTATTAAGCAAGTCGATTTATACCTGTATAGCGATAATTCCATTAAAATATTTTTTACCCTCCCTAATTGACTTTGAAGTTTAAAAAAGTCGACTTTTTCGCTATTTTCTTAGTTTCATGGTAAATTTCTCGACTATTTGATCTTATAATGTGTGATATACGTTAATGAGAATGTATTTTCAATAGGGTGTAACAATAATATATAAAAAATTTTGACATTAAAATAATTTTTATTGACTTTGAATTACAAACAAATATTTAAAAGTGATATACTGCTCTTTATTTGACAATAAAATTAGTTTTCGGTATAATATAAATTATCAGAAAAAATAGTTCGAAGCAAGTGGATTTGTGCTTGCATAGCGTATTAGTACGTATATGAGACATTTCGTGGTCTAATAGTCGATAAAATTGTCGTAACTCTAAAAAAATAGCGAAAAAGTCGATTTTTTCCGATATTTTGAAATTTCAAGGTCACTTAGGTAGGGTAAAAAATATTTGAATGATTTTTTTCTATGTAAGTACAAATCCAGAAATTTACCATGAATCTAAGAAAATAGCGAAAAAGTCGACTTTTTTCGATTTTTTTAAACTTCAGTCAATTAGGAAGGGTAAAAAATATTTTAATGGAATTATCGCTATACAGGTATAAATCGACTTTCTTTATACTATTTTTAATGATAATTTAAATCTAAAAAAAAAAAGTTGTGCTGTTCAAATTTGAAGACGTGCTTCGTTTTTTGTGATTTTTAGCTATATCTACGATGCGGAGACCCAAGGAATTTTTTTTTTTATAAAACTTTAGGGGAGTGTTTCTGACGCCCAAAAGAAAGTTTCCTTGCTATTAGAATTTCGCGCAAACAACTTTATTTTTTTCGATACGCCCTAGTGTATAATCAAATGACGCGGTGGTGTGATATTGTTGACTCTATTAATACAATAAGGAGGTCATATTGTGCAATTGTAAACGTGACGTAGCCTGTCTCTCATTTGAAAACATTGCCTTTCGATAGTTTGAACAGAGTTAAAAAAAATAAGAATTTTTTTATACACAATGAGTCAATGGGCTATACATTAATTTTGCATACTCAGGGTCCTCATGCGCTACTTTTTAACAGAATTCCGTTTTCAAATTTAAAAATTTTTTACATTTCTACATTTTTTTTTCTAGTTTTCCATAAAAAATTGGAATTACTCAAAGGAACGTGGATTTATAAATAAATATATTGTCTGAAAGGCTATGAATCATAGAGGAAGCATTAGTTAGTTTTTTATATAATAGACAAACTAAAGTCTTCATTTTGATCAATCTAAAAATAGAAATGTACAAAAAATACAAAATTACAAAATAATACAAACAATTTTTAAAATACAAAGACAAATCAAACAAATCAAATTTTGAATTCGAAATGATAATTTTTCGAGCTGGAAAAGGGAAGGGAAAAGTTCTGTCGCACCCTATCCCTTTGCCAGCTTTACGATTTTTTTTTAAATTGTCAGAAGTATTCTATTTGAAAATTTATGATCAAAAAATCTTTTCTATTCATGCGTCGCCAACTTTGCATTATGTCGATGAAAAAAGTTTTTCTGTTAGAAACAAATGATTCATATATTATAAATGAGCATAACTTCCTTAATCTTCAATAAAGTGTATTAATATTATAGATCAATCGATTTTCCTCGAATCAAGGAATCTTTTCCGTTCTTGCATCAATTGTAAATTATGTTAGTGAAAGAAATTTTTACTATAAAAAACCGTGTTTTCAAATATTATGCATAACCATAGCTTCCTTACTCTTCTATAAAATGTATCAAAGCTATAGATCAATCAATTCGTCTTGAATCAACACAACTTTTCTATTCTCGCATAAACTTTAAATTATGAGAATTAGAACATTTTTAGTATAAAAATCGATTTTAAAAATATATAAATTACCATAACTTCCCTACTCTTTAATAAAATTCATTAATATTGTAGGTCAATCGATTCGTCTCAAATCAAGGAATCTTTTATATTCTTGCATCAACTTTGAATTATATTGAAGAAAAAAGTTTCACTATGAAAAACCGTATTTTCAAATATTATGCATTAACATAGCTTCCTTAATCTTCAATAAAAGGTATCAATATTATAGGTCAATCGATTCGTCTCGATCCAAGGAATCTTTTATATTCTTGTATCAACTTTGAATTATGTCAATGAAAAAAGTTTTGCTATAGAAAACTGATTTTTAAAATATATAAATTACCATACCTTCCCTACGCTTCAATAAAATATAATAATAGTATAGGTCAATCGATTCGTCTCGAACCAAGGAATCTTTTATATTCTTGCAGCAACTTTGAAATATGTCAATGAAAAAAGTTTTACTATAAAAAACCGATTTTTCAAATATTATGCATGAAAATCGCTTACTTAATCATCAATAAAATGTATTAATAATATAGGTCAATCGATTCGTCTCGATCCAAGGAATCTTTTATATTCTTGCATCAACTTTGAATGATATTGAAGAAAAAAGTTTCACTCTGAAAAACCGTATTTTCAAATATTATGCATGAACATCGCTTCCTTAA
>CAKNYM010049966.1:67658-77725 GCA_932195095.1 Andricus curvator | reverse complement strand
ATCTAACATCAAAAATACTGGTATTAGGCCTCCAAAAAGATTTCTATTATAAAAATTAGTGTTGTTGAGTCTAGCGATTTACTCACCATATAAGTTCAAGTATGTGAGTTTCTTGCAAGTCTTCCCAACTACTTCTAGAGATTCATCGGTCAGATTGAAGCAAAAGCTGAAATCTAATTTTTCAAGGTGTATTAACGTAGACATTGTTGAAAATAAAACAGATTGGTTCTCAATTTCATAAAATTGCAATTTCAAATTCTTTAAAGATGTAGCCTGTGAGGGTAAGATTTCTAATATTTCATGTATATGTCCATCACCTCCTTCTACCCCAAATGCCTGGAGCTTTTTGCATTTTTTTATCATCTGCAATGAAGAGATTCTAATTGCACTAACGGCTCGTAGAACCACAAAAATAATATTTTTTATAATAACGTAGTTATTCTTCATGAATAAATTAATTTGGTCATACGGTCAAATAAAAGGCAATGGATTCGGATGTTAAAAAATCATAATTTATTTGTCATGTCTAACCAACGTACGTTTCGATCTTCTTCAAAGGTTTTGTTCCTAACAAAATTTTGAATCACCCAAGTCAAAAATTAATATAATTATAGATTCTAATTTAATATACATTTTTTCTGATAGATAGTTGAAAAGTTGTTTGAGAACATTTTTTGTTTATTTATCTGTAGTGATGTTGATAAATCCTTAAAGGCGGACAAACATAGACTATCAGATGCATTAGAGATCAAGCTAGTTTTCACTCAGTAATTAAGAAGGCTGATATTGAATTAGCATGCCAAGTGAAAAGTGCGCCCAAATTTATATTTTTATATTTTTGTTTATTTTTTATTTATTTATTTTCTCAACAGTTTTTAACCATTTTTTATACAATTCTTTGGTGAATTTTCTTACTATTTAATATTTCCGTTTTTAAATTAATGGAAGTTTTAATATATTTATCAATGAAAATTGACTCAATACCTCTTCTTTTATGAGTATTGTTTTCTCGAGCTAAAATTTTTATATTATCCAGTTTAAAATCAAAATAATGATTTAATTGACATGCATGTTGTGATAAACCAGTATTTTGATTACCTAGTTCACAATCTCTTTTATGCTCGTATATTATACGAGTTTTTAATCCCCTGCCAGTTTTCCCAATATAAATTTTGTTGAAACATTTACAATTTTTCAGATATACAACTCCAGATGAATTTTCTTTGTTATCTTCATCTTTATTTTTAAAGAAAGGAAAATTATTTAGTATGTGGTTGTTTGTGAAATAAACATTAATGTTGTATTTTTTTAAAGAAGATCTAGGACGTTCTGAGAGTTTTTCAATATATAGTATAGAAACTTTAAGGTCTGTTTTTTATAGGTTTCATTCTATTTTTTATTTTTTGAGGAACTATTATATATTTCAAATATTATTTCTTGGATTATGTTATTTATTAATTGAAGTGGGTAACTATTTTGTACTAAGGTTTTTTAAAATGATTTCAATTTTCTTTTCGGAATTTAATATCGCTTAATTTCACACATCTGTCCACCAGTCCTTTAATTAAACCTACTTTTTGAGCAAATAAATGATGAGAATTATAATTTAAATAACGTCCTGACCATGACATTTTTTTATGCCAATTTGTGATTAAGTTTCCTTTTGGAGTTTTTATGATTAATAAATCAAGGTACGTTATTGAATTATTTGTTGTTTTTTTCAATATTAAATTCAATTGAATCCTCTAAATAGTTAAAAATATTTATGAATTCATCTATTTTGTCTGATGGAATGATAGCTAGGATATCATTCACGTAATTTTTTGTGAAGAATGGGAGTAAAACTTAAATTTCAAAGGCCCTTTTTTCAAGATCCTCCATTACTAAATTTGCTACAATAGGAGATGATGGAGAGCCCATTGGACAAGCTGAAATTTGCTTGTAAAATTTATTGTCGAAAGAAAATATTGTATTATTTAACACGGTTCTAGTAGAAATTAAAAATTAGTTTTTAGTTATTTTTGTAATTATAGAAAGGAGAACCTACTGCAGATACAATTAACCACCATTTTAAATCAGGTTTATGAACATTTGGGAGAGCATATGCTTTAGAAACCACACTATTATGTGATTTTAATCTAGATGACATGCTATCATTTAAAGGGAATAGGGAAAAAGAGTTGAGAAAGGTAGAAAAAAGGAAGATGCAAAAGAGGTTAGAGATCAAACAGAGGGGTTTCCAAAAAGCAAGGCGGAAGAAAAGTGAGAAGGATAGGTGAGGAAAGGGAGGAGGAAAACGTGAAAATAGCTTTCTGGAATGTTTTAGGCTTAAAGAACAAGAATGAAGGTTTTTGGCGGGAGTTAGAAAAGTGGGATGTGATTATGATGAGTGTAACCTGGGTCGATGAGAAGGATTGGAAGGGGATGAAAAGGAGGTTACCTAAAGGTTATGTGTGGACAATGCAAGAAGTAAGAAATGAACACGTTAAAGGTAGAGGGATGGGCGGCATGGTCTCAGGAGTGAGAAAAGAATTGGCAATAAAAGGGAGAATAGAGGAGGACAGGGAGGAAAAGGATGGAACAATGGTAAGAAGGATAATAATTGGAAAAGTCAAAATAGCGGTGGTTTGTGTATATAGTATATAGAAGAAGAGGGGAAGAGGAAGGTTGGAGAGTAATAAGGAGATGGATGGAGGAAAAGAAGGAATAGTTGGTTTTGATAGGAGGTGACTTGAATGCCTGGACTGGCGAGCAAGGGGAGGGACTTGGGATGAAGAAAAGGAAACCTACATAAGGAGCTCCAAACATATGGAGATAGACCGGTAGGGGAAGAGGTTATTAGACGTAATAGGAGAAACAGGATGGTTTATATGTAATGGCAACATGAAAGGAGATGAAAAAGGAGAGATCACATTTATAGGTAAGGGAGAAACAGTAATAGACTACATCCTGGCGGAAGAAAGAGCGAGGAATATGATAGGCAGTATGAATGTGGGGAATGAGATAGGGTCTGAGCACTTCCCAGTAATAGCTGCACTGAAAGGTGACGTTCATAAGCGCGGCAGAGGGAGAAAGGAAAGAAGGGGAGAAAGGAACACGAAAATGGAAGTCTGGGGGGTAGATAAATTAAAACAGTTTAAACAAGAAATGGAAAAGCAGAATGTTAGGTATGAAAAGTAGGAGGGAGTAGACTCGTTAATTGAAAGGTTGAAAGGGTCGATTGAGATTGAGAATGAAAGAATGTGTAAGAAAATGGAGGAAAGGAGAAATAGAGAAGGCGGAGTACAACATGAGAAAAAGAGAACATGAAAGGATGCTGGAAAGGAAAAAGCACAAAGAAAAGGAGAAATACAAGGAAGAAGTAGAAAAAGCGATCAAAGAAGGTAGGGTCTGGGATGTGATAAATAGGGATAGAGGAGGAAGGAAGGGCGTGAATGAAGAAATAGAAATGCGCGAGTGGACGGATTATTTTAAGGGTCTGTTAGGGGGAGAACAAAATAGGATGAAAGGGGAAAATAGAAGGATAGTCCAGGGAGAAATGGAGGAAGGGAACTAAATAACAAGAGAAGAAGTGGATCAGGCGATAGATAGACTGAAAAGAAACAAGGCTACAGCAGAGGATGGTATGGAAAACGAAGCAATAAAGTATGGAGGAGAAGGGATTAGAGAAGGGATGTGGAAGATCTGCCACAAGGTCTGGAAAGGAGAAGGGTGACCGGAAGAGTGGATGACAGGGCTGGTGGTACCGCTTGTGAAGAAAGGGGAGGGTAAGAAGGTAGAAGAGTACAGAGGGATCACTCTCATGCCAGTGAGTTATAAAATATACGCAGAAATTCTAAGAAAAAGGTTAGAGAATCAGATAGAAGAGAAACAAAGTATTCTACACAATCAGACGGGATTTAGAAAAGGGATGGGAACAAAGATCACATTTACGTACTCAACTACTTGGTTAACAGAAACTTAGGGAGAAAAAGAGGGAAATTAGTCGCCTTGTTTGTAGATTTTAAAGCAGCTTTTGACTCAGTGAATAGAAAAGTGCTATGGCAGGCAATGAAAGAGAGGGGAATAGAGGAAGGGTTGGTGGAGAGGATAAAGGAAATTTTTACTGAAACCAGGATTAGGGTAAATATAGGGGGGAAAAGGGGGGAGGTTTTCTGGACAGGAAGAGGTCTAAGGCAAGGGTGCCCGTTGAGTCAGCTACTATTTAATATGCTGCTGGCAGACTTAGAGGAGAAGCTAAAGGAGAAAGGGAAAGGGGGGACGATTTTGGGTAATAGCAAACTATATTCTCTAGCATACGCGGACGACTTAGTTCTATAAGCAGACGATGAGAAGGGGATGAACCTAATGATAAGAATTTTCGAAGAGTATGTGGGAGCAAAATAACTGACGGTGAACGTAGGGAAGACCAAGGTGATGTGCTTCAGAAATAGAAAGACCAAAATAGGTTACGTTTGGAAGATGAACGGACAAACAGTGGAAAGTGTGGAGGAGTTCTGTTACTTAGTATTTTGGTTTGAGGCAGGAGGGGGAAATGGGGTGCAGGTGAGGAAAAGAATCGAATGTGCGAGTAAAATAATGGGCCAAGTATGGGGTATAGGAAAGAGAAGGTTCAATGACGGCTGGAGAATGAGGGTTTGGTTTGATGCGTTGGTTTGGGCGGTGTTGTGTTATGGAGTGGAGGTCTGGGGATGGAAGGAATATAGGAAAGTGGAAAGCATGCATGAGAGATTTCTGAGATGGGTAATGGGGGTCAGTTGGCGTTGCCCAGGATACATGTTAAGGGAAGAACTGAGAAGGGAAAAAATGGTAACTAGACAAATTAAGAGAGCCTGGAAGTTTAAAGAGAAGCTGAAAAGGGGAGAGGGGAGCAGAATAGCACAAGTATGCTTGGACGAAGTTCGGAACAAGGAGACGAGGGGCAATTTGGGAAATTCGAAATGGGAGGAAGAAAGGAAAAAAATGAGGAGGGCTTGTGATATACAAGAAGGGGTACTGAAGTCGGAGGACATAGAGTTAGAGCTTTTAGTAAAACAAGGAGAAGAGAGATGGATAAAGATTATGGATTCGAGGTAGAATAGATGGTATATGATGGTCAAAGGGTTGGCGGAACCAGAATATTTGCAAAAAATAAAAAAGGAAGACAAATGGAATAGGGTGGTACGGTTTAGAATGAGAGAAGGAGTGAAATCTTGTAGATATTGGATGGATGAAGAGGACAATCTGTGCAGAGTATGTGGATACGAAATGGAGTCATGGGCACATGTGTTAGATTGGTGTACAGGAGAGGAAGATGGACAGTTGCGTGTGGATGAGTGTGTAAGATGGATTTTGGATGGAAATGGACAGGGAGAGGCGTGGATGAGAAAACTGGAAGAAGTAAGAGAAAGCAAGGGATCAGGGCAGAGCCAAACGGGTAATCCTGTCTAAAGGAAAGTAACTAGCAAAAATTTTAAATTCTTGAATCGGTGAAAATGTATTTGATGGTAAGAGAAAACGGAAGCCCTGGAAGATCACTCATTTTTAGAAGTTTAAGAACCAATAGTATTAATAGTATTGTTATTTTAAGTAAGGCGAGACATTAGAATATAAGCAGCGGTTAAGTTAGGTTAAGGATGAAATGTAAATATATGTACAGGGAGCGGAGGCCCTCAAACCCGTAAAAGGGAGAGATTAAATATACATACATACATACATACATACATTGCATTTTTGTTCAAGAGTTGGAACTAAACTAGTTTTAATATTTTTATAAAGAATGTCATTTTTTAATAAATTGTCCACAGTTTTTATATTTTATCGGTGCTCGGTATTTGCTCAAAAAGTAGGTTTAATTAAAGGACTGGTGGACAGCTGTGTGAAATTAAGCGATATTAAATTCCGAAAAGAAAATTTAAATAAAAAAAAACCTTAGTACAAAATAATTACCCACTTCAATTAATAAATAACATACTCAAAGAAAGAATATTTGAAATATATAATAGTTTCTCAAAAAATAAAAAATGGAATGAAACCTATAAAAAAACAGACCTTAAAGTATCTATACCATATATTGAAAATCTCTCAGAACGTCTTAGATCTTCTTTAAAAAAATACAACATCAATGTTTATTTCACAAACAACCACACACTAAATAATTTTCCTTTCTTCAAAAATAAAGATAACAAAGAAAATTCGCCTGGATTTGTATATCTGATCAATTGTAAATGTTGCAACAAAATTTATATTTGGGAAACTGGCAGGAGATTAAAAACTTGTATATACGACCATAAAAGAGATTGTGAACTAGGTAATCAAAATACTGGTTTATCACAACACGCATGTCAATCAAATCATTATACAGAAATAATAAATATTAAGAAAATTTACCAAAGCATTAAATAAAAAATGGTTAAAAACTGTTAAAAAATAAATAAATACAAAATAAAAAAAAATAAAAAAATATATATTTTGACGCACTTTTCATTTGGGATGCTAATTTAATATCAGCCTTCTTAATCACTGAGTGAAAACTAGCTTGATCTCTAATGCATTTGATAGCCTATGTTTGTCCGTCTTCAAGGATTTATCAACATCACTACAGGTAAATAAACAAAAAATGTTTTCAAACAACTTTTCAACTCTCTATCAGAAAAAATGTATATCAAATTAGAATTTATAAGTATATTAATTTTTGACTTAGGTGTTTCAAAATTTTGTTAGGAACAAAACTTTTGAAGAAGGTCGAAACGTACGTGGGTTAGACATGACAAATAAATTACGATTCTTCAACATTCGAATCCATTTCCTTTTATGTGACCGTATGACTAAATTAATTTATTTATCAAGAATAACTACGTTATTTAAAAAAACGGTCAAAGAAAATTCTCAGTGAGGAAATACTTCAATTCACTGAATATACATATACATACAATAATATTTGTTGTACTATAAAAGAGACTCACCACAGTCAATAAATTATTATCAAAAGGTAGCATTGTGTAATTACTCATCAGAAAAATTTCCTGAATTGTCTCAAATGGTAATTCAAGTAGATAGCTGCCACTCCAGTCTAGATACTCGCAGTTATTGTATAAATGGAAACATTTCAGTTGTTTCATTTTCGCTAAAAATCTGGCAAAATCCTCTTCTTTGAAGTGACTGTGTCTAATTTGGACTTTAAAATTTTTCAGTTTTTTTCCGTGGGATATTAACCATGAGATAATCACTTGCCAACTGTCGTATGTACATTGGCTAGTTTTTTCCTGTTTATTTCGCTGATATGCAGATTCTTTTGAATATTTATCAGGGCATTCTTTACTCTGATCAAGGCAATTATCGATTAGTTGGAGATCTTGAATTTTAGGCAACAAGTGACAAATATTAGCAAACTTTACTACATCTGTACTAATACTTGTTAAGTATCTTCCAGAGAGTTTTATAATTTTGTCAAAATCGATGCTTTTAATCAATAATTTGCCGGAAGAATTTTCTTTTCTTCCCCAAGTTTTGGCTGAGAAATCGAGGCATTTAAAATTGCTCCACGATCGTTGACTCATATATTGCCACCTTTTACAAACTGAAAGATACGAAGATGAAGATTATAATGACCTCGGTCAAAACTTAGTTTCATATATGTATATATTAAAAAACAATGTGAAAAATTTTAATTTTCTGTAAAAGTTTGATAATATCCGAATTCTAGAAAAAAATTGTAATGTTTAGTCGATTATTATGTAATTTTCCAATCATTTTATCTTTCTTTTACAGAAACAGTGCAAATAAATCTGGTAGAAAGTTAAATTTTTTGCTGTAATTTATACACTTTTACCAAATGTCTCAAAGAACCTGATAAAAAATGTTCACAGACAAATCACAATTTTCCCGTGTAGAAAGATTGAAAACGATAGAAATTGGGGTCACTTTATATCCCTAAAATGCTATCTTTTCCTATCCACAATCTCAATAATTTCATATCTCTTAAAAGGGATGGATTAAAAAGATAGATTGACAGACAGAAAGAGAAATATTGACGTAGAAGAGATAGAGATAGACGTTGATAGATGTAGTATAGGATGAGATAGAAAAGAGGAGATTGAAAAGGATAGACGGGAATTCATAATAATAAATAGATAGAAAGGGAATCGACGTTGCTAGATCTAGTAAAGGATGAGATAGAGAAGTGGATATTGAAAAAGATAGACGGGAATTGAGATTGACAGAGGGATAGAAAAATATTGACGTGAATAGATAAAGGATAGGATGAACTAGAGAAGAGGGTATTGGAAAAGATAGATGTGAATTTAGGTTGAAAAAATTGATAGAAAAAGATGGACGTGAATTTAGATTGATAAAGAGAAAGAAAAAGATAGACATTGGTAGATGGAGTATATAGGATGAGACAGAAATAAGAACATTAAAAAATGTAGACGAAAAATAAGATTGACAGGGAATTAAAAAATATTGATGCGAATAGATAAAGGATAAGATGAGATAGAGAAGATGAAATTAAAAATGATATACTAAAAAGGATAGATTGACAGACAGATTGTAAAAGATTGACGTGGATAAATGATGGATAGGATGAGATAGAAAAGAGGGTATTGAAAAAGGTAGACGCTGATGAATTTATTAAAGGATGAGATAGAGAAGAGGAAATTGAAAAAGATAGACAGGAATACAGATTGACAGAGAGATAGAAAAATATGGACGTAAATAGATGGAGGATAGGATGAGATAGAGGAGGTGAGATTAAAAAGGATAGACTAAAAAACATAGATCGACAGAGAGATAGAAAAATATTGACGTGGATAGATAAATGATAGGATAATATAGAAAAGGGGGTATGGGAAGAGATAAACGGAAATTTAGATTGTCAGACAGTAAAATATTGACTTGGATAAATGAAGGATAGGAAGAGATAGAGAAGAGGCGATTGAAAAAATAGATGGGAACTTAGATTGACAGAGAGATAGAAAAATATTGACATGAATAGATAAATGATAGAATAAGATGGAGAAAAGGGTATTAAAAAAGATAGACTTCAATTTATATTGAAAAATAGATAGAAAAGGGTAGACATTGGTAAATGTAGGATAGGATGAGATAGGAAAGAGGAGATTAAAAAGGATGGACTGAAAAAGATGGATTGATAGAGAGGTAGAAAGATATTGACGTGGATAGATGAGGGACAGGATTAGATAGAGAAAAAGGTATTGAAAAATGTAGACATGAATTTATATTGAAAAATAGATGGAAAAGACAAGCGTTGATTGATGTAGGATACGATGAGATAGAGAAAAGTAGATTTGAAAAAAGACTTAAAAGGATAGTTTGACAGACAAAGATAGAAAAATATTGACGTGGATAGACGAAAGATAGGATAATATAGAAAAAGAGGAGATTGAAAAAGATAGACGTGAATTTATCTTAACAAAGAAATATAAAAAGATAGACGTTGATAGATGTAGTATGGGATGAGATAGAGGAGAGAAGATTGAAATAGATAGACGGAAACATAGATTGACAGTGATAGATATAGGATACGGTGAGATGGAGAAGAGTAGATTTAAAAAAAACTTAAAAAGATAGATTGACAGCCAAAATATTGACGTGTATAGATAAAGGATAGGCTAATATAGAAGAAAGGAGATTGAAAGAGATAGACGTGAATTTATATTAACAAAGAGATATAAAATAAAGACGTTCATAGATGTAGCATGGGATGAGATAGAGAAGAGAAGATTGAAAAAGATAGACAAGAATTTGAAATGACAGAGAGACATAAAAATATTGACGTGAATAGATAATGGATATGATAAAATAGAGAAAAGGGTATTCAAAAAGATCGAATTGAAATTAGATTAAAAAATAGGTAGAAACAAAAATAGACATTGATAGATGTAGGATACGATGAGATAGGGAAGAGGATATTGGAAAAGAAAGACGTGAATTTAGATTGACAAAGAGATAGAAAAAAATAGATGTTGACAAATGTAGTATAGGATGAGATAACGAAGAGAAGATTGAAAAGGATAGACGGGCATTTAGATTGACAGAGAGATAGGAAAATATTGACGTAAATAGAT
>CAKNYM010049966.1:52812-67648 GCA_932195095.1 Andricus curvator | reverse complement strand
AGAAGAGGGTATTGAGAAAAATAGACGTGAATTAAGAATGACAAAGAGACAGAAGAAGATAGACGTTGATAGATGTAGTATGGGATGAGATAGAGAAGAGGAGATTGGAAAAGATAGACGGAAACTTAGATTGACAGACAGATAGTAAAAGATTGACCCTGATAAATGAAGGATAGGATGAGATAGAGGAGAGAAGATTGAAAAGGATAGACGGGAATTTGAAATGACAGAGAGATAGAAAAATATTGACGTGAATAGGATACAATGAGACAGGAAAGATGAGATTAAAAAGGATGGACTAAAAAAATAGATTGATAGTTAGAAAAATATTGACGTGGATGGATAAAGGATAGAATAATATAGAAAAGAGGGTATTGTGAGAGTTAAAGGGAAACTTAGATTGACAGACAAATAGTGAAATATTGACGTGGATGAATAAAGGATTGAAAAAGATAGACGTAAATTTATATCAACAAAGAGATAGAAAAAGATAGAGGTTAATAGATGTATGATACGATGAGATAAGAAAAAAGAGATTGACAAAGTGATAGAAGAATATTGACATGAAGAGATAAAGGATAGGATGAGATATAGAAGAAAAGATTGGAAAAGATAAACGGTAATTTAGATTGACAGAGAGATAGTAAAAAATTGACGATGGCGGATGAAGGATAGGATGACATAGAGATGAAGGAATTGAAAAAGATAGACGTGAATTTATATTAACAAAGAGATAGTGAAAGACGTTGGTATATGTTGTATAGGATGAGATACAGAGGAGATTGAAAAAGATAGACGGGAATTCAGATTGACAGAGAGATAGAAAAATTATGACGTGAGTAAATCAAGGATAGGATGAGATAAAGAAGAAAAGATTGAAAAAGATAGACGTGAATTTAGATTGATGAAGTGATAGAATGGGATACATTTTCTCCATCCCTTTTTATCATAGAGATTCAAAATTATTAAAAAAGATAGGACCTCTATCTCTTTACTTCCAGCAGGGTTGTTTGTACTAAAATTAATGATTAATAAATTCCTGATCAAATGAAATAAATTCGCTTATATATGTAAATTTTTAATTCTCCGAATTTTCATTCAAATCTGTGATCGAAACGAATTTTCAGAAGAAAATTGTAGTTCCTTTGTAAAAATATGCAATTGCTCGTCAACTTTTCTCGAATATTGGATATTTTTACGTTTGACTAAAATTGCAATAATTCGACAGAATAGATTTGCAACTTTCTTAATTTATTGTTAAAAAATTGGATAAAGTTCCGAATAGTGGTTACCTCCGATTCTGTTGAAACCACGTATACTTACGTACTTTGATGCGCTGATTGCCAAAATCATAATGAAAATTGGCGACAAGGACGTTTCCATGGTAAAAACCATAAGAAACCCCATAAAAATCATGATTTTTTCGTTTATCTCAGTAAATACAAAGAATTTTGAAAAATGTTTTGAACAAAAGTTCTCGCTAGTATAAAAATACCTCTTTTTTGCATCATACACTTTTCGCCTAAAATCATTATTTTTCGAGAAACAGAGGATTGCGTTGAAAAAACAATAAAAACAAGAAAACAGTTACAGGTATGCGTTCGGTCACGCTTGTCCCTTCTTTCCCTTTCTTTCTCGTCCCTTTTTCGTAATTAGTCAGTAAATGCGTACCCCCCCCCCCCCCCAACTTTAACCTGGAAAAGGGGACGAGCGTAACTGAATGCATTTTCGTAACTAGTCAATATATGTGTAGCCCCCCCGCCACGTAAACCTGGAAAAAGGGACGAGCGTGACTGAACACATTTTCGTAATTAGTCAGTATATCTGTAGCCCCCCCACAATTAAACCTGGAAAAGGGGACAAGCGTAATTGAACGAATTTTCGTAACTAGTCAGTATATTTGTAGCCCCCCCCCCCCTGACACACACTTGAACCTGGAAAAAGGGACGAGCGTAACTGAACGCATTTTCGTAATTAGTCAGTATATGTGTAGCCCCCCCCCCCACACTTAAACCTGGAAAAGGGGAGGAGCGTGACTGAACACATTTTCGTAATTAGTCAGTATATTTGTAGCCCCTCCCCCCCACACCACTTAAACCTGGAAAAGGGGACGATTTTTAGAAAATTTAATTTTTCTTGTTAAAAAATGGTTTGAGAGAAAAAAAGTACTGGACATAAAAGATGGATTTTTTTATACTCTACAACTTTTATTCCAAATATTTTTTGAAATTCCTATTATTTACGAAAATGAATGGAAAAAACCATGATTTTATGGGTTTTTCATGGTTTTCTTAATTATATTCAAATTTGCGCCAATTTTCACCATGATATTCGTAATCAGCGCATCAAAATACGTAATTATACGTAGTGCCAAATGAATCGAAGGTAACCACTATTCGGAACTACGCCCGAATTTTTCACCAGGGTGGTCGTAGGTCAGAGAAAATCTAAAAATCAGGAAAGAAGTCAAGGATTTTGAATAAAATCTTGCAAAAGTCAAGATAATAAATTTGAAATTTTAATTTGACATTTTTTTTATTCCGATTATTAAAGATTCTATGTTAGGAATCTTACATGAATAAGATTCTGGTCTTTGAATATTAATGTCATACAAAATGAAAAATTGGTCGGGGAAAAATTGGGGAATTTTCGAAATAAAGTTTTGCGGCCACCCTGATATAATATTCTTGTTTTTTGTTGTTGTTGCTTCCTCCTGAAGATTATATTTTCACTTTAAAATTTTATTATTTGGTTGAAAATTCAACAATTTTGTTCTAAAGTTATCCTTTTTGGTTGAAATTCAACTGTTTTCTTGAAAATTAAGTTTTTGTTGCAAATTCAACTAATTTTTTGAAAATTCGTCTCTTGTTTAATAATTTATCTGTTTCAATAGAAATTTAATCTTTTTGGATAAAAATTCAACTTTATGGTTAAAAATTAATTTTATTTGGTAAAATATTCAACTATTTGGTTCAAAATTCATCTATTTGGCTCTATTCTTGGTTGAAGGTTGAACCATTTTGTTAGAAAATTATTTTTGTTGTTGAAGATTAATAATTTTAGTTAAAAATTCATCTCTTCGGTTGAAAAGTAATTTCTTTAACTAAAAGTTTAACTACTCTTCCTAAAGATTCATCATTTTAGATTGCAATATATGAACTATTACATTTCTCGTAATTCATTTTTCTGGTTGAAGATTCACCGTTTCAGTTGGAAATTTATCTCTTTGGTTGAAAATGTAACTATTTTTTCGAAAATTCGTCTGTTTTGGTAAAGTTTAAAATTTTTTTCGGTTAAAAATGCAATTGGTTGAAAATTAATGTTTTTTCCTTGAGGATTCAAATATTAAATTTTTAATAATTCATTTTTTAGGTTTAAGATTCATCATTTTAGTTGAAAATTTATCTCTTTGTTTGAAAAATAAGTTTTTCAAATTAATATTTAACTATTCGACTTTAAGATTTATCATATTTGTTCAAAATTCATTTCTTTAGTTGAAGGTACATCCTTGTTTACAAATTTAACTATTTTGTTGAAAATTAATATTTTCGGGTTGAAAATTAAACTTTTTACCGAAAAATCGTCTTTAAAGTTCAACAATTTGCATGAACTTATTTTTCTTTCTTGATTAAAAAATCTTTATTTGTTAAAAAATTTTCCTTTTGGTTGGAAAATTCATGATTGTAGTTGAATATTAATCATTTTGGTTATTAAAAAAAGTCATCTTTCTGGTTAATAATTCAACTGTTTTGTTGAAAATTCGTCCATTCGGACAGAAAATTCGTTCTTTTTGATTAAAAGTTTGTTGTTGTTGAAAATTCAATTGTCTTAAAAAATTCAATTATTTGGTTAAAAATGTAATGGGTTTTACTTGAAAAATTCAAAAGATTAAAATAGATATTCAAAATCCGATTTCTAACAATTCTTTGAGACGATGCTTCAAATAATAAATTTATATTACCTCTTTCTATTCGGATTTTGTCAGCTATCGTCGTCAGATACTCAAAAATTTCGACAAGACAATCGTCGGTTAATTTTTCTATTTTAGAAGTCTCAATTCCTCGAGTTTCTTCAATTTCTTTTCCCTTTTTCACTTTTTTATCCATTTTTAATAAATCACTACCTTATGCTGTCTAATTATTTTTGTGAAAATGAAGAACTTCACTGTGAGAAAAAAAGAAAGACTCCAAAAGTAAAATTCTGACTCGGAGAAGAAAACGTGATCACCTCACGAATTTGGTCGAATGACTGGTTCATTGAACTATGGATTACTACCTAAGACCCAAATTGTCCCTTAAAATCATAAGTGATAAATTCTTCTTAATATTCCTTTTTCATATTTGGAACTTTATATTTTGGGGCGATCGTCAATTCCGCTCCGGCTACCTGCGTACGTTTCCCCCACTACGCGGATTCCCCTCACTCAGCCGGCTGCAGTTGACTCGCGTCCTATGGTCAAAATCAACAGGGGGCCTAGCCAAGTAGTAGTCCTCTCTCTCTTCTCCCACCAGTCGAGTGGGGGACCTGACTAGAGAGGAGTAGGGGTAGTTCAGAAAGGAGGCAATTATCTTAAACACTTCTGTATGTGCTAAAAATGCGACGCAGTAACTTTGGCTTAAAAAGACCGCTAAAGTTCCCCTAATTATGAATATCAAGGTTAATTTTTCGAAACCTAGTGCAACAATTTTTTAAACACTTACATTATTTTTTAAGATAAAAATTTTACAAAATTATTTTCGGAAAGTTCATGGAAAACACACAACTTTTATGTCCCAACAAATTTTTTATGCAACGACCCGTTTTCAAGTGAGAGCGTTATAAACAATTGAATTTGCACTAAAATAATTGACATATTTGCGGCTGCATATCTCGGCGACTATTGGACCGAAAATTTTCGAAAAAAATGTGAATCATTTTTCAGGGCACTTGCTCCGCGAGGAAAAAAGAATATTTTCCGACGGAGCTAAAACTTTTACTGTTAGCAAAATCTGATCAAAATTTAATACACATGCGAGTAAAGTCATTTGCATATGTACCGTAAATTAATTTTAATATACCATCATGTTGTAAATTAATATACATGTATATTAAAGTCGGTAAAACAGAGTGCGTGAAAACAACAAGTTCTTTTATGCCTTCAGATCTGGTCAAATATTAAAAAGTAAGGTCATAATCTTAAATTCGTCGACTAAATTCCTACTTATAAATAAAGTGCAACGTACGGGTGGCATTTTTTCTAAAATTCGCTGTGAATGTTAGAATTTTAACGTTAGTACAGGTGCTTGGGGGTGAGGTTTCTCAATTATTTGTTTAATTGACCTTTTCTCTTAAAAACTAGTGTAATTTATAATTATCTAGGAGAAAAAATTATGTTTGATTATTTATAATTGAAAATTGCTGCCAAAATTGTTTTTAATTTGTGTAAAGTGCAAATATCTGAATTCTGATAAATCATCAATATGCGGTATATGAAATTTAATAAAATAGCCTTTTAATGGCGATTTCGTATACCTAGGTTTCAGATTTAATATACAAATGTATATTAAATGTATATTAAAATTGCAAACGGTTTTAACAGTGTTTGTTAATATATGTATAAGTGTGAAAACTGGTAGTTGTTTAACAACTAAGTGTGCAATTTGTTGTACTTCTTAATAAAAGACTTTGTGTACATTGTACAAGGTCGATGCTATAACTTCTGTAAAAAATATTCGGGAAATTATCTTGATTACAAAAACTTTTGTTACTTTGCAAAAATTTCAATCGTTTTTTTGTTAAGAAGAATTCTTATAAACAAATACGGATATTTGATTTAGCTTTCGTTTTTAAACGTGTTTTCAAAATTATAGATGTGAAATAAAAACATTGTCTCTTATAGATTTTCATTCAATTCAAATAATTTGTTAACTATGGCCTTATAAACAATGAATTGCAAAATAATCTTTGGTCTGTCCCAGCTACAGTTTTACAGTTAAGATTTTTGATTTTTTTAGTTATTTATCTGATAGCTTCCTTATAATCTTTATCTCTTCTAACACTTTGAAAACATCGTTCTTTTTTCAATAAAAATTGTTATCAACAAAATCCTAGATTTCCCGAATCTGATCTCTTTATCCGCATACAAATCAATCCAGTTTAAAAGTGATTTATATAAATCCTAGAAACTGAAAAATTATATATTTTATTATATATTATTTTGCAGTTAATTGTTTATAAGGCCGTAATTAACAAATTGTTTGAATTAAAAGAAAATATATAAGAGACAACGTTTTTGTTTTATATCTAATTTTAAAAATACACCAGAATCAAAAGTATAAAGTACTATAGTCGAGAACGCTGTCAGTCCTAAGCCTGGAAAAAGTGCGAAGGGAAAATTAGGGAAATAAGAGGTGAAGGAAAATGAGTGAAGCGACGAGTGGAGAGGGAAAGAAGGAACGGAGGGCGAGGACGCAAGTCAACCAGACCTCCCGTCGATTTCGACCATAGGACGCAAGTCACCGGCAGCGACTCAGCCGAATTGCTGCCCCCGAGACTAGTCAGCGGGAGTCCTTTGTGCCTAATGAGCGCTAAAATACGGAATATAAATTTTTTTTAATTTAGCACTTAGTAATTCACAAATATAATATTTAAAATCTGCGAATTATATCGATTCAAACGATATGTTATTTGACTTAAAAAGTTGAAAAATAAAGAATTAATATTCAAGTTTATGGAAAATTTGTCAGTAAATTTTACTGAAATAAACTGCAGTAGTTTTAATTTATTGGTGCAATATTTTACTCAACTTGGAGAAATTCCGGAAGCTAAAATTTGGCCAGATTTGAAAACAATCACATTTCTCAAAATTATCCTGAAAAATTAATAAAATGTTGCACTCCCAGTACGAAGGTGTGAATAGTCTATTTTCTAGCCCAATTTAGAAACTCATTGACAAACATCATAAATTTTGTTTGATGCTTAACCAATCACATTTTTCACAAATATCCTTTCAATAGTTTGCCTTAAAAAGTTTGTTTTTATTTTATACAAAATTTGAATATAACAAATGGAAATTATACATAATGTTTATCATTATTTATAACTTTTCCCTGGAAAATGATTTTAGTTTGTAAATTTTTTTCATATTCATCATGGTATCCCAGGCAGAAAAGTTATAAATAGGAAGTGCAAAATTATTTAAGGATAATTTTGATAAATGTGATTGTTTGAGAAATGAACCAAATTTATGATGTAAGTTATATGTTTTCAAACCTGACCAAATTTTAGCTTCCGGAATTTCCCCAAGTTAAGTAAAATATTATACCAATAAATTAAAGCTACTGTGGCTGATTTAGGAAATATATACTATAAAATTTTCCATTATATTTCACATAAACTTGAAAATTTATCCTTCAATTTTCAACTTTTGAAGTCAAAAAACATATCGTTGGAGTCTTTATAATTTGTAGGTTTCAAATATTATATTTCTAAATTACCAAGTGCTAAATTAAAAAAAAAAGTTATATTCCGCATTTTAGCCCTCATTAGGCACAAAGGATTCCCGCCGACCAGGCTCGGCGCAGCAATTCGGCTGAGTGATGGGAAGCCGCGTAGTGGGGGAACCGTACACAGGTAGCTGGGGCGAAATTGTCATCTGACATATTTTGGGCCTTATATTTTTCGATTTTACGGTTTTGGGCCTCCTGACTGTCAACCTACTTGACAGTTATGATTTTACAAAACGCGCGTTATTTTGACATTATCGACAATTGATGTTATTTTTTTCTTTGTAAGAAAATGAACTGAATAAATATTCCGAAATCCAAATTTAACGATATCTAGTAATCAAATTTGCAATAACTGACCAATTTTTAATACTCCCTGAGTATTCTAAATTTTTCTTTCTGGAATAAAAACAACGTTACACCTATAGGAGATCAATAATGTTAATCTACGCAAATTTTTGTTTCTAAATCTATTTTCACCACTTTTAGTGATAACAGTCAGACAGAATTGTGTGAGGAAACCAAAAATGGAAAAATTACATTTTCAGTAGAAATAATTAATTTTCAATCGAGAAAAAGGAAATTTCCAAGAAGATAGTTAAATTTTCAACCAAAGTGATAAATCATCGATAAAAAAATTATTTCTCAACAGAAATTTTATTAGTTGATATTTCCACCAAAAAACATTTTGATATTCAATTTAAAAACAGTTGAATTGAACCAAAAAATACGAATTGTTAACAAATTATTTGAATCCTCAACCGAAACAAACTAATTTGCACATCAAAAAGAGGAATTCTCAACAAAAAAAGTTAAATTTGCAACCCAAAAATATGCATTTTATATCAAAATAATGAAATGTTTAACACAAAAAAGACGAGTTTTCATTCAAAAAAGTGAAATTTCAACTGAAAAAGATTATTTTTCGAGGAAAAATGGAATAGCTACATTTTCATTTGAAAAAATTCAATTTCAATAAAAAGAAGGAATTTTCAACAAAATAGTTGAATTTTCAAACAAAAATAAAAAGAATTTTGAACTAAAATGATTATTTATTTTCGAAAAAAATGGAACAGTTGCATTTTCAGTTGAAAAAATTAATTTTTAATAAAAAAAACTAATTAAAAAAAAATGAACTAATTCACGACAAAAAGATGTTAACAAAATAGTTGAATTTTGAACAAAACAAAAGTTTTCCAACTAAATTGATGAATTATCAACAAGAAAAATGAATTTTCAACAAAGTAGTTCCACTTTCAACCAAGAAGTTGAATTTTAAACCAAAAAAGTTTTTTCAGTCGCTGTTCACGAATAACTAAAATCTTGAAAATGTAATAAAATTATTATATTTGGAGTAAAATCCTGGGACCAACGTGAAATTGACGCAAAGTGTCTGAAGTTTATTGAATTTTTGTATCATCTGCAACAAAGTAATTTTTATTGCACTGCACGAAGAACCGGCTCGAAGGACCAAAAATATATCCTTTTTTTTTAATCAGAAAAGAGAAACTTCTTTATAAATTACCCTACATATTGAAAATGTAAAATATCGATTATGGCTTCTTGAAATTTATTACCAAATTTCTATAGGTGACTTCATGAAAAAAAGTTTGTTATATATTTTATTATGAATATTTTTACCAAATTACTTGGCTAACTTTGATTTCACAAATTCCTATAGTTGTACTTCACATTTTTTGGATCGCAGATGTTTTTGGTGGAATTTCATGTCATTTTTGTAGCTGAGAAAAAATAAGATAGGTACCGTCAAATAATTACATTGAAACTAACTTAGGGCCAGTATAAGTCAGAACTATTATAATTTGTAAATGGTTGTTCGATTTTCATGAAACTGTTTGAAATTATAGTGCTATAAATGATATTTTGTGCCCAAAGGATTATTCAAAATTTTCAAAATTACAGGAGTACATCAACATCGTCGAATTTTTAACCAAAAACGATTTTTCAGTCGATAAAGAAAAAAAGTCTGACTCAAAATGTTTGATAATTCAACATTGAAGAATCAATCAAAAAATATATAAATTTGGTAAATTATATAATTTTAGGCAATTTTAAGCTAGAAACATTAATTTATACATCAAAATTTGTTCTAAAATCGTTTCTAATATTCGCTTAAAAATTTGTTTTGAAAAAACATTAAAAAAATTTTCCAGGAATCTAATGCAAATTTTGTTATTTATTATTTTGAAACTTGAATTTTTCCTACAATTTTTGGAAAATCTGGCAAAATCAAAAAAATGGCTTCAAAAACTTCCAGATTCTATTTTGAAAATTTAAAAAAATATTTTTTCAAATTCATTTCTAGTTTTCCTAGGAATTTTAATAACATTTTTTTATTCTATTGAAACCTTTCAAAATGCTTAGAAAGCTTTCAAATGTTGTGTTCAAAATCTTCAAAAATGTACGTTTTGTTTTAAATGTTTTGAAATATTTTCAAGTTTTAAATTATTTTGGAATCTTTTCAAAATTTCTAAATATATCTTAAACTTACTCGAATTTTTTCCAAATTAATAATTCACTAAACATTTTTTCAGTTTTTAATGATAATCACTTTGTTTGGTTGAAAATTCCTTAAATTTAAATAGCTTTGTGATAATTCATGTATTTTGTTACAAATTAATCTTTTTGGGTAGAAAATTAATCTTTTCGGTTGAAAATTCAACAGTTTGTTTAAAAATTTTTTGGTTTGTTAAAAATACATTTTTGTGGCTGAAGACTCATTATTTTAGTGAAAAATTCATTTATTTGGTTGAAATTTCTACCGTTCTGTTGAAAATTCGTGTTTATTTGGTTGAAAATAATTTTTCTAACGGCAAATGTAACTATACAATTTTTGTTTGATAATTGATATTTTTCAGTTGAAAATTCATATTTTTGTGTTGAAAATTAAACTTTTTTGTTTTAAAATTCATATCTTTAGGATGAAAACTAAACTGTTTCGTCAGAAATTCGTCTTTTTGGATGGAAAATTTAACATTTTGGCTGAGGTTTTTTTTTTCTTGAATGATTGCAAAATCATTTTTGGTTAAAAATTCAACTCCTTTTTTGAAAATTCCTCTTTCTTTGGTTTGAAGTTTTTGAATTTTTTTTACGCTCAGGTAAATACAATTTAGTGTTTTGGTAACGTTCAACATTTTTAAAGTTAGATTTTAGAGACGACACTTTTGAGATTGGCTCCACGAAAATCCTTTATATTCTGCTTTTATGTGTTAAAATAGTATTTTTAATTAACTTTCATAAACAAATTGGTTAAGCAGTAAAAAAATGTATTATGTTTGTTAATGAGTTTCCAAATTAAGCTAGGGATGACACTATTCATACTTTTGGACTGGGAGTGCAAAATTATTTAAGGCTAATTTTAAGAAATGCCGTGGATTTGATAAAAATACTGAAAAATTTGTTTATAAAATTGCACATAAGCTTGAACATTTCTTCTTTAATTTCAATTTTTTTAATTCAAATAACATATCGTTGGAATCTTTATAATTAGCAGATTTCCAATATTATATTTATCAATTACCAAGTGCTAAATTGAAAAAATGTTATATTCCGCATTTTAGCCCTCATTAGGTACAAATGACTCCCACTGACCACGATCGACGACAGCAGTTCGGCTGAGTGAGGGGAAGCCGTGTAGTGGGGGAACCGTACACAGGTCCCAGGCCGGAATTGTCATCTGCCCCTCCATATGTACGTACGGCTGGCAGTAAATGCTTATTGTGTGAATAGCCCAGTCACCGGGTCGGAAAAATGGGCAGATGGCAATACCGCCCTGGGACCTGCGAACGGTTCCCCCACTACAATGCTTCCTCTCACTCAGCCGAACTTCTGCCGTCGATCCTGTTCAGCGGGAGTCCTTTGTACCTAATGAGGACTAGAATGCTAGATATAACATTTTTTCGAATTAGCACTTGGTAATTGATAAATATAATATTCGAAATCTTCTAATTATAACGATTCCAACCAAAAGTATATTTGAATTAAAAAATTGAAAATTAAAGAAGATATGTTCAAGGTTGTGTTAAATGTTATGAACAAGTTTTTCAGTATTTTCATCAAATCCACTGCAGTAGCTTCAATTTATTGGTTGGCTGAAATTTGGCCACACGTGAAAACTTAAAAACGAACATAATAAATTAAGTTTATTTCTCAAACAGTCGCATTTCTCAAAAGGATCCTTAAATAACTATACACTCCCAGTCCAAAAGTATGAATAGTCTCATCCCTAGCTCAATTTGAAAACTCATTAACAAATATCATAAATTTCTTTTACTGCTTAACTAATTTGTTTACGAAAGTTAAGTAAAAAGACTATTTTAACACATACAAAGCATAATATAAAGGATTTTCGTGGAGTCAATCTCAAAAGCGTCGTTTTTAAAATCTAACTTTAGAAATTTTGAAGATTACCAAAACACTAAATTGTATTTGCTTAAGTGTCGCAAAAAAATTTTAAACTGAATTCGGCCAATTTTGAAAATAATTATTCTTCATTTCAAAAATTTCCAAACCTAATTTGCAAACCAAAGAAAAAGGAATTTTGAAAAAGGAGTTGAATTTTCAATCAAGAAAGATTTTTCAGTCAATAAAAAAATAAAATCACAAAACAAATATTAAATTTTCAATCCAAAAAGACGAATTTCTGGCAAAACAGTTTAGTTTCCAACTCAAAGATATGAATTGTAAACAAAGAGGTTTAATTTTCAACACAAAAATATGAATTTTCTATCAAAATAATTGAATTTTCAACTGAAAAAGATAAATTATCAAACAAAAATTGAATAGTTGCATTTGCAGCTAAAAAATGTATTCTCAGCTAAATAAAAACAGATGAATTTTCAACCGGAAAGATTAATTTTCTACCTAAAAAGATTAATTTGTAACAAAATACATGAATTATAACAAAACTATTTAAAATTGAGGAATTTTCAAGCAAAGAAATGAATTTTCAACCAAACATGGAATAGTTCAATTTTTGGTCAAAAATAATTAATTCATTTTCATTAAAAACTGAAAAAACGTTTAGTGAATTATTAATTTGAAAAAAATTCAAGTAAGTTTAACATATCTTGAGAAGTTTTGAGAAGATCTAAACTTAATTTAAAACTGGAAAAGATTTCGAAAAATAAAAAAAATCAATTTAGATTTTTGAAGGTTTCGAAATAAAATTTTGAAGCTTTTAAGATTCTTTAAAGGTTTTGAGAAAATAAAAAAAATTTCTTAACTTTGCTGGAAAAATGTACAATAATCTTTTATTTTTAAAAATTAATTTTAAGAGAATATTTAAAAAGATTTAAAAATTTTGAATAATGAATAACAATTGAATAATTATTAATTTGGAAAATAATCGAGTAAGGTTAAAATATATCTAGAAGTTTTGGAAAGAGTCCAAAATAATTTAAAACGTGAAAAGATTAAAAAAAAATACATAACATTTGAAAGCTTTCTAAGCATTTTGAAAGGTTTCAAAAGAATACAAAAATTTTATTAAAATTCCTAGGAAAACTAGAAATGAATTAAAAAATTTTTTTTTTAATTTCGAAATAGAATCTGGAAGGTTTTGAAGCAATTTTTTGATTTCGCCGGATTTTCGAAAAATTGTAGGAAAAATTCAAGTTTCAAGATGATAAATAACAAAATTTGCGTTAGATTCCTGGAAATTTTTTTTATTTGTTTAAAAACGATTTTAGAACAAATTTCGATGTGTAAATTAATGTTTCTAGCTTAAAATTGCCTCAACTCATATAATTTTAAAAATTTATACATTTTTTGATTGATTCTTCAATGTTGAATTATTAAACACTTTGGGTCAGACTTTTTTTCTTTATCGACTGAAAAATCTTTCTTGGTTAAAAATTCGACTCTTTTTATAAAAATTCCCTTTTTTTGGTTTGAAAATTAGTCTGTTTTTGTTTAGGTTTGAGTTAATAATAAGAAAAGAGAAGTCTGGAGACAGTAATATCAAACGTATTATTTTCCAAAGGAAGAATAATTATTTTCAAAATTTGCTGAATTAAGTTTTTAACTTTCGTTCGACACTTAAGCAAACGCAATTTTCCGTTTTGGTCTCTTTTCGAAATTTGTAAAGTTAGATTTTAAAAAACGACATTTTTTAGATTGTCTCCATATTCTGCTTTTTATGTGTTAAAATAGTATTTTTAATCAACTTTCATAAACAAATCGTTTCAGCACTAAAAAAAATTTATGATGTTTGTTCATGAGTTTCCAAATTGTGCTAGGGATGACACTATTCATTCTTTTGGACTGGGAGTGCAAAATTATTTCAGGATAATTTTAAGAAATGCGACTGTTTGAGAAATAAACTAAATTTATGATGTTAGTTAATAAGTTTTCAAATGTGGCCAAATTTCAACCAACCAATAAATTAAAGCTACTGCAGTGGATTTGATAGAAATACTGAAAAATTTGTTCATAAGATTTCACATAAACTTGAACATTTCTTCTTTAATTTTCAATTTTTAAATTCAAATAACATATCGTTGGAATCGTTATAATTAGCAGATTTCGAATATGATATTTATCAATTACCAAGTCCTGAATTGAAAAAATGTTATTTTCCGAATATTAGTCCTCATTAGATACAAAGGACTCCCGCTGACCAGGCTCGACGGCAGCAGTTCGGCTGAGTGAGGGGAAGTCGTGTAGTGGGGGAACCGCTCGCAGGTACCCAGGGCCGCGTTGACCATCGCGCGGAAAAATGAGGTGAATCCGCTAATGTTTGAGGCAGTAAATATTTTTCTCTTAAGTTATTCATTTGGGGTGTATAACAATGGGTCAGGTTTTGTGACAAGGATTTGGTCCCGTAACACGGAAATTTGTTTAGAAGAAGGTGGAAAACATCATAAATCAGTGGATTAGATAAAATTCTGCGTTTCAGGTAAAATTAGATTTAAATTCTATTTTTTGTCAAATATGACCAAAAATCAAGTCTTTTTTTCGTTTCTCTGTACCTTGTATCCTGATCGTTATTTCTAAAACTGTTCAACCGATGAATGAAAGAAGACGTGAATACCAGCAATAAAAAAAAATTGTCCTAACTGCAATAGGTCGCGAGTAGGTAAATGTCAAGCGTTCAGTTTTTTTAGAAATAGCTCGTTTCTATAATGTCCGAGAAGAAAATTCCTAGAGGAAGAATGAAACAGGACTAAATTCTGGACAGCTTAAGAAAAAAGAAAATGTTCCTACCCCTGATAGGTCATGATTTAACTTCCTACACAATGGCTGAATGGGTTATTTTTATGGTATCATTAAAATAATTTGAGTATCATCACGTCTATTCCTTATGCTTTATAATTGTCTAGAATCTAGAC
>CAKNYM010049966.1:35245-47086 GCA_932195095.1 Andricus curvator | reverse complement strand
TTGATGGAATTCAATGAATTGATGGAATTCAAGGAATTGATGGAATTTAGGGAATTCATGAAATCTAAGGAATTCACGAAATTCAAGGAAATCGCGGAATTCAAGGAATTGAAGGAATTCACGGAATTCGAGGATTTCACGGAATTCAAAGATTTCATGGAATTCAAGGAATTCACGGAACTCAAGGAATTCACGGAATTGAAGGAATTCGTGGGATTCAAGGAATTCATGAAATTCAAGGAATTCGCAGAATTAACGGAATTCAAGGATTTTACGGTATTCAAGGAATTTATAGAATTCACGGAATTCGAGGATTTCACGGAATACAAGGTTTTCATGGAATTCACGGAATGCAAGGAATTCAAGGAACTCACGAAATTTAATGAATTCAGGGAATTCATGAATGTCAATAAATTCAAGGAATTCATGGAACGTGAATTCCGCGAATTCCGTAAATTCAGTGAATTCCGAGAATTCCGTAAATTCGATGAATTTCATGAATTCAGTTAATTCCGCGAAATCCGCGAATACAGTCAATTCCAAAAATTTATGAATTCCATGAATTCCGTAAATTCCATGAATTCCATAAATTCCGTGAATTCCATAAATTTCGTAAATTCTTCAAATTTCGTGAATTCCTTAAATTTCATGAATTCCATTGATTCAGTGAATTCTTTGTTTTCCGTGAATTTCATGAATTCCGTGAATTCCATGGATTCCGCGAATTCCATGAATTCTGTAAATTCCGTGAATTGCATGAATTCCGTGAATTCCGTGAATGCCATGAATTCCGTGAATTCCGTGAATCCAGTGAATTCCATCAATTTCGTGAATTCCTTGAGTTTCATGAATTCCGTGAATTTCATGAATTTCGTGAATTCCATGAATACCGTGAATTCCATCAATTTCGTGAATTCCTTAAATTTCATGAATTCCGCGAATTCCGTGAATTTCGTCATTTCTGTAAATTCCTTGTGCACAATTTTCGACTTATAAACGCTACAATACATGTATTGGAATGATCGACGGTGACTTCACGATTTACAGCAAATATACAATACATTTATTGCAATTTCGTCATTCTAATACCGTGTTTGCAATTTTACCTTACGCTTGTATTGTAGAAGTGTTGGAGAATTCCAAACATTTTTAACAGTCTACGCTAATTCACTTTTTTCTCTTCTTCTCGAAATCGATATTTTAATTATTAGTTGAAACCCCGTTTTTTGACAAACAACTTTAATTTTCAATTGCTAATAAATTGTTAGAAGGGAAAAATGTTGCAAAATCGTTGGACAACAAATTTAGTTCTCCACATATAAAGAAAAACAAAATCTTCCATTTTAATTTTGCCTTTGACATGCAGCGCCCCTTTAGTCATTATCTTTTGGGTTTGATGCGTAATACGTACAGTCGTGCATTATACGTTTACGGAGTTTCGAACTCATTCGGTACCTGACTGCAGTCTCAGTTTACTACCTGCTGAGTGTAGATGAACGAAGGTGAAATTGAAATATTCTCACAAGCTGAATATACCCAGTATATTGTAAAGTAATTTAAAATTTTTTAAATAAATTCAAAAATAATAAAGTAATTCGAACAAAAAATGAGTGAAATGAACGCAGCGCAATCGCGTTTTAGTTTAAGTGGAAAGAAACGTACTCGGCACTATACGTATATGGACAAAGATTTTAAAATTGCACAGGTATGTGAAACGACGAAAAGAAAATGGAAAAAGATGGAAGCGATGATTTCGTATGGTAAGTGTGTCACTATAAATTAATTCAATAATTATTTTTCTCTCATGCGAATTTTCAACACGAAAATTGGAATTTTCGACAAAAAGATGAATTTTTAACACGAAAATTGGAATTTTCGACAAAAAGATGAATTCTAAACAAAAAATTAAATAGTAGGTATTTCAACAACAACAAAAACCGAATTTTCAACAAAATAGTTAAATTTTCAACCAAAGAGTTGATTTAAAAAAAAATCAACAAAATAGTTAAGTTTGTAACCAAATAGTTCAACTTTTAACCTACAAAAATGAATTCTTAACCAAAACGACAAATTTTCAACAAAGAAAATTAAATTTCTACCAAAAAAGACAAATTTTCAACAAAATAAACCAATTTGCAAACAAATAATTTAATTTTCGACTAAAAATGATTAATTTTCAGTAAAAAAATGTCAACTAAATAGCTGAATTTTCAACCAGAGATGAATTTTCAACGAAAATAATGAATCTGCAATTCTGCAACCAAAAAAAAGAGTGTTTATTAATGTAGGTCAACTTTTAAAAAACCAAAAAAACGACAAATTTTCTACAAAACTGTTGAATTTTCAACCCGAAATTATTGATTTTCTATCAAAGAAACAAATTTTCTAATCAAAAAGACGAATTTTCAACAAAAACGTTCATTTTTAACCAAACAATTGCAGTTTTAATCAAAAGACAGAAAATTTCCACAAAGAGGATTTTTTTCCTACCAATAAAAGACCAATTTTTGACTTAAAAAGATTAAATTTCAGCAAAAAAATGAGAAAGTTATATTTGTAGGTTAAAAAATAAATTTTAAATGAAAAAAAGAATTTTCAATCCAAATATTTAAACTTTCAATCAAAGAGATCAACCCTCAAAAAACAAATTTTTAACAAAGTGGTCCAAGTTTTACCCAAGTAATTGAATTTTCAATTTTTAAAATATCAATTTTCAGCCAAAAACGAAATAGTTACGTTTTAGTTTAAAAAAATTGTTTTCAACGAAAAAAGGCATTCTTAACCAAAAAGGTGAATTTTAAATCCAAAAGGACGAGTTTTCTGTCGAAATAGACGAATGTTCAACAAAACAGTTGAATTTTCATGATTTTTTAACAAAATACTTGGAATTACAAAAATGAATTTCCAACCAGATAGTCTTATTTTGAAACAAAAAAATATTAAACTTTAACCAAAAATAGTTGAATTTTCAACACGAAAATTGGAATTTTCGACAAAAAGACGAATTCTCAACGGAAAATTAAATAGTAGGTATTTCAACAACAAAAAAAAACAAATTTTCAATAAAATACTTTAATTTTCAACCAAAGAGTTCATTAAAAAAAAAAATCAACAAAATAGTGAAATTTGTAACCAAATAGTTCAATTTTTAACCTACAAAAATGAATTCTTAACCAAAACGACGAATTTTCAACAAAGAAAATTAATTTTCTACCAAAAAAGACAAATTTTCAACAAAATAAACCAATTTGCAAATAAATAATTTGATTTTCGACTAAAACTGATTCATTTTCAGTAAAAAAATGTCAACTAAATAGCTGAATTTTGAACCAGAGATGAATTTTCAACTAAAAGAATGAATCTGCAATTCTGCAACCAAAGAATGAATGTTTAATAATGTAGGTCAACTTTTAACAAACAAAAAAAAAAACAAATTTTCAATCAAAAATGATTGATTTTCTATCAAAGAGACGAATTTTCTAATCAAAAAGACGAATTTTCAACAAATAAAGATTTTTCAGCCAGGACAGGAAAAAATGTTAAAGAAATTGTTGAACATTCAAGACAGAGGACAACATTTTCAACCCGAAAATACAAATTTTCAACAAAAAAGTTCATTTTTAACCAAAAAATTGCAGTTTTAATCAAAAGAGTGAAAATTTCCACCAACAGGATTTTTTTCCTACCAATAAAAGTCCAATTTTTGACTTAAAAAGATTAAATTTCAGCAAAAAAAATGGAAAAGTTATATTTGTAGGTTCGAAAAAAAAAAATTTTAAGCAAAAAAAAAGAATTTTCATAAAAATATTTAAACTTTAATCAAAGAGATCAACCCTCAAACAAACAAATTTTTAACAAAGTGGTTCAAGTTGTACCCAAGTAATTGAATTTTCAATTTTAAAAATATCAATTTTTAGCCAAAAACGAAATAGTTACGTTTTAGTTTAAAAAATTATTTTTCAACCGAAAAAGGCATTTTTAACCAAAAAGATGTATTTTCTACCAAGAAATATGAATTCTCAACAAATAATGTAATAGTAGATATTTCAAATAAAAAGTATGACTTTTAAATAAAAAATGTTGAATTTGCAACCCCTTAATAAAATTTTTCACTAAAATTAATCGTCAGGATGAAACAACTGTAAAAAAAGAAATGAAAATACAAGACAAATAAATTACTAACTAAAATAATTACTAGTTCCAAAATTCATTTTCAAAATTCTCTAACTTTAGCTCGAACAATTTTTTATTTTCTCTGACCATTAATATTCAAATATCATTTCGATTCTAGCTTTGTGATTTTTCACCCTGATAAAATAAACAATCTCTTGTTAAAAAGGTCATCTTTTTTCGTTCAGCAGAGAAAAAGTTTTAAAAACTATTTTTTCTTTAAAAGACCAAAAATTCCAGAACCATGAGCAAAATTCAAGGACTTTTCCAGGTTTTTCGTTTTTTACAATTTTAATATTTTTTAAGTACTTAGACTCTTAAAAACATCAGACAGCCGAAAAAATTGCTGATCTTCAAATTTTGTTTATATTTGCTACCTGAAAGAAGTCCCGAAGAATTAATTTTTGTTGCTTCTTACAAAAAACAATTTTTTCTATCAAGGTACAGAGGAAGCGTCACCGGAATCCTGTGAAATCGGTACGTTCTTACAACCGTATGCATCAGCAGAACCTACCTCCAAGACAGTAAAAAAGGAAATTAACAGTGGTAAGCCATTCAGATTTATGCATTCCATTTGTGTCAGGGTGGCCCAAAAAATATTACTGTGAAACGTTAAAATGTTTTTGATTTTGCTAATGAATCATCATTCTCAATCCACGGATTCTGTAATAGAACGTCCATTAATTAGGGGAGACCGGGGCAAGATGAGCATACGGGGTCAAATGAGACACTGAATTTTGTTTCTAAATATGTGATTTCTGTTGCTGTTCTGTCTAAAAATAACAGCAATAATAATATAGAATTTCTCGGAAAAGAAAAAAAAAATTTAATTAAGTGTGGAATGAAAAGAAAAGATGGAAAATAACATAATATTTTCAGGGCGATGGTCAATTCCGTCCTGGGTACCTGCGAACGGTTCCCCCACTAAACGGCTTCCCCTCACTCAGCCGAACTGCTGCCGTCGATCCTGGTCAGGGGGAGTCCTTTGTACCTAATGAGGACTAAAATTCGGAAATTAACATTTTTTCAATTTAGCACTTGGTAATTGATAAATATAATATTCAAAATCTGTTAATTATAACGATTCCAACGATATGTTATTTTACTCAAAAAGTTGAAAATTAAAGAATAAATGTTCAAATTATGAGAAATTTTATGGAAAATTTTTCAGAATATTTCACTCAAATCCACTGCAGTAGCTTTAATTTATTGGTCCAATATTTTACCTAACTTGGGAAATTCCGAAAGCTAAAATTTGGCCACATTTGAAAACTTATTAACTAACATCATAAATTTAGTTTATTTCTCAAACAATCGCATTTCTCAAAATTATTCCTAAATGATTTTACACTCCCAGTCCAAAAGAATAAATAGTGTCATCCCTAGCTTAATTTGAAAACTCATTAACAAACATCATCAATTTTGTTTACTACTAAACCAATTTATTTATGAAAGTTTATTAAAAATACTATTTTAACACGTGAAAAGCAGAATATGGAGACAATCTCAAAAATGTCGTTTTTTAAATCAAACTTTAGAAATTTTGAACAGAGTCCAAAATGAAAAATTGCATTTGCTTAAGTGTCGACTTAAGCCTCAACCAAAACAGACTAATTTTCAAACCAAAAAACAAAGGAATTTTTATTAAAAAAGTAGAATTTTTAACCAAGAAAGATTTGTCAGTCGATAAAGAAACAAAGTCTGACCCAAAATGTTTAATAATTCAACATTGAAGAATCAAGCAAAAAATATACAAATTTTTGAAATTATATAATTTTAGGCAATTTTAAGCTAGAAACATTAATTTATACATCGAAATTTGTTCTAAAATCGTTTTTAATATTCGCTTAAAAATTGGTTTTAAGATATTATGAAAAAATTTCCCAGGAATCTAATGCAAATTTTGTTATTTATTATTTTGAAACTTGAATTTTTCCTACAATTTTTTTAAAATTCCGGCAAAATAAAATAAATTTCTTCAAAGCCTTCCAGATTTTATTTTGAAAATTTTTAAAAATATTTTTCAAAATTCATTTTTAGTTTTCCTAGGAATTTTAATAAATTTTTTTCATTTGATTGATGTTTTAAAATCTTTTCAAGATTCAAATTATTTTGGAATCTTTTCAAAACTTCTAAATATATCTTAAACTTACTCGACTTTTTTCCAATTTAATAATTCACTAGACATTTTTTCAGTTTTTAATGATAATCACTTTTTTTGGTTGAAAATTAATTATTTTTGACCGAAAATGCAACTATTCCATGTTTGGTTGAAAATTCATTTCTTTGGTTGAAATTTCTTAATTTTGAATAGTTTTGTGATAATTCATGTATTTTATTACAAATTAATCTTTTTGGTAGAAAAATAATCTTTTCGGTTGAAAATTCAACAGTTTGGTTAAAATTTATTTGTTTGTTAAAAATACATTCTTGTAGTTGAAGACTCATTATTTTAGTAAAAAATTCATTTCTTTGGTTAAAATTTTTACCGCTTTGTTGAAAATTCGTTTTCTTTAGTTAAAAATAAATTTTCGAAGTGCAAATGTAACTATTCAATTTTTGCTTGATAATTAATCTTTTTCAGTAGAAAATTCAATTATTTTGGTAGAAAATTCATATTTCTGTGTTGAAAATTAAATTTTTTTGTTCAAAATTCATATCTTTGGGTTGAAAACTAAACTTTTTTGTCAGAAATTCGTCTTTTTGAATTGAAAATTGAACATTTTGGGTGAGATTTTTTTTTCTTTATTGACTGCAAAATTTTCTCGGTTGAAAATTCAACTCCTTTTTTGAAAATTCCTTTTTCTTTGGCTTGAAAATTAGGTTTGGAAATTTTTTAAATGATGAATAATTAATTTTAAAATTGGCCGAATTCAGTTTTTAAATTGTTTTCGACACTTAAGCAAATACAATTTAATGTTTTGGTAATGTTCAAGATTTCTAAAGTAAGCTTTTATAAACGAACGAAAATCCTTTATATTCTGCTTTTTATGTGTTGAAATAGTATTTTTAATTAACTCTCGTAAACAAATTAGTTAAGCAGTTAAGCACATTATTTATATTTAATTAGTTAAGCACATAGTTTCAACAAGACTAGAAGAAAGACAATTTTTTTTCTGCTTAGAAACGCCTACAATGTGTATTTTTTATGTAATTTGTTTATAAATGTTACGAATTCCATTTTATCACAAAATTTTGTCAAAGAACATCATCCAAAGTAGAATTTGAAGAAGACTAGTTGAAAGAACGATTTTTCTGCATATAACCGCGTAGAATGTGCATTTGTTTACCTAATTTGTTTTTAAAATAAATAAATAGTGAGGCATAACATAATTTAATTTGGGAAATTCATTGTCAATATAGTTTAACAAACAATAAAAGAAAAAACGATTTATTTCGGCCTATAAATATCTACAATGTACATTTGTTTATATAATTTGTTTATAAAATGAACAATTAGCGATGCTTGACAAAATTTTTCTATAGAACATCATTGGCTATATAACTTCAACAAGATCAGAAGAAAAACGATTTCTTTTCGCTTAAAAACGCCCAAAATGTGCATTTTTTATATGTATAATTTGTTTATAGAATAAACAAATATTGATCGGTGGCAAATTTTTTTTCAAAAACCATCATTGACAATATAATTTCATCAAGGTCGGAAGAAAAAACTATTTCTTTTCGCTTATAAATGCTGAAAATGTACATTTGTTTATAAAATAAACAAATTTTTGAGATTTTTTGGCTACACTACTTTTTTTGAAAATTCAAATTTGGTGTGGAGGTGCTGACTTGACTCAAGCGAGCACCTCCACTACATAAAAATTTGAAAAAATTAAAAATCAAAGACCACAGAATTTTGGGCTTTTTTTGGGCTCTTGAACGCGCCAACAACCAATTTCCAAAAACTACCCAAGCCAACGGCCAAGCCACGCTGAATAACCCAGTGCTCGTCAGATCACTGAAGTTAAGCAGCGTTGGGCGCGGTTATTACTTGGATGGGTGACCATTCGAGAATACTGTGTGCTGTTGGCATATTATGGGTGTGGTGAGCCCAAACTTGTAGTTATGTATAACTACAAGAAAACTATCCACCTAGAAACACTACCCGAATCGGGTAGTGTCACGCCTACCCTGAAAGGGAAATGGCTTAATGGTATACATGCATACATACCCCTACCGGAAATAAAACTACCCCCTATATAAAAAATCAAACTAGGAAGAAAGTACACTAAAATTTTGGGCTTATTTTGGGCTCCTAAATGCAGAGAAAAAATTCAAAAAACCACCGCCTATGTGCAAAAAACCACCCTCCTGTCAAAAATAAAATCTGAAAAGAATAAAGTGCATCATAATTTTTGGCTTATATTGAGCTCTCGAATGCACCAAACAAAATTGTCAAAAACCACCCTATGTACAAAAAACAACCCCTATGTAAAAACTGAAACATGGAAAAAACAAAATAGAAAGTAGAGTGTTGGGCTTTTCTTGAGCTCACGAATGCTTGATTTTTTGTTGCAAAAACCACCCCTACATCTAAAAAATAAAACGCCTATCTAGGAATTCGAATTTGAATTTTCAAGTAGCCCAAAAATCCGAGACTCTATTCACCCTATAAAATTCTGAGCATCAAACATCAGAAACTCCATTTACAAAGAAAATTTCTGAAAAAGATAATTCTTTGACAAAGTCACATCTGCCCAGTACCAAGGGGTTGCTTTTTAACGTTAAGGGTAGGAGCCCGAAATTCGGTGTTGGAATTTTTGAGGTGCCCAAAAATTAGCGATTCTATTTACACAGTAATATTCTGAAAAAGATTATTTTTTGACAAAGTCATATCTGCGTCGTGTCAAGGGGGTTGTTTTTGACGTCAAGGTTTGGAGCCCAAAAATTGGTGTTGGTATTTTTGAGGAGCCTAAAAATCAGGGACTCTATTTACACTGTGAAATTCTAAAAAATATTATTTTTTGACAAAGTCATATCTGCGTCGTGTCAAGTGGTGGCGTTTGAACGTTAAGGGGCTCCAACCCTTAACGTTCAAATGCAACCCCTTGATGCCAAGCAGATATGACTTGGCCAAAACATAATCTTTTTTAGAATATTACTGTGTAAATAGAGTCGCTAATTTTTGGGCTCCTCAAAAATTTCAACACCGAATTTTGGGCTCCTACCCTAAACGTTAAAAAGCAACCCCTTGGTATCGGGCAGATGTGACTTTGACAAAGAATTATATTTTTTAGAAATTTACTTTGTAAACGGAGTTTCTGATGTTTGAGACTCAGAATTTTATAGGCTGAATAGAGTCTCTGATTTTTGGGCTCCTTGAGAATTCAAATTCGAATTCATAGATAGGCGTTTGATTTTTTAGATGTAGGGGTGGTTTTTGCAAACAAAAAATCAAGCATTCGTGAGCCCAAGAAAAGCCCAACACTACTTTCTATTTTGTTTTCTCCATGTTTCAGTTTTTACGTAGGGGTTGCTTTTTGTACATAGGGTGGTTTTTGACAATTTTGTTTGGTGCATTCGAGAGCCCAATATAAGCCATAAATTATGATGCGCGTTATTTTTTTCAGATTTTATTTTTGACAATAGGGTGGTTTTTTTGCACATAGGGGGTGGTTTTCTAAATTTTTTTCCGTGCATTTGAGAGCCCAAAATAAGCCCAAAATTGTGGTGTACTTTGTTTCTTCCTAGTTTGATTTTTTACATAGAGGGTAGTTTTATTTCCGGTAGGGGTAGTTTTTGGAAATTGGTTTTTGGCGCGTTCAAGAGCCCAAAAAAGCCCAAAATTCTGTCGTCTTTGATTTTAAATTTTTTCAAATTAACCCATTCTTTCCCCGGCGCGCGGCTATTGGATCTCGCACTTCGCGCTCGATAATGTATTCACCTCGCGCTCGAACGTATTTACATCGCGCTTTACGCTCGGTCCCTCTAAATTTTTGAACTTCGTGTTCGACTTCGATGAAAAGAAAGAGTTTGTTTGCAAATATTATAAAATTATCCAAACCTCTACATATGAAGTGATTGTTAAATTTGTTTTTATTTTAGACTGAAAAGGAACTTTATTTACTTAAGGTTCTATCGACCTTAAGGAACATATTCTCATCCAGACACTCGCGCTTCGCGTTCGATATTTGATTTGAAAATCATTTGAACCTTGCGTTCCACGCTCGGTTCTGTGAACCGTATGATAGAAACAAAAAAGTTTGAGCGCACTTACGGCACGCGATTTGGTCGTCGCGCTTCGCGCTCTGAAATACATTGATCGCGCACTTTGCGTTTCGTGTTATATGTTTTTCATTATACAAATTACAAAATTTTTATTTGATTTCAGGTGAAGAATAATGATATAATTTAGGCGACAAATTTCATTAGTTAAAATGTTATTTTAGCTCGTGCTATTTTTGAAAAAAGTTCATTTTTTTTTCATTTAGAATGTATTCCTATAACAAAAATTGATTACATATTTGTAAATCTTTTTTGAATGCACCATTTTTGTTCATTTATCTGTTTTCGGACCTTGCATCGGTTTTCCAAAAATTTCATTGTTTTACTCTCAATATTATTTTCACGAATACCATATTTACCGGTAAAAAAACCATAAATGACCGAACATTTTCATAAATTTCCGGAAATTCTTAAAAATAAATGTTGGGTAATTTATGGTGAGTTACCCTATTTACCGGTAAAATTACCATGAATGACCAACAATTTTCATAAATTTCCGGAAATTTATGGATATTTAAAAAAATGAATATTGGTTAATTTATGTTAAGTTACCATATTTACCGGCCGAATTACCATAAATGACCAAACATTTTCATAAATTTCCGGAAATTTTTAAAAATGGATATTGGATAATTTATGGTAAGTTACCATATTCACCTGTAAAATTAACATAAATGACCGAAAATTTTCATTAATTTCTGAAAATTTATGGAAATTTTAGACAATGAATATTGAGTAATTTATGGTAAATTGCCATATTTACCAGTAAAATTACCATAAATGACCAAAAATTTTCATAAATTTCCAGAAATTTATGGAAATTTTTTAAAATAAATGTTGACTCATTTATGGTAAGTTACCCTATTGACCGGTAAAATTACCATAAATGACCAAACAGTTTCATAAATTTCCAAAAATTTACGAAAATTTTTAAAAATGAATTTTGGGTTATTTTTTGGTAAGTAACCATATTCACCTGTAAAATTACCATGATAGACCGAAAATTGTCATAAATTTCCGGAAATTTATGGATATTTAAAAAAATGAGTATTGGGTAATTTATGTTAGATTACCATATTGACCGGTAAAATTACCATAAATGACCGAACATTTTCATAAATTTCCGGAAATTCTTAAAAATGAATATTGGGTAATTTATGGTAAGTCACCATATTCATCTGTAAAATTAACATAAATGACCGGAAATTTATGGAAATGTTAAAAAATGAATATTGGGTAATTTATGGTAAGTTGCCCTATTTACCGGTAAAATTACCATAAATAGCCAAAAATTTTCATACATTTCCGGAAATTCATGGGAATTTTGGAAAATGAATTTTGGGTAATTTATGGTAAGTAACCATATTCACCTGTAAAATTACCATATGAGACCAAAAATTTTCATAAATTTCTGGAAATTTATGGAAATTTTTAAAAATT
>CAKNYM010049966.1:1438-24679 GCA_932195095.1 Andricus curvator | reverse complement strand
AGTTTGTGCGTAAGGATAATTGTGTTGTATATTAATATACAATAATATACACTGTAAAAAATTTCGGAAATTTTCCCACTAATTTTGTAGGTACGATTTACAACTTTGGGTAGGAATAATTATTTTCCTAATAAAGTTGGAAATGTTCCCAATACTTTGAAAAAATTTCCTTTTTGAAAGGAATTATTTCGATCGGTTTGGGGAATTTTACATACTTGTTTCAGAAAGAGAAATTCCTACAATATTTGGGAAATTTTCCCAATTATAGGAAATATCTCGGAAAATATCTTATTTTCCTTTGAAAAATTTGCTTATAAGTTCGGGAATAAGAAAATTCCATACTATTTAAAAAGTTTTTCAATTTCAGGAGTAATTTTACAAGACATTTGTTAGGCAAAATTTCTATTACTGCGTCGGAAAATTTTTTCTCCATATATGAATTAGCACTTTTTCTCCAATTCGAAATTTTTTTTCAGGTAATATTCCGTGTTTACTTGCATTTTAGTACATTTTTCACAGGCAAAATGTAATTAGTAAATTGCATATAATTAACAATATATTTGAAAAATTTTTATTTCAATTCGTGAAAATATAACGTTATACAATATTTTTGAGGAAGGCAGACATATATCATGCACATTTTTATTCTTTGCGTCAAAAAATTAATCCAATAATTATTTGAACATATTCTTTAAAAAAGCCTTACATGTACTTTTTTATAAAACAATATTTAGTGTCAAATTAATTTGAAGTAAAATTATTTTTGACAATTACACGCTTATACTAATTGAAAGTTAAATTTTTTATTGTAATTATGGGGTCCTAAAAAGCATCTTACAGTTTCTTTATAATAAATAACGTGTATTCATTACATTAATTGAAAAAATATATTATTTCACATATTTGGTGCATTCAACAAAATTTTTGTTTGTGTCAAATCTTTTGCGTCAATAAATTGATCTAATCATTATTTAAAACTATACTTTTAGAGCATCCTACACCCAATAGTTCTTGCAAAACAATATAGAGTCAATATTATTAACAATTTTATTGGAAAAAATCTACCCACATTTTTGCATAGGACTATTAAAATTAAAGCTCAAACCATCGACCACTGAAATTTAGTGATTGTGAATTCTCTTTTGTTAAAGCTCCTTCGGCTTCAACGAACACATTCTTATGACGTGTCTCGTGAGAAAAAAAGGTTGAAAGCAAATTTTCAGATCTGATTTTAAAACAATTTTGTTAATAAACATCTTATTGTACCTTGTGTCTTTCTTCCAAGAATTTAATTTTTTTATTTGTAATGTCATTTTTCACGATTAAAACAAAAACTACGCGTCTTATCAAAAAATTATTGATAACAAATTTGTAGCTCTTTTTTGGGTGAACAACTTTTGTTGATTCATTATTATCGTAGCTTGTGTCGTTTGTCTTAAAATTTTATTTTTTTATTTTTAATGTAGTTTTTTACGAACAAAACAAAAAATACGCGTCAAATCAAAAAGTGAATCATAACGAATCTGTAGATCTTTTTTGCGTGTACAATTTTGGTCTTTTTATCTTTTTTCGTATTTTGCATAGTTTGACCGCAAAATGGAATTTTCGATTTTTCATTATTTTTTGTGCGATCAAAATTTCAATTTTCGATTTTTCAAGAAAATTCGGAAAGTTGTTATGATAATCTTGTAGGACTTTCAAGAAGCAACGTTTTTCTTCCCTTGACTTTTTTCATATCGTTCGTTGTTTCGCTTAAAATTTTCGTTTTTTTTTTTAAATTTTGAAAATGCTATAATTCTGACAATTTTCTTTTTATAAAAAAAAATGGTGATAATAAATTGTTCGAATTGCCGAGCACTATAAATAGCCGTACAAAGAACTTTTAAATCCGGAAAAAAATATTCTCAAAAATTTTGAAAATGCCCAAACTTTTTGAACTTTGATTCAAAATAGCTGGCTAACGAACTTGTCCTTTTCTTCTAGGCCTTAAAAAAACGTGCCAAAGCTCAATCCAATCTGATCATTTTTTCGAAAGTTATCGTGCCTATGGACTACAGACAGACAGACATACTGACACCTTCGTAAAAATCATTTTTCTGACTCATGGGATCTCAAAACGTAGAGATTTGATGAAAACAGACTGAGTAAAATTTTACATAAAACCAATACCTTATCATTAGGATGAGAATGTAAAAATCAGCTACGAATTAAAAAGCACATTTGCTACATTAAAATGAAAAGAGTAACGATTCACTATATTTATTTTTTATAATATAATAATATATTATATAATGTCCTTGTAGGCTTATGAATTAAATAAATTACGCATATATTATAAAAAGAAAAAAAATCTGTCACAACTCGGGCCCCCCCCCCCCGCCTCCAGCTTTCGTAACTCCACACCTGGGAAAAATTTGTTCCGCCGACCCTGAGGACGCTGTTACGAATTTGTTCTGGAATATATCAGGAACAAAAATTAGTAACTGTTACAGAACAATTGTTACATAATTGTTCTAGAACTAACCAATCACATATGTTTTACAACGTTTGTTCCCACTTTGATCTAGAACTTTGCCCTAACGGTGTTATATGTCGATGTTCTAGAGAACATTAGTTTGCAACTGATTTCTTCAAATAAACTATTGAAATAACTATTTTTATAGCTTATAACGGAAACAAAGAATTGTACTACCGTAATGTATTTTATGAACACAATTTATTTCAAAAAAAGTAACGCAGCTATATACTTTCTGAACTATAATATATAATATTCTTTAAAAGAATGCAGATAAACATTAATGAAACAATTAATACGGTTTTATAAAAACACATTAAGAACACATATTTTTCAACGCTAAATATAATATATATATATATATATATATATATATATATATATATATATAAACTAAATGTGTAAAGTTATCGCACTCGTACGTGACCGAATCCATTTCAAATCATGCAGGCCGGCGGGTGACATGTTCAGGATTAGCTTGCCTATGAAATATGTTTATTTACGTGAAAAATAAGAAGACACGTATTTTTTCAAATTACCGGGAAGGATCGCAGTAACATCTCTAAGAGACACAGAGCGCGGTTGATTCGCAAAGCAGCAGAGAAGATAGACTCAGCCAGTCCTCTTCCTTTAACATCAAATTTGACGGAGTCCAATATTGATAAACTTTCCGCCACTCCCGCCATAGACACTTCTTTCGAAAATAGTGTAGAAATATCCGAAGCTAATGTATGTGAAACTAGTAATAATCTTACAATTAATTTGATCCCCAATTCATGAACTTCGTTGTGATGAGAATGATGATCAGAGTTTTGCGGTTGCTATTGGAAATTCTAATAATAGGGAGACCGCGGAAAATTATGCGATGCAAGAAAGCTACTATGAATTTGATAGTGATACCGCACGAAGCAATTCATCCGATGAAGAGTACCAAAATAGCGACTACGAGTCGGACGGTAATTGTGACAGTGACCATGATTTAGGTAGAAATTTGCGTGAAATTATTTCAGAAGGACATTTAGGGCAAAAAATAATGAATAAATTGCTCAAAGTCTTGAGGAAACACGGGCATAATGAATTACCGAAAGATCGACGAACTTTATTAAAGACTCCAAAAGGCATTGTTACGCATTCTAGAATTTTTACTTCATATTATATATGTTATTATTAGGATAATTTTGTGGCTCACGAGCTTCTGGAACTGTATGGGCGATATAAATTATGACATAATGCGAGCTAATATGTAAATTAATCATCTATAATTTTTGTGTAACTGCGGTCACTTCAAAAATAAATGTCATTATTGATAAGTTTGTGTCTAAGCAATTTCAGGCCTTTTTTATAACTTATTACACGTTACATTATAGTGTTATGTAACATTTATGTAACCGGGTACTGTAAAAGTAACGTGACTCTGTGAATTCCTGTTACATTACAAGAATTTGATTATCTATATAATGGTATGTGCATGGTACTCATAAACACCATTTTGGATAATCAAATTCTTGTAGTGTAGCAAGCATGAACAAAAATCACGTTACTTTTACGTTACCCGGTTACATAAAAGTTACATAACACTGTTCTATGTTTCTTGCGTAACAGTTTAAGAACTATTACAGAATTGTTCCAACATTTTTACAGATCGTGTGTAAAAAAGTTCTAGAATTGTTCTAAAGTTGTTATAGAATGTACGAAAGAGAGTTCTTAATTTGTTCTAGAATTGGTAGAGAACGTGTGCAACCGAGTTATAGATTTGTTCCAGAATTGTATCCAAACATGTGTCGCAGCTTTCTAGATCTGTGACAGAATGGATACAAGATGTGTGTAACCTAGTTCTAGAATTGTTCTAAATCTGTTATAGAATTGTTACAAAGCACAGTAACTGACTTCCAGATCTGTTACAGAATTGTTACAAAGCATTGCAACTGCGTTCTAGATCTGTGACAGAGTTGTTACAAGGCATTGTAACTGAGTTCTATATTTGTTCTAGAAGTGTTAAAGGCGTGTAGACATCTTGCCAGCTGACGTTAAAATTTCAAATACCAAATTCCTTTTCAAAATGGTCGTAGGTCGGACAGTGTGGCAACCTAGCAACTGAGCCAATCAGCAAGAATGACACTAGGTTGCGACACTGTCTCTGGACCCTCTGTAGCGTGTCCAGATTTGCAGCGCCCTCTATTTTCGGTATTGACATACATAACCTAAAGTTCTGTCTAAAAACTGTACTTACATATTATCGTTCTCTTTTATTTTTTCGGTAAAACGTTAAAAACTTTGAGGTTTAAAAAATGAGACGAAAGTATAAAAAAGTGGAAAAGGAAACGGAAATTGAAGAAATACGCGGAATCGAGACTTCGGAAATCGAAAAATTAACAGACGATTGTCTTATCGAAATTTTTCAGCGTCTGACGACGATTGCTGACAGAATTCGTATAGAAAGAGGTATGATCTTACATTTTATCACTATCATGCAATATTATTAACTTCAAGCTATGAGAATATTTCACATAGAAAATATCAATATTCGCGGTAACGAATCGTGACCAATTAGAAAAAAACCTACCAAGAATCCTTATCTGATGTAATAACCATGTATTTTGGGCCTTTTGTGGATTGTCTGCTCAATTCTCAACCGATTTCAATGAAACTTAGCAGCTGATTGGCCCACCCTTAACATACAAGTTTAGGCGTTGATTTTCTGTTTATATCTTAGAAACAGGGAGATTTAAACTAAAAAGAAAACATAAAAACATCTGATTTTCGACCTGTGCTCACCTCGTGCTCTCAATTCTGGTTTCTTCTCGTCCCAGATAGCCAACTGTTCTCATCGTGAAATCAGGTGGAAATCACGCGTGAAGGCAGATCGGACAACAATTGCCGACTCACCATGAAGTCATGTGGAAATCACGCGTGAAAATTTACGAGAAACTCAGACGTGACAAATACATATCACGAGAGAATTGACTGTGAAATCATTTGCAGATCACGCGTGATTTTTCATGTTCGTGATTTCATGAGCACATCAGATCGAGATCATGCGTGAAATATTACGCGTGACTTTAACGTGATAATCACGGTGGCTATCTGGGGTACTGCGCATGCATCATGTCGACAATATAAAATGATTATTTTTTGTTTTGTTTTTGTTAATTATTTCAAATTCATATTTTTGATAAAAAAGGTATTCCTTCCTCTAAATTTAAAATCGATTATTCATTTTTAAGAAGTTAAAGCAAATAATTATTTTACCTTTCACTTTATAAGTCCATTTTGTGATCAAAGAATTATTTTTTATAATTTTCACCATTATTATTTGTTGTAAACAATTGACTTGCTTAATTAATCGTTTTAAATAAGCGCACCAACGCAACGGTAACCAATCCGTTTGTCGACGCAGCACATGAGCCGTGCAAAAATATACCAAAATTGGAGCGCTTCTATATCCTCAATCTATCCAACTGATGTGCACCAAATTTTAACGAAAATGAGTCAGTCGGAACAGATTCTTGATACATTTTACAGAAGTTTTTGATGTCTTGAATATTTTAAAAATTTTACGTGTGAAAAATGAAAATTCAGAGATGAGATAAATCGTTATATTTTAAACTGGTATGGCACCATTTAATTGAGTTAAGGAATAAATCAATTTCGTTAATTTTTGACCATAATTATTTAAACAATTCAATCAATTTTCCATTTTTGATTTGAATTAAAGTTTGTGAAATTATAGTGTTGTATAATATACATTTATTTGTGCTCAAAGGATTATTCAAAAAATTTTATATCACGAGAGTTACGCCATTTTAATTTTGGCATCACATGCTTAGAATTATCGATATTTTTGAAACTGTTGAACAAATCTTTAAGATATCACAGACAAAAGTATAAACTTCATTATCATGATATAAAAAAAAAATTGTTTTCAAATTTTTGACAAAAGAAAGTCCAACAAATTTTTTAATTCAATTTTTTGTCAATATTGCAACTTTTTATTTTTTTCTATTTATCGTATACAAATTGCTCATAATATCACCTTTTATTAAAAATAACTCAAAATAATGTTCAGTGGGCCATGATAAAAAATTGTTTATAATTGTATAAACAAATTAATGAACGAAAGTTATTTTTTCGTTATTCGTAATCATTTATCAGCTTTTGTATGCAATATGATATATTATTGTGCGATTAAAATTACTTAAAAATAGCTGCTGTTTTGCAATTATTTAAATAATTTTGATGAAAAATACACATTTCGTCCATTTTTTCACAATTAGGTTTAATTTATTTTTTACTCTATTTAATTTTATCGAGAACTCGATAAAGTTTGTAACGTAAAGTGACATAAAGTTTGGCACATGTAAATAAATATTTACTCTACGATACAAATTTGGTGAATGTACTCGTATATTATGTTGAAATTCCAGTTTCTATGTATACTTTCACTTTAAAAAATCACAAAAAGACACTTTAACTTCATTGGGAGAAGAAAATTTACCCGGGAAAAAACGCGAATTTTAAAGGACCTGATCGCTAGACACACTGTAATTATTCAAACAGTGTTCATAAACAAATGCACATTTTGAAAAATTTGACGATATTTGCTGATGCATCAATGTCCTCATCCATTTTTTTTTAATAGAAGCTGACATAAGAAATTTTTATAATCTAATTAGCAAAAAAAGGTTCCACAGTTTCAGAAATATCGATAATTCAAAAAAAAAGAGAATGCGAAAGCTCAGCAGGGCGTCACTGTCATAATTTTTGTAGAAGTTTAAAACAATTCTTTTGGCACAAAAGGTCTCTAATATAATTCTACAATTTCCAGGCGCTATTACTTTCTTAGTTTTCTGCAAAAAAATAACCTAAAAATATATGAACTTGCCAAGGTAGCTGAACCACGAAATTTCGAAACTTTTAAAACCATAAAATCGGTAATATCTTTACACAGAAACCTCAAACTCATAAACCACAAACCTCAAAGCACAAACCTCAAACCCACAAAAATTATATGTCAAACCCACAAACCTCAAACCCACAAGCCTCAAACCCCCAAACTTCCAAACCCACAAACCTCAAAAGCACAAACCTCAAACACATAAACCTAAAACCACAAATCCAGGCACCCACAAACCTCAAACCCACAAACATCAAACCCACAAAATTAAACCTCGAACGCACAAACCTCAAATCCACAAACATAAAACCCCCAAGCCCATAAACCTACAAACCTCAAACTCACAAATCCATAAACCTAAAACCCCAAACCCACAAACGTCAAACACATAAACTTAAAACCATAAATCTACAAGCCCACAAACAGCAAACCCACAAACGTCCAACCCACAAACCTCAAACCAACAAACCCCAAAGCCCGTAAACCCACGAACCTCAAACCCACAAACTTCAAACCCACAAAAATTAAACCTCAAACCCGTAAACCCACAAACTTCAAACCCACAAAAATTATACCTCAAACACATAAACCTAAAACCACAAATCCACAAACCTCAAGCACACAAACAGCAAACCCACAAACATCAAACCCCAAGTTCATCAAACTCAACATATAAGTACATCATGCAGAATAGTCCACAAACCCACCAACCTTTAGGGTTTATGGGTTTTACCCATAAACCCTAGACCTATGGACCGTAAACCCATGAACCCAAAATCCTAAAGGTTGATTGGTTTGTGGACTATTCTACATGATGTACTTATATGTCGAGTTTTATGAACATGGGGTTTGATGTTTATGGGTTTGCTGTTTGTGTGTTTGAGGTTTGTGGATTTGTGGTTTTAGGTTACTGCGTTTGAGGTTTGTGGGCTTGAGGTATAATTTTTGTGGGTTTGAGGTTTGTGGGTTTGCGGTTTTTGAGGTTTGTGGGTTTACGGGTTTGGGGGTTTGAGGTTTGTGGGTTCACGGGTTTGAGGTTTGTGGGTTTGAGTTAAATTTGTGGGTTTAAGGTTTGTGGGTTGGAGGTTCGAGTGTTTGAGGTTTGTGGGTTTACGGGTTTGGGGGTTTGAGGTTTTTTGGTTTGAGGTGTGTGGCTTTGAGGTTTGTGGGTTGGAGGTTTGTGGGTTTGCTGATTTTGGGCTTGTGGATTTGCGGTTTTAGGTTTATGTGTTTGAGGTCTGTGGGTTTGGGGTTTTAGGTTTATGGATTTGTGAGGTTGAGGTTTGTAGGTTTATGGGCTTGGGGGTTTTAAGCTTGTAGATTTAAGGTTTGTGCGTTTGAGGTTTTTGGGTTTACGGGTTTGTGGGTTTGAGGTTTGTGGGTTTGAGGTTTTTTGGTTGGAGGTTCGTGGGTTTGAGGTTTATGGGTTCGAGGTACAATTTTTGTGGTTTTGAGGTTTGTTTGTTTGAGGTTTGTGGGCTTCCGGGTTTGGGGGTTTTAGGTTCGTGGGTTTGTCATTTGTGAGTTTGAGGTTTGTGTGTAAAGATATTACCGATTTCATTATTTTGAAAGTTTCGAAATCTCATGGTTCAGCTACCTTGGCAAGTTCATATTTTTTTAGGTTAGTTTTTTGCAGAAAACGACAAAAGTAGCAGAGCTACATGAAATTATAATTCGTTACGAGTATTTTGAACAAAAATTTATCAGAATTTTGAACATAATTTTGTAAAAAAAACTCACTGTGTGGCGTCAAAAATGGTATATAAATGCTGTATACATATACACATTTAATATTATTTTATATATTTTGCAATCATTCAAATATTAAGTAACAAATTTAAATTAATTATTTTTGCCATTATGAAATTGCATACTTTTTATAGCTATTCTTCGTTTCTCAGTGAAAAAGAAAAAAAAAACGACCACTTGCAGATCCTGATAGTTTTGACGTATACTGGCCCTAGCTTAATCCAAATCTAAATGATTGAACGTACCTATTTTATTTTATTTGTTAATTACAAAAAAAACATGATATCCCATCAAAAGTAGCTACGATACAAAAAATCAGCCAAGTATAACGATATGCATTTGTGAAATCAAGTAATTTGGTAAAAAATATTCATAATAAAATATATAATACAACTTTCTTATAAAGTAGCCTCCTGAAATTTGTTAATTAATTTTAAGAAACTATATTAGACATGATGAAACTTGGCGGTATTGAATGCTAAAAGCAAAATGATTTCAATAAAAAATTGCGGGGTAAATGAGAGATTTATGGTACCATATAATGCAATTTCATAAAGGGCTCTTTATAAAAAAGTTTCTTTATATATTTTACTATGACTATTTTTGCCCAAATTACTTGGCCAGCTTTGATTTCACAAATTCATATGGTTGTATTTGGCAGGTTTTCTGAATCGCGCATGTTTTTGGTGGGTTTATTTTTATTTCATGATGAATTTATTGCAGTTTATATTTTCTGATATTATTCGGACACAGGTAGCATATTTAACGAAGATAATTACTACTTGTCACAGAAAATTACAGTTTTCGCATTATTGTACTCTGTAGCCAATTGTTATATTTCATTGTCAATACATTTTCACCAGGGTTATTAATAATCTTTTCCTTTATATCTTGCAGTTTGTAAAAGGTGGCAAAATGTGAGTAAAAAGTCCTGGAATAATTTTAAGTCCCTAGACTTTACAGCCAAAACTTGGGGACTAAAAGAAAATCTTTTCCACAACTCATTGATACGAAGAATCGATTTTTATAAAATTATAAAACTCTCTGGGAGATACTTGACAAGTATTAGTACAAATATATTAATATTTGGCAGAATTTGCTACTTGCTACCCAATATTCGCGAGCTACAATTACTTGATCTTTGTTTTGATCAGGTAACGAAATGTGCTCACAAAGTTAATGCTTTTCATGCGAACCAACGAAATACATTTGAAACGACTAGCCAATGTACATATGATGCTTGGCAAGTCATACTACAGTGGTTACTGTTTCATGGGAAAAATATTACGAGTTTTCAATTAAGAGTGTCACATAGTCACTACAAAGAAGAGGATTTCGCAAGATTTTTAGGGGAAATGAAACAACTAAAATCATTTTGTCTGCATGATTGCCATTATCTGAATTGGAGTGGAACTTTTCTACTTGAGTTACCACTTGAGATAATTCAGGAAATTGTTTTGTTGGGTGATAACATGATGCCTTTTGACAGTAATTTATTGTCTTTGGTGAGTCTCTTTTCTGTTAAAAAAAATAATTTGGTCCTTCGAGCCTGTTTATCCTTCAGTGCAATTGAAATTTCTTTGTTGCAGATGATAAAAAAATGCAAAAAACTTCAGATATTTTGCATTGAAAATTTTAAAGGACATGACAAAATATGGGAGGTCTTACCTTCACAGGCTGCATCTTTAAAGAACCTGAAACTGGAATCAATTGACTATTTTGACTACTATTCTGTATTATGGTCAAAAATTTCTGCGTTAATAAACCTTGAAAAATTGACTGTTAAATCTTCCGAATTTGTTTCTGATGTATTTCTTGAAGTAGTCGGAAAGTATTGCAAAAAACTAACATACTTGGAGTTACGGGGTGAGTAAATTGGTGACACTTAGGTGATTCTCTATCTTAATGTTGAATCGAATTTATATTTTTCAGGCTCCGATCGAGTAACGGATCATGGAATTTCTAGTATATGTGATTTGGAAAAACTGGCTTGCTTAAGAATAGAAAGCTTACACGAAATAAGAAACCCACCACTGGAAAAATTAACAAGTTTGGTAGTATTGGATTCGCGTTATAGTGAAAATATACTAGAGGAATGTTTATGCTCTTTTTTGAAAAAAGCACATCAACTACGGGCAATTAATGTCACAGGATGTCCTCTAATTACTTACAAACTTTTTAATGTTGCTATGGAGGTTGCTAAGATTCGGAATTCGACTAAGCCGCTTGATTTATATGTCGAAGAAACTGAAAGAATTATGAAATTTCGTAGTCAAGAGTCGCCTTTCGTTAATATCATTAGTTCGAGTTTTATAATGTGTCTTGCCAAATATGGCATTGAAAATCTATTTGATGAAATAGATGATCCAGAGGTTTATACATATTAATTTATTGTACATCAATTAACTTGTAATGAAACTATTGTATTAATTTGAAATGTACAATAACCACAATCGCAAGGCCAAAAACCATAACTTGCAGAAGTATAAGTACAAGTAATTACACATTTTCATAAGTTTTAATTTTCGGATGGTGAACTTATTGTATTTTTTGTTGTTGAAAATACGTTTCCACCAGGGATGGCTTCAAATGTAAAATTTACGATTACGGATTCCAAACTTTATAATCCATTTCACATATTGTTCAAACAGAACAAATATTACTTAAAAATTACGTGGGAGACCTTTTTCATTATCAATAATTTTATTTATCATATTAGTTAGGATAAAAGAGTCTATAGTTTTAATGCATGAAAGAGCCAAACAAATAAAATAAGAATCAACATTTTTAATTTTGAGAACCAAAACTATATGTACTTGTAAATGATATTGTATCAATTTTAAATGTATAATAAAGAAACCGAAACGCAGTTTAAAATTTCTTGATTTTTCATTAAATGGCAAATTAGGAAATAAGAATTAACGTTATCAAACCAGGAATGCAATATAATGTGGTAAGAGTTACGATTCAGAAATTAGAAATCAACGAATTTTAAACTAGAACTTTTAAAATTTAATTATCTGAAAGTTAAACGTCTTTTAATTTTAAACAGCGTGGATATGATGAAATTATCAAATTCAAAAGGCTTGTTTTAACCTATTTGTATCTTTTCACCATATTTTTACTTTATTGTATTTATAGCACTATTTTGTGAAAATATTTCCATTTTCCACGTGGTATACGGCTGCAAATGTACATACACTTTTCGATTGAAGCATTATTCTATTTCAAATATTTTTTAAAGGAAACAAATATTAAAATATTACTTAAAAATTTCACATTTTCTCATGCAAGCATTGTGTTTCTATGGCTTCTCGTGTCTCTACGAATGAGGGTCATATTCTCACATTCTAAGCATGCTTTCCGCGGTCTGCCTCTGGGCACGCTGCCATTTACTTTACCTTGATATACTTGTTTCGTTAGCTGTTCATCTTTTATCCTTTCAACATGCCCACACCATCTCAACGAATTTCTTTCACATATGTCAAATAGTGTCTCCTCTACACCACATATTTTGAGGATTATTTCATTACTCACCTATAGTCCATCAGTATTCTGCCGCACATCATGCGCAGGAATTTCGTTTTAATCGCGTTAATTTTATTCTTATCATTTTCTTGGCAGGTTCAGGTCTCGCTACGGTACAGCACAGTCTGTATAAATATAGAATTATGTATTGCATTTTTTGCTTTTTTTGATATATTTTTACTTCTGATAATGGGCCCTGCTCTACCTTCTTACCCTAATTTATACGCCTATCCAACGCTCTATCTGCCTTCCTGCCATTATTGTATATGCTACAAGTTATACGTACTTATGAACTTGTTCTTATTCTCTCATCATTTAGGACAGTGTTGCATACTGTTTTCTCACCCTTTCTTCCAAACACCATAATTTTTGTTTCATTTACGTTAATTTTGCGGCCCATGTTCTTCATGCTTGTATTCAGTTTAATCAACATTCTTTGCAAGTCTTGGATTGACTCTGCCATAACAACCTTATCATCTGTGAACGCTAACCCACGTACTTTCACTGTTCCGAGATCCACAACTTTATCGTCGAAGAGGGCCATTTTTAGACGCTTGTCCATAAATATAATAAATAGCCAAGAGGACATAACGTATCCTTGTCTAAAAACTTTCATAATATCGAACCAGTCACTCAGTTTCCCATTAACCATTACACTCACATTATAGAAAAAAGTAATCGGAAAGGTATTCTAAGTTAATTCTCTAAAAAATGGAGCCTATTTGTTAAAAAATAGACAAAATCGAAATTTTTGTATGAAAATTGTTTAAATTGTTATCATTTCTTGTAAATTTACAAATCAACATAAAAAAGAGTCATCGGAAAGATATTCTTAGTTGATTCCGTAAACAAATTGTGCCTATTTCTTGAAAAATATACAAACTCTGAATTTGCTTGTGAAAATTGTCCAAATAATTAATCATTCTTGTAAATTTACGTAAGCAACATAGAAAAGAGTCACCAGAAAGACTTTTCTTAGCATCATAGAAATAAGTAATCGGAAAGATATTCTTGGTTAATTCTACAAACAAATTTAGCCTATTCTTTGAAAATAGCCAAAATCTGAATTTGTGAAACAATATAGAAAAGAGTAATCGGTAAGGCATTCTTAGTTTACACCATCAACAAATTGTGCCTATTCCTTGAAAAATAGCCAAGCTTTGGATATGCTGATAAACATTGTTTAAATAATGAATAATTATTGTAAATGTTTAGAGTATCGTAGAAAAGAGTTATTGGAAGAACATTCTTGATTGGTTCCCTAAACAAATTGAGCCTATTCGTTGAAAAATGGCCAAACTCTTAATTTGTTTATCAAAATTGTTGAAATAATGACCAATTCTTGTAGATTTGCAAAGCGTCATAGAAAAAAGTAACCAGGAAGATATTCTTAGTTAATTCTGTTAAAAAATTGATTCTATTCGTTGAAAAAAGGCCAAACGTTTTTAATCTAAATTGTTTAAATAATTGATAATTCTTGTGAATTTACAAAGCAGCATAGCAAATAGTCATCGCAAAGATATTTTTAGTTGACACCGTAAACCAATTGTGTCTATTTTTTGAAAAATAACCAAACTCTGGATTTGTTTATCAAAATTGTTCAAATAATAAGTAATTCTTGGAGATTTGCAGAGCACTATGGAAAAAATTCATCGGAAAGATGTTTTTAGTTAATTCTGTAAAAAATTGAGCATATTTGTTGACAAATAGCCAAAGTCTGAATTTTTCATGGAAATTGTTGAAACGATTAGTGATTACTGTAAATATGCAAAGCAACGTTGCTGGGACACGAGGATTAAAAGCGAAAAAGTAAGTGAATGGCACACATGACGATAACATTTTGAAACAATTATTTTTATTTATTTAATGTATTAGTTTAGAATGATAATTGCTTTGGACGAATAGTAACATATGTATATGAAATATTGTATCTAGAGAACCTAACCTCACTTTTTGTGTTCATGTAAACGATGTAAACACTTTGGTACACGAAGTGAAATCATTCAATATTAAATATTTGTACGTATACTTAGTTTATAAGTATAACTGATAATTAATTCGTTTTCAGCTCATATATATTTTTTTGTAATAGGGTAAGAGCACTAGTGGATGGCACTGCGCCAGTTATTGGCACCCTCTCTATTTTTTGTTAAATTTTAAGAAAATGCAAACATTTATCGTATTTTGCTGGTATTATTTTCATTCTACCATTATTTCTGCGTCTAACGACATATATAATTTATACAAAATAATGTCAAATTTAGTTATAAAATAATGAATTCACTTCAGTTCTTAGGGTGCCAAGAATTCATCCGGTTTTCTAAAGAAAATTTTTAGCTGACAACATTTTTTAATTTTGTTCAAACAACGTTGTGAACAAGTAAATCTGTCCCAATTTTTGTGAATATTTAAAAGAAATACTTGCAATATAATCAAAATAAGGAATAAACCTCGGCAATAATTTATTTATTAATTTTAGGGGGGTGCCAATGGACATGAATACAAAAAGTATGGTCTCTAGTTGTTGGCACCCTAGTGCCAACAACTGGACCATGCAATTCTGGAATGGTTTCATTCGTTGGCATCCCTGTCTCGTCAGCAAAAAGTAAGGTTATGTGACCACGTGTAAATACGGTAAACACGAAAATCTAGTGATGGCATGGAGTATTCTGTACATATTTCAGCTAACAGAGTGTTAAAATTGATGAATCCATAGAAATAAAGTAAGTTATTGAAATACAGTGTACACGAATCATTATATTACATAGAAGTAACATTAGCTTACTGCAATAATATGAAGCTAAAATTTATATGCCGGTAAATGTAACCTCTAAAATTTTATTAGTATCATTCATATAATTATTGTTTTAGGCTATAAGTAGATACTGTTTTTATTTAGTTACAAATTGAATTTAATTATCTTTATTTATTGAATTGATTCTAATTATATTATCAATCGTTTTCATTCCTTTGCTGAACGATTATTTTTGATGAAATTTGAGAAAGATATCCTTGTTTGAAATTTTTTCTCCATTCTTTTTTAATTTAAGGTATAAAATCAGTAACATATATAATAATTTTTTTAATTTAATCTCGTTTAGAATGCCTGGCGGGAAAAAATCGTATACTGAGGAAGACATGTCCAAAGCCTTATCTGCTGTCATAGACAGTGGCATGTCTAAAAAGAAAGCTGCTACAACTTTTGGAATTCCGAGGTCCAGTATTCAATTTCGATTAAGCGGAAAGTTCTTGAAATCAACTTGTGGACCAGATCCAGTGCTTACAGCTGAGGAAGAAAGCAAGTTGGTCCACTGGGTTCTAGACTGTCACCGAAAAGGGTTTCCTGTTAGAAGAGAAGAATTGCAATCTACTGTACAGAAGTTTCTGCAAAATTCGCCGAGGGAAAATCCATTTAAGAATAATCTTCCTGGTAAAACCTGGTATCGTGCATTCTTAAAACGTCATCCACTTTTAACGAAAAGAAAACCAGAAGGCGTTGCTTTTGCTAGTGCTGTCGTGAATGAGGAGAATATTCGAAACTGGTTTAAAGAAACAAAAGATTATTTTGTAGAAAGCGATCTTTGTGAAGTGCAAAAAGATGGAAGAAGAGTTCTAAATGGCGACGAAACGTATTTTAACTTATGCGCGAAGACAAAAATTGTTTTAGCTCCTTTAGGTTGTCGAAATGTTTATGAGGTCGAAAATGGGAATTCTAAGTTAAATATCACAGTACTAATGACATTTTCAGCTGCTGGCGAAGTTACACCTCCGCAAGTAGTGTATCCTTACACTCGATTACCTTCGGCAGTATCTAAATTCGTACCTGGGGATTGGGGAGTTAGCACAAGCAACAATGGTTGGATGAAAGGGGAAATTTTTTATGACTACATTAAAAATGTTCTGTATCCTCACTTAGTTAAATCTAACGTTCCTTTCCCGGTTATCATTTTTGTGGATGGTCACACTACACACAAGACGCTTCATTTAAGCGAATTGTGCGCTGCTCTCAAAATTGAACTTATTTATTTATATCCAAATGCAACGCGTTTGCTGCAACCTGCCGATGTAGCAGCATTCTTGTCATTTGAAATCAAGCAATAATGAGACTGAGCTATTTGTAGAATTAGATTTATTAAATGATCCGATTGATCTATCCTCGAGTAAGCACGCTGAATTCAATTTATCTACAAAAGACGTCAATATAAATGTACCTGAAGCGCATGACGATAAGTTTAATTTAGAATTAGTAAAGAATTCTTCAAACGAATCTCCTGTTACGACTAGTCTTTCAATTAAAAATGCTTGTGATAATAAGTTAGAACATAATTCTAAGATTGTAGTTTTGAACACTAGTCACGCAACGTTCAGTAATAAGACTGATTCATGTGTAAAACAAGATAACCCGAAGGTAATAATAACGAATGCAAAACAATCTTGTACTTTAAGTATGAACGAAGGTCTTGGCGATGAGATTTCAAATCCTACTCGTACATGTGAAGCGAACATTTCGACTGTTGGGCACGCTGACCTTTGTAAGAAGGACGATTCAGGTGTAACTAATAACGTTATTCAAAATGCGGAGCAATATTTAGAAAAAGGTCAAATTCAAGATTTTTTGCCGTATCCCGCAGCACCGAAACGTAAAGGTAAACAGATGAAAGGAAAGCCATTTTATGCATTAACTGCACAAGCCTGGAGAGATGAAGAATTAAAAAAATAAAGTTAAAAGAAGATGCAATTAAAGCAATAGAAGATAAAAAGAAAGCTCGGAAAGAAAAAAAAAGAAGTCGAAGAAAAAGCTAAAGAGGAGAAAAAGCGCAAACGATTAGAAGCGAAAGATGCTAATGTAACCAAAAAGAAATTCAAAAAAACTATAGGGAAAGAAAATCAACTATTAGATAATAGCGTGATCGATAATCAGATTCTAGTTGTTCAAAATAAACGAGGTCGGCCACAAAAATAAATACTAAATAGGTAACTCGAAATTGCTATTCTTAAGATTTATCTTTTGATTTTATAAGACAATTGCTTGTCGAGAATTATTATATTAATATTCTTAATATGTAAATTAAGAAATGATATAACAAAAATATGTCTTACAATCAAATACAGTAATTTCTGAATAAAACTTTCCTTTTTTTACATAAAATCGCATTCACGAATTTTTTATTGAAAGCCTTATATAGAAATTTAATATTATAGAAAAATATGTAAATATGAATTTAGGACTACTAAAATAAATATTATTTATTATTCATCAGATGAAGAATTTTGTTTTTAATCAATGTTTTAACATAACCAATTAAATATTGAGAGGTTAGGTGAATGCAGTGCCAAGCACTGGGGACGGGGGTGCCAATAACCGGGGTTAGCAGTGCCAAGCACTAAAGTTTTGGAACTATATACTTATTTTTAATAATTTCTCAAGTTTTTGTCATTTTTTGGAAGTAACTGAATATTCCAGTGTATTTGGCGTTAAATTTTGGGTTTATGTACAATTATAACTATTAGAGATTTGGAGATTTTATGTGTAGATCTATTCCCTAATGTCTGAACTTTCTCTTAAGGTGCCAATAACTGGTGCTCTTACCCTATTACTTTGATTAGGTATACACATAATCTTTTTTCTGAAATAGACAGATCTTGATTTTGAAAGTTAACGTAAAACATAAGTTATTAGATCTGAACGAGTGGATTACGGAGATGCTGCTGTCGGTTACGTAGAAATAAACAGAGATGATGGAAAAATTGTAGTCGGGAAAGCTCAATTTGTAGAGGAATTGTATAAACGATTGCGTTAGATATTAATTTGTTTTCGTGTGAGTACCAATGATAAAAATCATTGCATTAGGTTGAAGTACCTAGAATTTATGAATAGCGAAAAGTTTTTAATTTATTTGAAATTAAAACTAATTTTGAACACAAAAAATATATTGTTTGTAGGTGGATGCAAGCACGGACTTCGACTACATGCTATCGGAAAAAACCTCCATTAGCGCGAGCAGTCACGCATGTTAAATATATTAAAATCGAAGACATGAAGAATAAGTCAAATGAAATTGAAGTGGGAGATAGCAGTGAATTTTTGAATTTGGTACTGGAACAAATGAAGAAACGCAATCACGACTCAGCTTTCAAGGCACTTTGTCGTCTTCGATGTAAAGAGAAATGCATCGATACATCAAATAATGTTTGTAGGTGATTCTAAGACCAATCTATTAAGATTATTAAATTTTCTAATTAGGAAAAGAAAACAATCCAAAATATTAAAATACATTTCTATAAAAAAAAAAATTTAATATTTTTTTACTAAAATTCAATGCATACTTATCACAAAAATTATTTTTTTATATTAAATAAACGAAAAGATTTCTTACAGAAAATTGAGGTAAAACTATGTAAACTCAATTTAAAGAAATCTTAAAATTATTCATAAGCAAACCCTGCAGATTGGAAAGAATCATATGTTTAGTGTCTCTATTTAAAATTTCTTTAAATTAGGATTGAAAATAATTTCATTTTATTATGAATAATTTTTGCAAAATAAGCAGGAAAAATATTCGTAATTAAAAAAAATAAAATTCCAAAACAACCTCACTTTTCGGCTCATTAGAGACAAGAATAAGATAATGGAAAAAAGAGGGAGAAAAAGGGAAAGGTCAACCAAAAACCAACCTCTCACTTTTTTCTTTCTCCGTCCTTTTTATACTACAGGGAGGATCAACATGTTTCGAGGTCAATTTAAACCTCCTCATCAGGGATTATTTATAGGGAATAACTAAAGGTATGAGACATTAATATAACCTGTAAAGAAAATATTAATTAAAAAATAAGTATGTTTAATATAATCAAGATTATTTTTTGAGAAATTGATTGTTTAATAGAAAAGAAAAATTTTCTATTATCTAGTCAAAGAAAATTAGTTTAACCAATTAATTACTCTATCCCATACTTTATTATATCTTGAGAGGTCCCTTTTTAATTTGATAGCCTTGTTACCTTCTCTCTTTATAAATAACATCTCCATGAATTCTCTCTTTTTCTGATTTCTTTCATGATAAAGAATTTTAATATCATTCCAATTAAAGTCATGACCATGTGTAACCTTATGTTTTGAAAGGACTGAGTGATATCTAGGACTTCTGTGAAAATTATTCTCATGTTCATTTTTCCTAAGTCCAAGAGCCCTTTTTGTCTGCCCTACATAAACAGCATTGCAATCTTTACAATTAATTTTGTAAATAACACATTTTTTGTATAACGTTTCATATCTATCTTTTCCTTATTTTACAATCACATTGCTCTTAAAAGGAACTCTATAAATAGTATGAAAACCTAATTTTCCCAACATTTATTTCAAAATCTTCGAGATTTTACCAAAATATGGAAGAACAACAGTATTCAATGTATTGTAATCTTCTCTGTTCATTTTATTTTAATCATTATTTTTGTTTTTTATATATTTTATTCTGTTGTGCGCATGTTTTTCAATGAATTCAAAAGGGTAATGGTTAAGAAAAAGAATTTGTTTACCATGTTCAATATTTTTTTCATGGAAAATTGGATGTGATAATTTAAGGGCTATATCAATCAAATTTTTAATGATTCCTATTTTATTTTGAATAGAGTGATTTGAAAGAAAACTAAGTGTTCTACATGAACAAATCTTTTTCCTATGCCAGTCAGTAATAATATGTCTTTCATCAGTTTTAATTAAAGTCAAATCTAGAAAATTTAATTTACTTTCAGTTCCAATCTCAACAGTAAATTGTAATCTAGGGTGTATACTATTAAAATCATTAAGAAGAGTGTTAACATTATTTTTATGTACACTAAGTACTGAATCATCAACATATCTTGCATCAAAATCAATATTAAAATTGATTTTTTGGAAAATTTCATCCTCTAAATCCTCCATGACAATTGGGAGCTCCAAACTTTTGTTTATAAAAATTATTATTAAATTTGAAATATACTGAATGAAAAACATATTTTAGAGCATCAAGAAAATGTTTTTTCGGAATTTTCGTATTAATTTTAATCAAATCCCAACGTTTTTCTATGGCAATTTCGACTCTTTCGTAAGGGATATTTGCAAACATAGCTATTACATCAAAAGAAAAAAATATATGGCCTAAAGGTATTATCACATTGTCAATTAGTTTTAAGAAAGCATGTCTATTTTTAATTGATGTTTTTGAGATTTGTATTGATTTTTGAATGATATAACTCAATAATTTCTCCTACCTAAATATTTATTAGTTCTCATTCTGTCTAAAATTTTAAAAGTCTCTTTTTGAAGCATTATGGTGGGATTATTAGGAATCAATTGAAAATTATCTTCATCAATAAAGATATGCAACATTTTTTGAATATAAACATCCCTATGAATCGCTACTGCAATACTTCCTTTGTCTGATTTAGTGATCATTAATTCTGGATGATTTTTTAAGAAAATTTTTGTTTCAATTAAACCCTCATTCAATTCCTTTTCTAACCAAGTTTTTGGATTATCATTATTTAAAAAATCATTAGATAAACCCATAAATTGGAATCCAAAATCATCAATTTTATTTTCAGGTATTTTTTTAATATTTGATTCAATGTCCTTAATTATTTCAAGTAGTTGAATATAGTTTTTCCCCCCAAATTTATTGCTAAAACAATCACCTAATCTCAAAATGTCAATAACTTTGTGTGGAATAATTACATTAGAAATATTCAGAAACCAAGGGGCTGGTTGATCATGAAAAAGAACTGAGTGAATATTTAAATGCAGTTTATTGTACACCTCCTTGTTCATTAAGAATGTTTAAAAAATTTCTATCATGTTTTCTATTATCCTTAAGGGCGATTTTATTAAGATTTGTTTCCTCTTTAAAACATTCCTTGATAATAGAGGAGGGAACTTGTTGATTCAATTTCTCAATAATTTGTTTTATCTTAACATTCAAAGAATGTATATTTTTCCTGCTTATTTTGCAAAAATTATTCTTAATGAAATGAAATTCTTTTCAATCCTAATTTAAAAAATCAAATAATGATTTGATATCGCAAAGGAAATTCCACAGATGTGACCGATTTTCTTGATTTTGCACGTGAAGAACACCTGAACTTTGTGTTATGATTAATAAAGCAACTCTAGATCAATATCAAACTCATATTTGGGGAGAAATGCGATATGGACGAGTAATGGCTTCAAAAATATATGAACTAGCCCAGTGCGAAACGCCCAATGGTTCACTAGTCGAAAAAATAATGGCTTCTTGAGAAAGAAGTCATAGCTTCTTTTGAAAAATCTTTTAAGACTGAAGTTAAGGCTCGCGGATTATTGCTGGAGGCACAGTATCCCGTTTTAGGAGCTTCACCTGATAAGATCTGTGAAGATTTTGTTGTAGAAGTTAGATGTCCAGCTCCTGTAAGTGCAAGTAGTCGCTACGTTAATAAAGATGGGAACATTGCTTCAAAATTTCATGGACAGCTTCAATTGCAAATCTTTATGGCAAAAGTTAAATGCGGAAAATTTATTGTTGCAAGCCATAACTTTGCAAAAACGAAACGCTTTTCGTTGTATGATGTTCAGTATGACGAACAATTTACAGTAAATGTAATTGAAAGAGCAATGAACTTTTGGAAAGAAAATGTTTCCCCCTTATTATTAAAATCTATGAAAGAAACTGTTTAAGCTATTGTATTGTTTTTTTTATTGTTTATAAATATAATATAGCAGGACATCCCAAATCTGAACTAAATTTGTTCTGTCTGAAATTACATACAGCAGCACATTCGTGTTCACTTTATGTGTCGTTCGTTCTTATTTTTGTGGAGACCAGAGATATATTTTCTTTGCTGATTTTTGTTTCGTTGACCAACAAGTCAATAATGTAAATAGCTTCTGGAGTCACATCCATGTATAGTCTTGTGTGATCCATGATGTGTATCATTTTAACTTGTAGAGAGAGCCGCTTCTTGTCATTATCTCTACACTCTACTTGCTCTTCACTCGTTTCCTCTGATGGTAAATATTCATCACAATCGTCCAGAGCATTGTTCAGTAATGAATAAACACTAGAACCCGTGTTACTCTGGGAAGTAGTTGATTTCAAATTCGCTTTAGTTCTAATTGTAGCCTCTTGACTTTTGTTTTCTTTGTAAGACACCGGCATTATTGCCGAACAAGCCTTATCCTTTGGCTTTCTTTGGCACATGATTCCTTTAATACGTCTAGGTGGTTTTAAATTAGTTTAAAGGCTGACATTGACCACCTTTTTTATGAGTCTGCCAATTACTTCTGTATCATTATTATTTTCATCAATGCAAATATGAGCTCATTCGTTGCAGTTATTCTTACGAGCATCAATCTCGATAAGTTGCTTTGTTGCTGTCGATTTTGATTGCAGTTTTGCTTCTGCTATCGATTCTAATTGCAGTTTGGCTTTTGCTTTTGCTAGAGAGTCTGATTGCAGTTCCGCTTCTGCTTTTTTTATCGATTCTGATTGCAGGTCCGCTTCTGCTCTTGTTATCAATTCTGACTGCAGTTTTGCTTCTGCTTTTG
>CAKNYM010049965.1:173255-225965 GCA_932195095.1 Andricus curvator | reverse complement strand
TTTGCCAAATGTTGACGTGTAGGCCCTTTTGCTTTTCTGAATGTTGGCGCTCAGGCCCTTTTGCTTTGCCAAATCTTGGCGGTTAGGCACTTTGGCTTTGCCAAATTTTGACGCTTAGGCCCTGTTGCTTTGCCAAATGTTGGTGCTCAAATAATTAAATTTTCCAAAAAATAGTTGAATTTTCAACCAATTGCTAGAATTTTCTACCTACAAAGATAAATTTTCAACCAAACAGTCGAATTTTCAAACAAAAAAGATTAAACTTTAACCACAAAAACAGTTAGATTTTCAACACAAGAAGTTAAATTTTTAATAGAAATATGAATTATTAACAAAAATTAGAATGCTTGATATTTCAACCATAAGAAAAAAAATTGTTTAACCAAAATGATGAATTTTCTACAAAACAGTTGAACTTTCAATATCTGTGGCAAACTTCAACGCAACGTCGCCAAATATTGTCTTTATACCAAAAAGACCAATTTTCAACAAAATAGTTTAATTTTCAATTAAAGAGATGAATTTTAACTAAAATGATGAAAAAAGAAAATTCCAACTAAAGAAATTAGTTTTCTACCAAACAAGATGAATTTTCAACTTTAAAAAATCAATTTTTAACCAAAAATGGAAAAGTTACAGTTACGATAAAATAATTAGTTTCAAAACAAACAAAAAACCGAATTTTCAAAAAAATAGTTGAATTTTCAAAAAAATAAATAAATTTTTAACAATGTCGTTCAGCTATGACCCAGGTAGTTGCATTTTCGATAAGAAAAAATCAATTTTAAAACAAAATTGGAATAGTTACATTTTTATTTGTTTAAACAATTTTCTCTCCTCAAAATCTTAAAAATGTATTATTTTCCAAAAATAATGACACAATTAACGAATTTTGAGACCAATATATTTCTTGAGGATATTTGGTAATTATTTAAAACAATTTTCATTTGTTTAAACAATTGTTTCCGTGTAAATCGTACGAAGTTATTCTTTTCTTTAATGAATGACACAATGAACAAATTATAAGAGTACTATTTTTTTCTTTGAGATATTAATCAATTGCTTAAACAATTAATAATAATCATTCACTTGAGCCTTTTCACAGAGTAGGTGGAGAAAAGTCTAGTTTTTTCGAATAATGTATACTATGTCGCTTATTATTCAGTATTTTCTTATCTTTGAACGTATACCATATATTGTGTAAACAATAATAATGGGTTCAAACAATTAAATTTAATTGATTTAGTAAAGTATAGTCCGTTTTTTTCCTAAAATCACCCCTATAGATTAATAGAATCTGTGAATTGAAAATAATTTGCATGTAGATCTTTCCGAAAGTATATAAATGAAACAGAACGGAGAAGTAATTTAAAAAAGGACTATACTTTCATTCGAGCAATTGAATTTAATTCTTTAAACAATATGGGGTATAGATTATGAGATCAGGAAGTACTGAATAATAAGCGACGTAGTGTAAGAGATTCGAAAAAACTAGATTTTTCTCTCTTCTATTGCAAAATATCTTAAGCAAAAAATATCACTATTCACAGTTGTTAATTGTGTAATTGAATGCAGAAAAGATTAAATTTGGCGATTTACAGAGTAAAAATTGTTTAAACAAATTAAAATTGTGTGAACAAATTCAAATTGTTCAAACAAATTGAAATTGTTTTTAAAAATTGCTAAATATCCTTTAGAAAATATATTACTTCCAGCATCCGTTAACTGTGTCATTGATTCCAGAAAATAATAACTTTTCTCGCTTCACGGGGGAAAAAAATTGTTCAAACAAATAAAAATTGTTTAAATAGTTACACAATATCCCTTAAAAATGTGCTGCTCTCAAGACTCCTTAATTGTTTATTTCCATTTCCAGAAAATAACAACTTTTTACGAATTGAGGACGACAAGACTGATTAAACAAATGAAAATAATTTAAATAATTACCAATTACGTTAAACAAGAACTATTACTCTTAAAATTTATCAACTTTGTATCATTTATCCTGAAACATAATAAGTTTTCACGATATACAAGATGGTTTAAACAAATAATAATTGTTTAAACAATTTAAAATTATTCAAAAAGCACTTGGAAACTACTCACATATCGATTAAAAGTAGTTCATGTTTGAAAAATTCCAAAAAATACCGTCTTTAGGATGAATTTGATAGAAAACTGCTCCTTATTAATTTTCAGGCATTTTCCGGGCACAATAAAAGGGGGATTATACTTCAATTCACAAAAAGTTTATAACAAGTACTTTTTTTCAATTTTTTTGAAAATCGAGCTTTTCCCGTTAAAACCCCCATGTTAATTTCAAAAGCCCGGGGGCAAGGGCTAACCTTGAAAAAAACTATAAAAAATTACGGAATTTCTTTTCCTAGAAAGCGAACAAATTGGGGGGCCCCCCCCCCTCTCCCAAAAAATCGAAAGTCGAATTTTTACAGATATAAATTGTGACCACCCTATTGTAACAAGTTACTACGCAACTATGTTCCATACCGTACGTTTTTTTCTTTTTAATTAAGATTGAAAAGAAATACATTTTATCATGAATAATTTTTGCAAAATAAGCAAGAAAAAGATTCATAATTGAAAAATAAACTTCCAAAACAATCTTATTAGTTTAAAAACATAGAGGAAAGATAACAAGGTATTGTATACAAAAAAAATTGTATCAAATAATGTATTAGTTAAATGTTAACGTACTTTGCACATATCTATTATATATGGCATCTTCCTCAGATAACCTTTGGTTATAGGTAACGAGGGTATCAAAACTTATTTTAGATAAGTATCTGGGTGATATATAAATTGGAAAATTATGTGCATCCTATTAGCAACCTTATTTTTGATAAGTATCTGGGATATTTTAAGATTTTTCCAAATATGTCCAACTCATTAGCAACCTTATTATTTGAATAAGTACCAGGATGACAAAAACATATTACAACATATATCATGTGTAAATATTGTAAAAAACGTAAAAACCTGAAAATGCAAATTTGGAATATTTAGGAAAATAGATTCTAAGACTAATCTATTTAGATTATTAAATTTTCCAATTAGGAAAAGAAAACAATACAAAGTATTTAAATACATTTCTAAAAATTGCTAGAATTCAATATAATCTTTCTACAAAAATTTTAATAAAAAGAAAGACTTCTTTCAAAAAAATCGAGGTAAATTCATGTAAACCCAATTTAAAGAAATCTTAAATTATTATTAAGCAACCCTGCAGATGGGATAGAATCATGAGTTTAGTGTCTCTATTCAAAAAATGTTTAAATTAGGATTGAAAAGAAATCCATTTTATGATGAATAACATTATGAAAAAGATGGAAAAAGCGAGGGAAAAAGTCAACCAAAAACCAACCTCTCACTTTTTCCTTTCTCCGTCCTTTTTATACTACGAGGGGACCAAGATGTTTCGAGGCCAATTTAGAACTCCTCATCAGGGATTATTTATAGGGAATAACTAATCAGAAAAAGAGAGAATTCATGGAGATGTTCTTTATAAAGAGAGAAGGTGACAAGACTATCAATTTAAAAAGGGACCTCTCAAGATATAAAAAAGCATGGGATAGAGTAATTAATTGGTTGAAGTAATTTTCTTTGACTAGATAATAGAAAGATTTTTTTATTAAACAATCATTTTCTCAATAAACTTATTTGATTACATTAAACCTAATCAATTTTTAATTAATACTGATTGAAATATTTTCTCTGCAGGTATATTACTTTTTTCATACGTTTAGTTATTTCCTATAAATAATCCCTGATGAGAAGGTCTAAATTGGCCTCGAAACATGTTGGTCCCCTCGTAGTATAAAAAGGACGGAGAAAGGAAAAAGTGAGAGGTTGGTTTTTGGTTGACTTTTTCCCTCGCTTTTTCTCTTTTTCTCCCTCTTTTTTCATTATGTTATTCTTGTCTCTAATGAGCCGAAAAGTGAGGTTGTTTTGAAAGTTTATTTTTTAATTATGAATCTTTTTCTTCCTTATTTTGCAAAAATTATTCATGATAAAATAAATTTCTTTTCAATCTTAATTTAAAAATTTTTTGAAGCGAGACACTAAACTCATGATTCTATCCAATCTGCAGGGTTGCTTAATAATAATTCAAGATTTCTTTCAATTGGGTTTACATAATTTTACCTCAATTTTCTTGAAAGAAGTCTTTCTTTTTATTTAAACTTTTGTGAAAAGAATGTATTGAATTTTACCAATTTTGCTTCCTCATAGGGGAAGCTTTGTAATCGTAAAATTTTTCAAAATTTTTAAATTCATTTAATTAAACCTTCCTCAATTTAATCACACTTTTTTGTGAACACGATAACTTGAAAACGGTGGCAGATAAATTGATGAAATTTGGAGGGCTTATTTTCCCCACTAATATCTTGAAACTGACCAAAGGATTTCTGCAAATATTTGTTGCATTTTTTTTGGCACTTAATAATATTTAAAAAAATCGGTTTTTTATAGCAGAACTTGTTTCATTAACATAATTCAAAGTTGATGCAAAAACAGAAGAGATATGATGATTCGACACGAATCGATTGACCTATAATATTAATACATTTTATTGAAGTGTAAGGAAGCTATAGTAATGCATAATATTTGAAAATACGGTTTTTTATAGTAAAACTTTTTTCTTCAATATAATTCAAAGTTGATGCAAGAATATAAAAAATTCCTTGGTTCGAGGCGAATCGATTGACCTACAATATTAATACATTTTATTAAATAGTAGGGAAGTTATGGGAATTTATATATTTTTAAAATCGATTTTTATACTAAAAATTTTCTCATTCTCATAATTTAAAGTTGTTGCGAGAATAGAAAGGTTGTGTTGATTCAAGACTAATCGATTGGCCTATAACATTGATACATTTTATTGAAGAGTAAGGAAGCTATGGTAATGCATAATATTTGAAAACACGGTTTTTTATAGTAAAACTTTTGTCTTCAACATAAGTCAAAGTTGATGCAAGAATATAAAAGATTCCTTGGTTCGAGACGAATCGATTGACCTATAATATTAATACACTTCATTTAAGATTAAGGAAGTTATGCTCATTTATAATATTTGAATCATCTGTTTCTAACAGAAAAACTTTTTTCATCGACATCATTCAAAGTTGACGCATGAATAGAAAAGATTTTTGATCATAAATTTTCAAATAGAATAATTCTGACAATTTTTTTTTTAAATCATAAAGCTTGCAAAGGGATAGGGTGCGGCAGAATTTTTCCCTTCCCTTTTCCAGCTCGAAAAATTATCATTTCGAATACAAAATTTGATTTGTCTAATTTGTCTTTGTATTTAAAAAATTGTTTGTATTATTTTGTAATTTTGTATTTTTTGTAGATTTCTATTTTTAAATTGATTAATTTGAAGACTTTGGTTTGTCTATTACTGAAAAAAATAACTAATGCTTCCTCTGTAAGGAAGCAAATATATTTTCTAACGGGAAGCAAAGTGTTCGTGAAATGAGCACCACATAATTATAAATACAAACAAAGTGAAAATGGTCGAGATCAAATTCACAGCTAGTTTATTATAATACTAATTGAAATATTTTTTTTGCAGGTATATTAATTTTTTCATACCTTTAGTTATTCCCTATAAATAACCCCTGATGAGGAGGTCTAAATTGGCCTCGAAACATTTTGGTCCCCTCGTAGTATAAAAAGGACGCAGAAAGGAAAAAGGGAGAGGTTGGTTTTTGGTTGACTTTTTCCCTCGCTTTTCCCCTTTTCCTCCCGGTTTTTTCATTATGTTATTCTTGTCTCTAATGAGCCGAAAAGTGAGTTGTTTTGGAAGTTTATTTTTTAATTATGAATCTTTTTCTTGCTTATTTTGCTAAAATTAGTCATGATAAAATGGATTTCTTTTAAATCTTAATTTGAATTTTTTTTTAATAGAGACACTAAATTTATGATTCTATCCAATCTGCAGGGTTACTTAATAATAATTCAAGATTTCTTTAAATTGGGTTTACATAATTTTACCTCAATTTTCTTGAAAGAAGTCTTGGATAAAGTTCCGAATAGTGGCTACCTCCAATTTTGTTGAAACCACGTAAACTTATGTATTTTGATGCGCTGATTACGAAAAGCATAGTGAAAATTGGTGACAAGGACGTTTTCATGGTAAAATCCATTAGAAACCCCATAAAAATCATGATTTTTTTGTTTATCTCAGTAACTGCGGAAAATTTTGAAAAATGTTTTAAACAAAAGTTCTAGCTAGTATAAAAATACATCTTTTTTGTATGATACACTTTTTGCCTAAAACCATTATTTTTCGAGAAAAAGTGGATTGCGTTGGAAAAACATTAAAAACAAGAAAACAGTTACAGATATGCGTTCGGTCACGCTTGTCCCTTCTTTCCCTTTCTTTCTCGTCCCTTTTTCGTGAATAGTCAGAAAATGCGGACCCCCTCCCCCCCCCCAACTTTAACCTGGAAAAGGTGACGAGCGTAACTGAACGCATTTTCGTAACTAGTCAGTATATGTGTATCCCCCCCCACACTTGAACCTGGAAAAGGGGACGACCCTGACTGAACAAATTTCCGTAACCAGTCAGTACATGCATAGCCCCACCCCCTCACACTTAAACCTGGAAAAGGGGACGAGCGTAACTGAACGCATTTTCGAAACTCGTCAGTATACGTGTATCCCCCCCCCCCCAATTAAACCTGGAAAGGGGACTACCGTGACTAAACACATTTCTGTAACCAGTCAGTAAATGCGTAGCCCCCCCCCCCCCCTCAACTTAAACCTGGAAAAGGTAACGAGCGTAACTGAACGCATTTTCGTAGCCTGTCTGTATTTTTGTACCCCCCCCCCCCCCCCAAATTAAACCTGCAAAAGGGGACGACCGTGACTGAACACATTTCCGTAACCAGTCAGTAAATGCGTAGACCCCCTCCCCCACTTAAGCCTGGAAAAGGGGACGAGCGTAACTGAACGCATTTTCGTAAATGCGTAAATTTTCCAGTAAATTTTTATTTCTAGGCTCATTTTTGGAAAATGTTATTTTTCTTGTTAAAAAATGGTTTTAGAGAAAAAATGTACAGAACACAAAAGATGGATTTTTTTAAGCTCTACAACTTTTATTTGAAATATTTTTTGAAATTCCCATTATTCACGAAAATAAATTTAAAAAACATGATTTGATGGGTTTTTCATGGTTTTCGTCATTTAATTCAAATTTGCGCCAATTTTCACTATGATATTCGTAATAAGCGCATCAAAATACGTAAGTATACGTAGTGCCAAATGAACCGGAGGTAACCACTATTCGGAACTACACCCGAAGTCTTTCTTTTTATTTAAATTTTTGGTGAAAAGAATGTATTGAATTTTAGCAATGTTTAGAAAGGTATTTAAATATTTTGGATTTTTTTCTTTTCCTAATTTGAAAATTTAATAATCTAAATAGATTGGTCTTAGAATCACCCAGAAAAAAAAGTACGTTCTTCTTGTCCGAAAGAGTTGACTCGGGCTCTTCCTCGCCTACAACCGAGCCTGTGTCGTGTGTAGGAGTGGGACATGGGGCGCACAATCCGAACCGATAGTAAACCCGCCAGCTCTCGTGGCTACCAGCTGTGTGAGTGGTTCCGCGATCGTGTCTTCCCTGTGTGAAGTCCAGTCGAAGCAAAACGTGCGCAAGGTGGCCAGGTGGTATCGCCGCGTCCACGTTGCATACCAGAAAATTTCAAAAAAACGCGCGTCAACAAATTTTTGAAAAAACCCTAACATGCCCTGACCCTCTTCCACGTGACCGCGATGTTCCTCCGGAGTGGTGACTGTGATCAGTTGATTATTATTATTATTAACAGGCAAATGCCGCAGTTCGACGGTAGGCACACACGCTGTGTGTAGGATTTTACCTGTGGTTTACTAACACGCATTCAAACCGAGGAATACATACACAAGAGAAATGACAACGAGGGAGCTTTACGCAAAGGTAAGGCTTGAGCTTTTTAAAGAAAGCGCCGCGTTGCTCTAGAGGGTGAAAGCTTGAAAGCTCGTATCTAGAACACCCAGGGATTTCCTTTGAAAAACAAGATCGATGGGCATGACCCTATTTCGTGTCAATTTTTATTTTTATTCAGGCCGTGTACCAAAATTTTGGTACAAATAGCTGGATTTTTTCGGTACGAATTCCAGGTGGAAGGGCTATTCGCACCGAAATTTCGGTACGAATAGCCGGATTTTTTTGGTATACGTAGAAACTTTGTTTATTTAAAAGGACTCTCTGTTATCAAAGGGGTAGTTTTTATTGGGGATGTTTTTTTGGTTTAAGAATGTTAAGAAAAGATTTGTTTTCATATCAAATCGATGTGGAAGAAGGTTTTGTTGGAAGTGTGCAATATAGCTGCGCACAAAATGTACTTTCTCCTGGGAAGAGATCTAATTTCGAGGGAGGATTACCTTTGTTACTAGAGTTCATTGATACAATTTGGGAAGATTCTGGAAAAACGTTTCTTGAAATATGTAGGTACTTATTCCTTAAGAGTCTTGAAGGTTGGTATCATTGATGCAATAAAATTGTTTTTGTGTTCAAATTTTGGTACCGAGATTTCTGTAAACATAACAATAGCTTACAATTAGATAATCTGAAAGTAAAAGTGAGTCCAAGAAAAAAGATGTGGATCCTTTTGTAAAGGAATATTGTTTATTCCTAAATATCAAAATTTACTCACTTATTGCAATTACTTTTAACAGTTGACAATTTGTATCTTAAATTATATCTCGGAAAGGTTCATGTGACCAGTAAAATTCAAGAAAATTGTTTTGAGGATTATCGTAAGGATGAATTTCAAAAATTTGGTATGTCTTCTTGATATTTGTTTTTAAAAAATATTGCAGAGTAATTTACAGATTTTCAGCACTTTGCAATTATATTATAAAGAGTTAAAAACTAGATGGGATTTATTCAGATTGAAGTTGTTTTCAGTTTCTCCATGGTTATATCAATTTGAATCTTATCAAGCTATAAGTACAACAATCAGATTTCTCAATTTTAATAAGTTTAAAAAACATACATGACTCTTGTAGCACAATGTTATCATTTTAGCTTATAAATCTCCTGGGATGAGATCTAATTTCAAGGGAGGTTTTCCATTGTTACTTGAGTTCATTGATATAATTAGGAAATGTGGAAAAACATTTCTTGAAATGAGGATATATTCGTTAAGAATTCTGAAGTTAGATGGCATTGATGCAAGAAATGTTTTTGTGTGCAAATTTTCGTTACCGAGACTGATGTAAACATAACAATATCTTACAATTAGATAATCTGAAAGTAAAAGTGAGTTCATTGATAAAAGATATGAATCTTTTTATAAAGGAATATTGTTGATACCTAAATATCAATACGTTGCAAACAATTGACAATTACTCTGAGCATTTGACAATTTTTCTCGAAATTGGAATAAAATCTCGAAACAGAATGTGGACGATTTTAAAGCAAAAATGTTCATTTAGCAAGATTACAAAATTTTATTAAAATCTCGAGTAAGTTTAAGAAATATTTAGGAGTTTTAAAAAGATTCAAAATTAATTTAAAACTCAAAAAGATTGTTTAAAACTTGAAAAATGTACATTTTTTAATATTTTTTAATAAAAATTTTGAAGCTTCTTAAGAATTTTGAAGAGTTTCACGATAATAAAACATATTTCTTAAAATTTATTCAATAATTTAAACCGATTTTTTTATTTTGAAAAATGTATTTTAAAACAATATTCAGAAAGACTTAAAAACATTTCAAAAAATTTCCAAAGTTGGCAAAACAGAACCTGGAAGACTTGAAGGCATCTTTTTTATTTTTCAGAATTTTAAGAACTTTTTTTTGGAAAAATTCAAATAATTTCAAAAGATATTTAGAAAAATCAAATGTTTTGGACAGGATTAAAAAATAATTGAAAATTTGAAAATATTACAAATTTAAAACAAAAATTCAAATTTTGGAAGATTTAAAAAAAAAATTCAAATCTTTTTAAGAAGTTTGAAAGGCTTCACGAAAATGAAAAACCTTTCTTGAGATTCCTGAGAAAATTTTTAATGACTTTTTATTTTGAAAAATGAATTCTTAAGGAAAATTTAAAAAGTTTTTTAAACATTTCAAAATATTTCTACAAATCTCGAAAATCGACATATCTGAAATCTTCAAAAATCTTTTTGAATTTTCTCAAGAATCCTACAAAAATTATATTTCTATAACCATAAAAACAAATAAACCTAAAAAAGAAATATTTATTCAAAATTTTTATTTCGTATTCAAAATCATTTAATTTGTTTTGGTTGAGAATTCCACTATTTTGTTGAAGATTCGTCTTTTTCGGTTGAAAATTAAACTAATTGAAAATTAATCTTTTTTCGTCGAGGATTCGAAAATTTTCTAAAATTTCGAAGAAGAATGGGAAAGATTTTAAAGCAAAATCTTTCAATTAGCAAATTACAAAGATTCGTAAAAAATTCGATCAAGTTCAAGAGACATTTAGAAGTTTTCAAAATATTAAAAATTAATTTAAAACTTGAAAACATTTCAAAAATGTTTTTAAAAAATTTACATTTTTTAATATTTGGATATAGAAATTTTAAAGCTTCTTAAAGATGTTGAAAGGTTTTACGATAGTAAAAAAATGTCTTGAAATTCCTGGGAAAATTCAAACTTGTTTTTTATTTTGAAAAATTAATTTGAAGATAATATTAAAAAAGAATTTAACATTTCAAAACATTTCAAAACATTTCCAAAATTTTCAAAACAGAATCTGGAAGATTTGAAGGCAAGTTTTTTAATTTTTCAGAATTTCAAGAAAAATTTTGGAAGAATTCGAAGAATTTTAAATGATATTTAGAGTTTGAAAAGATTTCCAAACATTTGAAATAAAATGTAAATTTTTAAGATTTTGAAACAAATTTCAAAGATTTTTAAAAAGTTTAAAAGGCTTCAAGAAAATAAAAAAACTTTGTTAAATTCCTGGGAAAATTTGAGCTGATTCTTTATTTTTAAAATAAATTTCAAGAGAAAATTGACCAAGATTCTAGATTATTTTCTAAAATTTCGAAAAAAAATGTTGAAGATTGCAAAATTTTATAAAATTTTTTTTTTAATTTCAAAAGGTTTCACAATAATAAAAAATGTTTCTTATAATTCATGGGATAATTTAAACTGATTTCCTTAATTTTCAAAACAGAATATGAAAGATTTGAAGGCAAGTTTTTTAATTTTTCAGAATTTCAAGAAAAATTTTATAAGAATTCAAAGAATTTTAAAAGATATTTAGAAGGTTCAAAAGTTTTGAAAATGGTTAAAAAATGAATTTAAGTTTGAAAAGATTTCGAAAAATTGTAAGCAAAATGTCAATTTTTGAAGATTTCGACAAAAATTCCGAAACTTTTTAAGAAATTTCAGAAGTTTAAAGAAAATAAAAAAATTTCTTGAGATTCCTGGGAAAATTTTTAATTACTGTTTATTTTGAAAAATTAATTTTTAAAGAAAATTTGAAAAAGTTTCAAAATATTATTATAATTTCAAAATATTTTTATAAATTTCGACAATATCTGGAATATTTCAGGGCATTTTTTAAAATTTTTAAAGATTTTTCGAAATTTCAGGAATATTTATATTTATCGTCAAAACTTCCAAACGTCTGAATATCTTTCAAACTTACTCTAACTATTCCTAACATTTTTCAAAATCCGGATAAATAAAAAATTATACTTTTGCGACATATCTGGAAGCTTCAAAAATTTGTTTGAATTTTCTCAAGAAATCTTAGAAAAATTATATATTTATTTAACTTAAAAATCGAATGAACAAAGAGACTTAAAAAAGAAATGTTTTGCAGAGCTTTTTATTTTGTATTTTAAATTATTCAACCCCCAAAAATAATAATTCGGGTGAATTTTTTTTCTTTCGTGAGTGAAAAATCTTTTTTGAGATGAAATTTGAACTATTTTTTGGAAAATTTCTATTTCTCGGTTAAAAATGCAACTGATTGAAAATTAATCTTTCTTTTGTCGAGGATTCAACTACTTTGTTAAAAATTCATTTTTTTTACTAAACATTCGTAATATTAGTAAAAAAAATTCATTTCTTTGGTTGATAATGTCACTATCTCGTTGAAAATTCATCTTTTTTGGTAGAAAATTCATCTATTTCATTAAAAATTCATATTTTCGTGTGAAAAAATTGAACTGTTTTGTAGAAAATTGGTCTCTTTTTTTAAAAAACTTAATCTTTTTTTTGGTTTAAAATGCAACTGGTAAAAATTAATTTTTTTGTTGGGGATTCAGCTATTCTGTTTTAAATTTGTCTTTTTTGGCATGAATTCAACTATTTTTTATTTAAAATTAAATTCTTTTTGGTTGAAATATCATTTATGTTATCTAATAATATATATTCAATAATTTAATAATGATAATCAATGGAACAAATGTCATCTCTTCGATATCTCTTTCGAGATTTCTAAAATCATGCATGCGCGCGCGTAGCGCGCTTTTGCTACTTGTCCATTTATTAAAAAGCGCATGGCGCCATTTTCGATTAATTCTCGAACCATCTCGAAATTACTCGAAACAATTTGAAAGTATTGTTGTCGGGAAACCCGTGTTCGTGATTGGATGAAGTTTTAATTTTTTCGTCATTTAAAAAAAGAGTCTTCAAACTTCAGGTTCATGAGAAATGTAAGGTTATCTAAATAATATGATAGAATATATTCAATAATAATGTAAATTGATTTGTTATTTTTAAAATAATTTTTAAGCGAAAATGGACAAAGATTTCAAAAGATTTTAAATTATTTTCTCAAATTTCGAAAAAGGATGGCAAAGATTTTCAAGCAAAATCTTTCAATTAGTAAGATTACAAAGATTTATAAAAAATGCGAATAAGTTTAAGACATTTCGAAATTTTAAAAATATTCAAAATTACTTTGAAAGTTGAAAATATTTCAAGTTTTAAAAAATGTACATTTTTGAATATTTGGAAAAAAATGTGAAGCTTCTTAAGGATTTTGAAAGGATTCACTATAATAAAAAAAATTTCTTAGAATTCATTGGAAAATTGGAACTCATTTTTTTATTTTGAAAAAGTAATTTCGAGATAGTATTTAAAAACGTTTTGTAAGATGACAACAGATTTTAAAAGATTGAAAAAGATTTCTAAAATCTTCATAACAGATTCTGAAAAACTTTAAAAGCAATTTTTGTAATTTTGCAGAATTGTCAGAAAGTGTTTGGAAAAATTCGAATAATTTTAAAAGATATTTATAAGGGTTAAAAGTTTTGGAAATAGTTGAGAAAGTAATTTAAAATTTAGAAATATTTCAAAAATTTAAAACAAAATCTAAATTTATGAAAATTTCGAAGCTTTTTAAGAAATTTAAAAGGCTTCAAGAAAAGAAAAAAACTTCTTTACAATTCCTGGTAAAATTTAAACTGAATTTTTATTTTGAAAATAAATTTAAAGAGAAAATTGAAAAAAAAATTAAATTATTTTCTAAAATTTCGAAAAAGAATGGCAAAGATTTTTAAGCAAAATCTTTCGATTAGCAAGATTTAAAAATTGTATGAAAATTTTGAAAACAAATTTTCAAAAGGTTTCACGATAATAAAAAATATTTATCATAATTCATGGGATAATTTAAACTGATATTGTCTTTAAAACAATTAATTTTAAGGTTATATTTAAAAATATTTTTAACATTTCAATAGATTTCTAACATTTTCAACATAGGATCTGGAAGATTTGTAGGCAAGTTTTTTAATTTTTCAGAATTTCAAGACAAATTTTAGAAGAATTCGAAGAATTTTAAAAGATATTTAGAAGGTTTACAAGTTTTGAAAATATTTCCAAAAATTTTAAACAAAATGTAAGTTTTTGAAGATTTTGAAAAAAATTTTAAAGCTTCAAGAAAATGAAAAAAAAACTTTCTTATAATTCCTTGGAAAATTTAAACTGAATTTTCAGTTTGAAAATAAATTTAAAGAGAAAATTCACAAAGATTTCAAAAGTTTTTTAATTCTTTTCCAAAATTTCGAAAAATCTTTCCATTAGCAAGATTCAAAAATTAAAAAAAAAAACATTCAAAAGGTTTCACGATAATACAAAATATTCCTCACAATTCATGGGATAATTTAAACTGATTTTTTATTTCGAAAAATTAATTTTAAGATAATATTTAAACATTTTAAAATTTCAGAAGATTTTCAAAATTGTCAAAACAGAATCTGGAAGATTTGAATGCCAGTTTTTTAATTTTTCAGAATTGAAAGTAAATTTTTGGAAGAATTCGAAGAATTTAAAAGATATTTAGAAGGTTTACAAGTTTTGAAAATGGTTAAAAAATGATTTAAAGTTTGGAAAGATTTCCAAAAATTTCTAAACAAAATGTAAATTGAAGATTTGCACACAAAAAATTTGAATCTTTTTAAGAAGTTGAGAGGTTTTGAGAAAATACACAAATTTCTTGAGATTCCTGGGAAAATTTTTAATTACTTTTTATTTAAAAAAATTAATTTCAAACAAAAATTTGGTAAAGCTTCAAAATATTATTATAATTTCAAAATATTTCTACACATTTCGAAAATATCTGGAAGATTTAAGGGCGATTTTTTTAATTTTTCAAAATTTTAGGAATATTTCGAGTCAATTTAAAAGATTTTAAATCTTCCAAACTGACTCAAATTTTTCAAAATACTGAAAAATAAAAAAACTATACTTTTTCGACATATGTGGAAGCTTGAAAATTTTTTTGAATTTTCTCAAGAATCTTATGGAAAATTATTATTATTATTATTGAATCATTTATTTAACTTTAAAAGCAAATGAAGAAATAAACTTGAAAAAGAAATGACTGAAAAATCTTTTTTACTATTTACTTTTTTTCAATAAAAATGCATTATTTCAGTCAAAAATTCATCTCTTTGGTTGACAATGTCACTATTTCGTTTAAAATTCGTATTTTTTTGTTTTTTTTTTGTAGAAAAATCATCTATTTCATTAAAAATTAATATTTTCATGTTAAAAAATTGAACAGTTTTGTAGAAAATTTGTCTCTTTTTTAAACAAATTAATCTTTTTTTGTTTAAAATGCAACTAGTAAAAATTAAATTTGGGGGGGGGATTGAGCTTTTTTTTAAATTTGTCTTTTTTCATGAATTAAACTATTTTTTATTTAAAATCAAAACCTTTTATGGTTGAAATATCATTTATGTTATCTAAATAATATATTCAATAATTTAATAATAATAATGAATGGAAAAAAGTCTTCAACACTTTGAAACAAAAAATTAAATTTTGTCCGTTTATAAGTGTCTGTTAATTGCTAAAGTTTTCCTAATTTTTTACTTACGATTATTTTAAACACATTACAATTTTCAACAGTTCAGAAACATTTGTTAAATTTATTTTAAATTTTTGATTCAATGTTTAAAAAAAAAAATTATTGTTGATCCACAAAATTAAGCACCTCTTCCGATATTTCTAAAAATATGCATGCGTGCGCGTAGCGCGCTTTTGCTACTTGTCCAGTTATTAAAAAGCCTATGGCGTCATTTTTGATTAATATATCGAAAATTTCTCGACAATACTGTTGTCGGGAAACCCGTGTCTATGATTTGTTGGAGGTGTGATTCTGTTTCGTTTTTTTTAAAGAAAAATTGCAACCTTCAGGAGAATAATTTTTTTGAAAATCAAATTATTAAAAGTACATGACGCCAATTTCGATTTATCTCGAAACTATTGTTGTTGGGAGACCCGTGTTCATGATAGAAAAAAGATGAATAGTTATTTAATTTAAATATTTATTAATAATTCAATAATAATAAATAATGGAACAAATCTCTCTAGCACATTGAAATACAAAATTCAATGTTTTCCATTCAAGCAACATAATATAGAATCCAAGTAGTCAAGTTAATTAAAATACTTTTTCAACTACAAGCTTAGAAACAAATAATTGCATATTCCTTAACCATATGGCCAACGGCCATACCACGCTGAAAAACCCAGTTCTCGTCAGATCACTGAAGTTAAGCAGCGTTGGACGCGGTTAGTACTTGGATGGGTGACCATTCAAGAATACTGACATGAGTGCTGTTGGCACATCGTGGGTGTGGTGAGCCCACACTTGTCGTTATTTATAACTACAAGAAAAACCTAGAAACACTACCCGAATCGGGTAGTGTCACGCCTACCCTGAAAGGGAAATGGTTTAATGGTATATTATATTTAAAACGTTTAATTTAAAAAAATGCATTTTCAAACAAAAATCATCATCGATCATTTACGCTGGAAAAAATTATTAGATTTCAAAGATTAAAATTCTTTAAAAATTTACGTTTTTCTGTTTTGTTAGTGTTTTTTACCAGAAATTTATATTTTTGAACACAAAACATTTGATTTTAAAGGCTCAAAATTATTATTTTAAAACAAAAGTCATTACAGTTCGAACAAGATTTGCCATTTTTAAACAGTTTCAGGTTACATTATTTTTTTACAAGGAAATTGATTATTTTAAACCAAAATCATTGGATTTCAAAGAATATTTTAAATTTTAGAACAATTTTAGGTTATTTAAATATTTTTCAGAGGAAATCGGTTATTTTGTACAAAAAAAAGTAGGTTTAAAAAGATATTTACAATCCTAAACAATTTTTCGTTATGTAATGTTGGTTTTGCCATCTAAAATTGCCATTCTTAATAAAAATTCATCAAATTTCACAGAATATTTACAATATTTGAAAAATAATAGGGCATGATACCGTTTTTCATTGAAAATCGGTTATTTTAAACAATAATCATTCGACTTCAAAAATTAATCTTTTGAACACCTTTAGATTATGTTAGTATTTTTCGTTGGAAATTGGTATTTTTAATCAAAGATGCAACGGTTTGATGCTCTATATATTGTACAAAAATATGATGCATTAATATAAAAGAATATAAAATTTTTTGTTAATAATATCAATTATGCATTTTAATTAAAAGATTCCCTGAGATGGTAAAAAGAATAATCGCTTGCGTAGCGCGCTTTTTTTGCGAGTAAAAATAGATTCTGTGGGATAGGTCACTGATCAGATAACAATTTATGTTGGGGAATGACTACGTATTGTAACATGTCATTTTCGTGTAGATAATTGGCATCCCTTGAGATATTCACTAATTCAAATCAAAATTTACAATTTACAATTAAAGTTTCATAACAAAGTTATGTATCTACACTGAAAAAATGATTACTTGGGCAAACTATTTAGTTTTCAAGATATGGAACTGCTATTTTACCAGTTGATACTGCTATTTTATCAAGTGGCACAACAATTTTATTAGTTGCAGTGACTATTCAGTTAGTACCATCAACTAATAAAATGTTTGTTCCAAATAATAAAATTGCAGTACCATATTTTACATACCAAATAGTTGGCCCAACTAACCATTTTTTTAGAGTATGACATCATTGTTGTTTCAGTTTGAAAGAGTTGTATTAAAAACTTTTATTGAAAATGGAGTCATGAAATTGAACTATCAATTTAAGGTTTACTATATTTTGTACCTATTAAGATACACTTCAAAACTAGACCATCAGGGCATTCCTTTGTTACAATACTAGCTTATCAGCTCTAAATAGGAACTTTTCATTTCAAAACGTATGTGCTTATTCTTTTTCTTTAGCATCTATTTCATTAAAGAGTAAGCATAAGAAGCTTTTGATAAGTCCTCAGTAAAACACAATAAAAATTTTGTTAATTCGAGACAATATTTTACAAACCAGTTTTTCTAGAAATTTAAATCTATCTTAGAACCTTTGTAACCTTTGTCTCAATATACGTCTTAAGTCTTCTTTCTTAACTCTTCTTTTCTATCTTGTTCTTCTAAAACTCTTTTTCTATGTCTTCTTTTTCTCATTCATCCTCGCCTTCTTCTGTTCCCAAGGAGAAAAAATGTAAATGAATTTGAAACCGGTTTTTCGCGTTAGAATGATTTACCAAGGAGCTTACAATGAGTGGATAATCAATTTAGAGATGTCTCCAAACCATTGCTAAGGTCCACCTATCTATTCTTGAATTTATCACTCATTTTCTTTGCGGTTTTATTTTTATTTTGTCTTTTTCTCTGAAAAATGTTTTGAGTTCTACATATGAAGACTTAACATTATGTCACAAGACGAACTCGCTGTGTTGACACAGTCATACAGATTGTCTGTTAACGGTCTTCTATCGCTAAGGTGTTCGTACACTTATGTACTATGTTTGCTCAAGAACTCCTCATAAGTTTAAGTATCACATAAATAATATTTTTGACTTTTTACTACTTTAAATCGTGCAGAATACGCTAATTGACCACAAGTTATGATAATTTCATAGAATACGTGTTAGTCATATTTGCAGGGCTGCCACACAATCACTTAAGTCACTTTAGTCAGTTTTTAGTCACTTTTTTAAGAAAAAGTCACCAATGTCACCATAGACACTTTTTTAAAGGAAAATACCATTTTAGTCACTTTCCTCCATCTAATTTAAGATTTTATCTGAAAAAATGGAAATTTAATTAATCTATTTATGAAATATAGGGGAAACCACCCTACGGTAAAGAATGAACCTAAAGTAGATAATCGTTAATTAAAAGCGCAGATATACCTCAAATGATTATTTCTGATTTTAATTTATTGAATAATATAGAGTCCTAACTAGTAATTAAATTAATTACTTTACATACATTAGTATTTCAAATTCATGATTATCTATTGTAGGATCATTATCTATTGTAGGGTGGTCTCCCCTATAGTAATTGCTATTCAATATCAGACTTCACACTCTTTCTCCTATTCCCCTCGTTTGCCCTTGTTTAAATAATTCTACTATTTTCCCCTATTTGCAAGAAACTTTCCCTTTACCTTGTTTTTTGCTTAAATGCGAACCTAATTAATAGAACACAACAAGAAAAATCCAACTATTTTTGGTTAAAAGCTATACTTTTTCATTGCAAAGTCTATTATTGTATTTTTGGTTGAGATCCGGTCTGCCTTGGGTAAAATTTTTATTATTTGGTTAAAAATTTTATTATTCGGTTGAAGATTTTATTATTTGGTTGAAAATTTTATTATTTTATTGAAAACTCAACTGTTCTGTTGAAAATCAATATTTTTTAGACGAAAATTCAACTGTTTTGTTATTGGAGATTCGTCTTTTTAAATAGAAATTTCATCTTTTTTGTTATAGAAAAGTTATCTTTCTTGGCTGAAAATTAACTTTTTTGTTGAAAATTCAACTGTTTTTTCCTCTAAATTTGTCTTTTTGGTTTGAAAATTCCACTGTTCAGTTGAAAATACAACTGTTTTCAGTTGCAGTTTAATTTTTTTATTCGAAATTTCGACCTTTTGATTGTAAATTCAACTATAGTGTCAAAAATTCAACTTTTTTGTTCTAAGTGCAAACATTTGATCAAATTACATTTGATCAATTTAAAAATAGAAATTTACAAAAAATACAAAATTGCAAAATAATACAAAAAAAATTTTTAACACAAAGACAAATCAGACAAGTCAAATTTTGTATTCGAAATGATAATTTTTAGAGATGGAAAAGGGATGGGAAAAGTTTTGTCGCACCCTTTCCCTTTCCCAGCATTATGATTTTTTTACAAAAATTGTCAGAATTATTCTATTTGAAAATTTATGATCAAAAAGTCTTTTTCTATTAATGCGTCAACTTTGAATTATGTCGATGAAAAAAGTTTTTCCGTTTGAAACAAATGTTTCAAATATTATAAATGAGCATAACTTCCTTAATCTTCAATAAAGTGTATTAATATTATAGATCAATCGATTTGCTATATTATTATTTACTATACATTTTATTTTACTATAAAAAACCGTGTTTTCAAATATTATGCATTACCATAGCTTTCTTACTCTTCAATAAAATGTAACAATATTATAAGTCAATCGATTCATCTTGAATCAACACAACTTTTCTATGGTCGCATAAACTTTAAATTATGAGAATGAGAAAATTTTTACTATAAAAGTCGATTTCAAAACTATACAAATTACCATAACTTCCCTACTCTTTAATGAAATGTATTAATATTATGGGTCAATCGATGCGTCTCGAATAAACACGTCTTTTCTATTCTTGCATCAACGTTAAACTATGAGAATGAAAAAAATTTTACTATAAAAATCGATTTTAAATATAATATAAACGACGATAACTTCCTCACTCTTTAATAAAATGTATTAATAGTATAGGTCAATCGATTCGTCTCGAACCAATGAATCTTTTATATTCTTGCATCAACTTTGAATTGTGTTAATGAAACGAGTTTTGCTATAAAAAACCGATTTTTAAAATATTATTTAGTGCTAAAAAAATGCAATAAATATTTTTAGAAATCCTTTGGTCAGTTTCAAGATATGAGTGGTGAAACTAAGCCCTCCAAATTTCATCAATTTATCTGCAAACGTTTTTAAGTTATCGTGTTAATAAAAAAGTGTGACATCCACACACACACACACATCCGGACAATTGCTTAGAACATTGTATTAGACATTTTTAGATTGAGGAAATTTTAATTAAATGAGTTTAAAAATTTTGAAAAATGTAACCATTACAAAACTTCCTCTATGAGGAAGCAAAAATCAACAATTTAAGAAAAATTCATATTTTTGGTAGAAAATTAATCTTTTTTGTGAAAATTCCTGTATTTTGTTAAGAACTCGTTTTTTTGGTAGAAAATTTATCTTTTAGGTTGAAAATTAATGTTTTTGGTTAAAAATTCATCTACTTTACTGAAAATTCATCTTCTTTGTTGAAATTTAAATCTGTTGGATTAAAAATACAACTGTTATATTTAACTATTCAATTTTTGATTGAAAATGTATTTTTTTAGTAACAACTTCAACTAATTGCTTGAGAAATTGTGTAATTCGTTGCAATTTCGTCTTTTTTGGTAATAAATTAAGTTTTTTGGTTGAAAATTCAACTAATTTATTACAAATTTATGTATCTTGTTGAAAGTTCATATATTTGGTTAAAAATGTATGTATTTTGTTGAGAATTTTTTTTGTGGAAAATTATTCTTCTTGGTGGAAAACTCAACTATTTGGTTTAAAATGTATATAATTTGTTGAAAATTTGTATTTTTTTTTTTAGTAAAATAAGTTTTTTGGTTGAAAATTCAACTATTTAATTTAAAATTGATATATTTTGTTATAAATTCATATACTTGGCTAAAAATTTATGTATTTAGTTGAGAATTCGTCTTTTTAGGTAGAAAATTAATCTTCTTGGTTGAAAATTCAACTTTTTTTATCGAGAGCTCGCCTTTTTGGATTGAGAATTCACAATTTTGTATGGAATTTTTCTTCTTTATTGACTAAAAAATCTTTCTTGGTTGAAAATTCAACTCTTGTTGAAAATTTGTCTTCTTGATTTGAAAATTTATATCTTTTGGTAGAAATGTCATATTTTTTGGTAACAAATTCAACTGTTTGGGTGAAAATTAATCTGTTTTGGTTGAGGATTCAACTATACTGTTCAGAATTCGTCTTTTTTGGTTCAATACAACTGTTTTTTATTTAAAATTGAAATCTTTTCTTGGTTATTACATTTTTTCTTGAGAATTCGTATTTTTCGGTAAAAAATTTATCTTCTTGGTTGAAAATTATGTTTTTGGTTAAAAATTACATTTTTTGGTTGAAAATACAACTGTTCGGTTGAAAATTAATAATCTGTTTTGGTTGAGAATTCTACTATTTTGTTAAAAATTCGTTTTTCTGGTTGAAATATTAACTATATTAACTAAATTCATCTTTTTTTGTTTAAAAGTCAATGGTTTCAACTGAAAATTCAACTATTTCGTTTTTGGTTGAAAATGTATATTTTGTAGTAGAAAATGCAACTAGTTGGTTGATAATTCATCTATTTAGTCGAAAATTCGTACGTTTTAGTAGAAAATTAATCTTCTTGGTTGAAAATTGATCCTTTTGGTTAAAAAATCATCTACTTTGTTAAAATTTCAATATTTTTATTTTAAATGTTAAGAATTTAAAGCGTTTCATATTGAATTTAATACGTTACCTCTACATTACTTTCATTTAAATGAAGTTATTCCCCTATTATTTGCTTATTTTCGTTAAAAAAACAATCTCATTTACCCCTTCTTTAAAAGCATTTTAGGCAAATAAAACGATTATTTCTTTTTTCATATCCAAAAATAACAATTTAATTTTCTAGTAACTAAATATCCTTATTTTTTATAGAAGCAATAATCGTTAAAGCAGATAATTCCAGTTAAAAAAAGTGAATTTGCAATTTCTTCAGTCAAATGAATATTGCCTCTAAACTGAATTTTCAATTAAAAATACAGATCGTTCCTTTTTATAGCCGATCCTTCATAATTAGATTTTGAGAGGGGATATAATAGTGGCTATCTGGTAGCTTAAATTTACGATTTGATACAAGAAATTATTAATGTATTTGTATGTGATGGAAGTTCGCGTTGGTTCTCTCAATAATCGATTCCTGACCGAAGCACATTTTGATTTTAATATGGAGGTGAGGAGGGTTACAATAAATTATTTAAATTTAATTGACCTCTTCCTCAAGGTTCACTGAGAAAAGGTTACTTGGTAAATATAAACTTATTTAGTTTAAACGATTTTATAAAAAACTGATATGTAATCGATTGCAAATCTAAATTAACAGGGTTGCTAGAGTTCAGTTGAACATTCATCTTTTGCCTTGAAAATTCATCTATTTTCGTAGAAATTGCATTTTTTTGGCTTAAAAATCACAACTGTGTAGTCGAAAATTAATCTTTTCTTGGTTGAGGATTCAACTATTTCCTTAAAAATTCGTCTTTTTGGTTGAATTCATATGTTTTTGGTTTAAAATTAAAATCCTTTGAGTTTAAATATCAACTATAACATTTTTTGTTGAAAATTATATTTTTTAACTGTAAATGTAACTATTTCAATTATGCTTGGAAACTTTTTCTTTTTTAGTCGAAAATTCATGTATTTTGTTGAAAATTTGTCTTTTCTTCTTTGAGAAATTATCCTTTTTTGTTAGAAATTCAACTACTTTGTTGGAAGTGGAACTACTTTTTTTAATTCATTTTTTTACAATTATAATTTAAGTTGGAAAACATTTTTTTGTTAAAAATGTAACTGTTTTGGTGAACATTATTTTTTTTCTTGAAAATTAATTTTTTTACATGCTCATCAGAGAAGGTATTAGATTTGTGTAAAATTTGACCAAAACTTAACTATTCAATTTTTTGTAGAATTTTTGTTTTTTGACAGAAATGTAATCTTTTTGGTTGAAAATGCCTCTGTTTCGTTGAAAATTTAACTATTACTTTGAAAATTTTTTTTATTTTGTAAAAAAAAACATTCTTTAATTGAAAATTGATCTGTTCTATTTTTGCATCAAAATTCATTTCCTTCGTTGAATGTTCTTTTTTTTTAATTTTATTTTTCTATCTGAAATTGTATCTATTATACTTTTAGTTAGAAATTAATTTTTTTTTGGTTAATAATTCATGTCTTTTTTTGTAGAAAATTCATCTTTTGGGTTAAAAATGTATGTTTTGGTTGAATATTCATTATTTTAGTTAAGAATTCATTTATTTAGTTTAAAGTTAAACTATTTAGTTGGAAATTTGTTTGTTTTTTCAGTTGAAAATTATACTTTTCAACTGAAAATGTAACGATTCCAATTGCGCTTGGAAATTTTTTCTTTTTTAGTTGAAAATTCATGTATTTTGTTGAAAATTTGTCTTTTTTTCGTTGAGAATCGATCCTTTTTGGTTGAAAATTCAACTACTTTGTTGTCAGTGAAACTACTTCGTTAAAAATTCATCTTCTTTGATAGAAATTTAATCTTGGTTGAAAATTCATTTCATTGGTTGAATACTCATTTTCTTTTTTAATTTTATTTTCCTATCTGAAATTGTAACTCTTCTACTTTTAGTTGAAAATTTGTTCATTTTAGTTAATAATTCATGTATTTTGTTGAGAATTCGTATTTTTTAAGGAAAAAAAATTCAAATTTTGGGGTAAAAATTAAACTATTTGGTTAAAAATTCATTTTTTGGTTGAATATTCATTACTTTAGTTAAGAATTCATTTATTTGGTTGAAAATTCGGGCTTTTTTTTCTTTTTTTTTAGTTAATAATTATATTTTTTAACTGAAAATGTAACTATTCCAATTGTGCTAGAAAATTTGTTCTTTTTTAGTCGAAAATTCATGTATTTTATAGAAAATTTGTCTTTTTTTCTTCGAGTTCATCCTTTTTGGTTGAAAATTCAACTACTTTCTTGAAAATGGTGGAACTATTTTGTCAAAAATTCATTTTTTTGGTTGATGAATCATCATTTTAGTTAAATAACCTTTTTTTTTTGTTCAAAATATAACTGTATTGCTGAAAGTGCTTTTATTATTGGTTGAAATAAATTTTTTTAACTGAAAATTTAACTTCTTTAGTTCTTTTGGGTCGAAAATGACACTATTTGGTCAACAAATCATTTTTTTTAATATTCATTATTAAAGCTAATAATTCAATAATTTGGTTAAAAATTTAACTATTTTCTTGACAATTCATTTTTTTAGTTGAAAATTACCTTTTGAATCTGAAAATGTAACTATTCCAATTTTGTTTACAAATTTTTTCTTTTTTAGTGGCAAATTCATGTATTTCCTTGAAAATTGGTCTTTTTTGTTGAAAATTAAATTTTTGGGTTGAAGATTCAACTATCTGGTTAAAAATTCTTTTTTTTTTTTTGTTAAAGCTTCATTTTTCACTTAAAAATTCATTTCTTCAACTGTTTACTATTCCATTTTTGTGTAAAATGTATCTTTTTCGATAGAAATTTTATCTTCTCGGTTGAATGTTTATTTGTTTGGTTAAAAATTGACCTATTTCGTTGAAAATTAAGCAACCCCGATTAGTTTTGCCATTAATTCAAAAAGGTCCTTTTTTAAATTATTTATTCATTATGGATTTAATTAACCTTTTTCTATGATGTTGCTTCTGGCTTATTAAATCGAATGCATTTACTACTATTGAGCATTCACTTTTGCACAAGTGTTGCAACAACATGGATCTTTTAATTATAATTTTATATTCTTTTTAATTCTTATATATTTTTTTTAATTGAAATTAAATTTGGAAATAGTGATTAGGATACAATTCAAGAACGATCAGTTAAGCGTATGTAATGTATATCTTTTCATTTTTTTTAAATCCCATATTTGCAATAACATGTTTTAGGTAAATAAATTAGCTATAGGGAAGTATAAATATCACTTCTGAAGACTAAAAATAGCTGAAATTATATTTAATTATCAGCTCCACCTTCGTTTTAAATGTTAGAAGTAATGACAACTTATTGAATAACGCAAGGAACGATTGACCGGTATTTTATGTAACATCACTCATTAACTTTTAAACGCAGAAGCAGTATAAAGCGTTTCAGTGAGCACAGGTATAAGTTACGACTCGCATGCGTGGGAATGGGAAAATAGTTGAACAAAAAGTAACTTTATGACTCGAAAAAAATGCATTAAATATTTCATAAAAAGAATGTTTCATGGGGTGACAACAATGCAGCAATGTCTCAATGTACATGTTTTATTAATTAGTTAAAAGAACAAATAATAGAAACAGAAAAACGGATTTCTAAAATTCACAAATAGGACCAAATGGAAAGACATTTTTAGCTAAATACCTGACGAAAAATTATTATTTTTGTTACAGCCTAATTTCGTTAATATAAACAAATTTTAAATGTGAAAAAATTAAAAACTGAAACCCTATTTATAATAAATCAGTTTCCGGTTGTAAACATTCAAATAAGCATTTTTTCAATTGAGAAGTTCTTAACTGTCCTACCTGAAAAAAGTACTTGTCGTATTCAAAACTGAACAATTTTTATTCGGACACTTTCAAAATTAAATGATCTGAAATTGAAGTGTTCAAAATTGAACAATTAGATATTTGAAAAATTCATAATTAAACAAAATTTAAATACTGATCTTTTTTTAAATTTAGACATTTATATTCATATTTATATTCCGAATTGTACAATTTCAAATATGAAAGCGGTCCAAATAATTGGTCAAAATTGTAGGCATAGCAGTTTCCAATTGTTAATGTTTAGAAATTAATAAAGAACTCTGCAAAAATAATTTTAATTAATTTTTTATGATTTTAAGTTTAATCGGCATTTAGTAATCTGTAACTTTTATTCAAATGTAAGATTTTATCTCAGCAGAAATTAAATGCAAATAAAAAAAAAGAAAGATAATGTGGTATTTTATATCGTAATAAAATATTTTTAAAAGACATTTTAGAATTCTGAGTCTCACTGATGTTTTCCATTTTCGACAATGATCCATTTTGAAGATGCTCGTAATTGAAAATTTGCCAACTTATTTGATTTTGAATGTTTATAGTTTGAAAATCATAAAATTTTAGACATCTTTTTGAAATAGATCTATCTTGAATTTTAAAGGTTTACAATTGAAAATTCTTCAATTTTAAAAATGTATATATAAAAATCATAAATTTGGATAATTTTGAAGAACAAAAGTCGAGTTTTCAATTGTTCAACTACCAAATTGAAGAAATTTCTAATGTGAATCATCAAAATAACAGAATTCCTAATTGTAAGAGACAAATTTTGCGTATTTTTTAATTGTGAATTTATCAATTTATAACTCTTTAGTTTTAAAGATCAATAAATATAAATTCTTTAATTTTGATGATTTTGAATATCTAAAGTCAAGTTTTCAATTCTAAAAATTCCAAATTGACGAAATTTTTAATGTCAATAATCAAAATGAGAGAATTTTTTGTTTTCAAATTTAATATTTGCCTAATTTTTAATTCTAAATAGTCTCAATTACCAAACTCTTCGATTTTAAAGACTTAAAATTCGAAGTTCTACAATTTTAAATAGTTACAATGGAAAATGTTTGAATTTTGAAAATATAGAATGACAAATTATTCAATTTTAATATGTAAACTTATTTGTAATTTGGAACATTTTTTTGGAATAGTTCAATTTCGAAGCTTTATAATTAAAAACCATTTAATTTTAACGATGTATAAATAAAAATTCTTAAATTTGGATGATTCGGATGATTCTGGAAATCAAAAGTCAAGTTTTCAATTCCAAATCTTCTTGATTTGTTTTTTTTTTACTTTTTCTTCTAAAACTTAAAAATTGCAAACATTTTAATTTTATATTGGTAAATTTAAAAACTCTTCAATTTGAAAGGTTTACAATTTAATTCTTCACAATTTTCAGAAGTTACAATCGAAAATTCTGAAATTTTAAAGATTTATAAATATAAATTCTTAGTTTTTGATGATTTTGATGATTCTAGAAATCAAAAGTCAAGTTTTCAATTTTAAATCTTCCAAATGAAAGAAATTTTGAATTTAAAGCATCCAAATTACAGATTCTTTAATTCTAAGACTTAAAACTGCAAAAAATTTAATTTTAAATAGTCAAAATTAAAAACTCTTCAATTTTAAAGATTCACAATCTTCTTCAAATTGAAGAAATTTCTACTGTAAACCATCAAAATTACAGAATTTTTCATTAAAAAACTTAAAGCTTCCACAATTTTCAGTTGTAAACTTTGAAAACTAAAAAATTTCCATTTTAAAGATTTAGAATTCAAAGTTCTGCAATTTTGAAGATTTAAAATTGAAAATTCGTCAATTTTAACTATTTGAAGTCTCAAATTTTGAAAATCAAAAGTTAATTGTTTTGAATTCTAAATCTTCCAAATTGATGAAATTTCAAATCTAAATCGTCCAAATTATAAAATTTGTATTGTAAAACATATGCATATATGCATAATTTTCAATAGTAAATTTTCGAAATTAAAAACTCTTTAATTTAAAATATTGTTTCAATTGAAAATTCTTCAATATTAATAATATACAATTGAAAATTATTCAATTTTCAAGATTTATGTTTCAAAGGTATGTAAGTTTCAAAGTTTTTTTTTAATAGTTCAATTTTGAAGATTTATAATGGAAAATTCTTCAATTTTAACGATTTTCAATTTAAAATTCTTCAATTTTGAATGTTTGCAATTAAGGGGGTCTCTACCTTTTCGGTTGAAAAAAAGCAATTTTTTGCGATTTTTTTATGAATTTACGTTTATTTATTTTGTTACCAATGTTTCAACATTCAATTACCACATATTTCAAGAAGTTACAATAACTTTTTCATGATAAAAGAGTAATAAACAAGCGCGTTGCAGCCAATATACGAGGGATTCAGAAAAAGGCGTTTCGCGGCGAGTAAAATGGCTCAAGTCTGGATCATCCGAAATCAAAAAGTCCAACGGCATTCGTTAGTAAACAATTTTTGTCTGAGATTGAATGAAACTAGATGTAAAAGTATTTATTTTTTACGAAATAGCGGACTTTTGAAGTCAAAAGTCAATTTTTTTCTAAAAAAACCCTTTTTTGACCATAAAAAAAATTCATAAAAAAAAACGATCGTTCAACCCCACTAGTTTTATATCTGAAATAACTGATACAAATTTGAAAGCAATCGGCGAAGCCGTTCTTGAGATATCTTACTCACCGATTTTGAAAACCTTGTTATATCTCCGTAAATAATTCTCGCATCTTTATGAAATGTTCAGAGAATACTTTTAAAATGTTATACTTTTAGAAAATGTAATAAAAAAAATCTATTTTTCAAAACTCAAAAAGGTAGGGACTCCCTTAAAGACTCCTCAATAATTAACGCGTATAATAGAAAATGATGCAAATTTGAATGCTTTTTTAGAATAGATAAAAATGATTATTAAGTCGCTTCTAGAGAAACCCTTCGGTGGTTGGTTGGCCAATTTTTTATTTATTTATAGTTGCAAAATTACAATTTTTATAATATAACTAATCGCAATGCTATAATTTGAAAGCATCATTCGAATAATTTGAACAAAAATTTACAATTTTAAATTAAAAAATAATACAGTTTACAAAATATATATTAAAAAAATAATAATATATTTTTCTTGTAACAATTTTACCGTTTTGACGAGTTCTATTTCACCGAATTGGCGAATAGGTGAACGTTACTCGTTCGATCGGTTTTCGCAGAACGTGATCGGTTAAAGCTACTTATAGGTATATAAACGTGCAAAACCCCTTCTCTCCTTTCCTCTCTCTTTTTATCTCCCCAGAGAAAAGAGAATAACCAGCATAGGTCGCTGATCGTCCTGCTCGGGTTCAACGAGACGAGTATATTGTACGTACCAAGTTTCTTACTTAGGTACTCAATCTGAAATTAAATTCCAATCGCATTCCAATCTAAATTAAATATTTGGCGCAAAAGCTTACAAATTTGGAAATTTCCTAACTTTTGAAATTTTTAAACCACAAACAATAAGAAAAAAAAGAACAATGTTCGACCATTTTTTTGTATTCCTTAATCAGAGTTTACATTGGTTTACAATTATTATTTTTCGAAAGATACTGATTCCGTCCCTTAAAAAATATTTAAAAAAAAATAAAGAGTGAAAATGAAAGTTATTTCGGTATACATTTGGTTGAAACCAGTGACGTACATGAATTGAACCGACTATAATCCAATTCGACTCAGCTGAGAAAAGTCGAAAAAAATTCAAATCTAGCAGGCGCGTGTTCGAATTTCGAATTTTTCGACACCGACTCAGCGCGTAAGTCATAAGACGATAAAGTCGAAGAAATTCAAAACAAATCAGCGTGTTACTCATTAGACCGACGCAAGCTGTGATCGAATCGAATTTTCTGAACCGACTCAACGCGTAAGTCATGAGTCGAATGTTTCGAGCCGATTCAAACTTTGGTAAAAGCGAAAAAATTCAAAACAAATCAGCGACTGAATCATTAGACCAACTCAAGCTGTGATCGAATCGAATTTTCCGAACCGACTCAGCGCGTAAGTCATGAGTCGATTCTTTCGAGCCGACTCAAGCTTTGGTAAAAGCGAAACAATTCAAAACAAATCAGCGAGTGAATCATTAGACCAACTCAAGCTGTGATCGAATCGAATATTCCGAACCGACTCAGCGCGTAAGTTTATAGTCGAATTTTCCGAAACGAATCAGCGCGTAACTCATGAGTCGAATGTTTCGAGCCGACTCAAGCTTCGATAAGAGCGAAGAAATTTAAAACAAATCAGCGTGTTAATCATTAGACCGACGTAAGCTGTGATCGAATCGAATTTTCCGAACCGACTCAGCGCGTAAGTCATAAGTCAAATTATCCAAAACGACTCAAGCAGTGGTCGAATCGATAAAATCCGAACCGAATCAGTTCGTATGTCATGAGACGAATTTTCTGAACCGACTCAACGCGTAAGTCATGAGTCGAATGTTTCGAGCCGATTCAAGCTTTGGTAAAAGCGACAAAATTCAAAACAAATCAGCGAGTGAATTATTAGACCAACTCAAGCTATGATCGAATCGAATTTTCCGAACCGACTCAGCGCGTAAGTCATAGTCGAATTTTCCGAACCGAATCAGCGCGTAACTCATGAGTCGAATGTTTCGAGCCGACTTAAGCTTTGGTAAAAGCGAAAAAATTCAAAACAAATCAGCGAGTGAATCATTAGACCAACTCAAGCTGTGATCGAATCGAATTTTCCGAACCGACTCAGCGCGTAAGTCATAGTCGAATTTTCCGAACCGAATCAGCGCGTAACTCATGAGTCGAATGTTTCGAGCCGACTCAAGCTTTGATAAAATCGAAAACATTCGAAGCGAATCAGCATGTCAATCATTAGACCGATTCAAGCTGTGATCGAATCGAAAAAATCCGAATTGACTCCGTGCATGAGTCATGAGTCGAATCTTCCGAACCGACTCAGCGCGTTATTCATGAGTCGAATGTTTTGACCCGACTCCAGCTTTGATACAATCGAAAAAATTCTAAACGAATCAGCCTGTGAAGCATTAGACCGACTCAAGCTGTGATCGAATCGAAAAAATCCGCATTGACTCAGCGCGTGAGTTATGAGTCAAATTTTCCGAACCGACTCATCGTGTAAGTCATAAGTCGAATTTTCCGAACCGAGTCAAACTGTGATCGAATCGAAAAAAGCCAAACCGACTCAACGCGTGAGTCATTATTCGGATTTTCTGAAGCTACTCAAGTTTAGATTGAGTCGAATTTTTCGAATCCGGCTCTAGTTTAGATCTTTGTCAAGGAGCTTTGTCAAGGAGTCATTTTTTTAACATTAAAATTTTTAGTTGAAACCTCATCTTTTTGCTAGGATGTTTAACTATTTTGTTGCAAATTTATTTTTTTCAATTGAAAATGAAACTACGTGGGTAAAAGTTAAAATACTTTGTTAAACAAAAATTTGAGCTTTTCTTGAGCTTTGTTTGTTCTTTCTTTGAAAATTTAACTATTTTGTTGTAAATTATTTTTTTTTTCAAATTCATTTTCTTACCTGAAAATGTAACTTTTCCATTGTCTTTAATTGATCTTTTTTAGTTGAAAATACTCCTTTTGTGATAGAAAAATAATCTTCTTGATTTGAAATTTCGTCTTTCATAGGTAAAAACGCAACTTGGGAATTCATCTTTTTAGGATGAAAATTCATCTATTTTGTTACAAATTTAATTACTTTGTTGCAACTTCAAGTATTTTGATAAAAAGTCATATTTACATTGAACTGTCACTTTCTTACCTAGGGTATAAAACTCGATTGTTGACCCGACATTCATTCGGGCAGCTAACTTCACACTCGTGAAAAACTGCCTTTCGACCCTCGTCACGCAATATACTATTCTTTTTTGTAGAAAACTGAGATATTTTCTGAAAATTAGTGTTTTCCTTGGCTTACAATTAATTTTCTTAACTAAAAATTGTACTATTCTATTTTTTATTGAAAAATTATCTGTTTTTCTTTGAAAATTGGTCTTTTTTGGTAGAAATTAATTTTCATGGTTGACATTCATGTTTTTGGTCGAAAATGCAATTACTCTAGTTAAAGATTCATCACTTTAATTGAAAATTCATCACTTTAGTTGAAAATTCATCTTTTTGGTTGGAAATTCATGTTTTTAGTTAAGAATTCAACTGTTTGCTATTTAAAGATTCACTGTTTTAGTTGAAAATTCATCATTTTGCTTTACAATTCAACTATTTCAGTGAAAGATTCATCATTCTAGCTAAAAATTCATCAGTTTGGTTGAAAATTTATTCTTTCAGCTAAAAATTGAATGTAAATCCAACTATTTGATTGAAAATTTGTCTTTTTTAGTTGAAAATTCAACTATTTCGTTGAAAATTTATGTATTTTTTTTAAATCATTTTTTTTTGTAGAAAATTAATTTTCTTGTTCGAAAATTCATCACTTTACTTGAAAATTTATCTGTTTGGTCGAAAATTCCAGTATTCTAGTTGAAAATTCATCATTTTATTTGAAAACTCATTACGTTCTTTGGAAATGTAACTATTTTTTTGAAAATTAGTTTTTTTTTGTTAGTTGAAAATGAGGTTTCTTTCAACCTAAAATTCCAATTGAATGTTCTATCGTTTTTATCGAAAATTCGTCTTTTTGGTGGAAATGAATCTTTTTTGTCGAAAATTCATCTTTTTGTTTCAAAATTAAACTATTCCAGTTAAAGATTCATCGTTTTAGTTAAACATTCATCACTTTGATCAAAAATTTCACTATTTTGTCGAAAATTCAGTTTTTTTTTGTTGAAAATTAATTTTTTTAACTGAAAATTTAACTATTCCATTTGTGGTTGAAAATTGATCTTTTATAGTTCAAAATTTATCTATTTGGTTGAAAATTTGTCTTTTTTAGTTCGAAATTTACCTATTTCGTTGAAAATTCATGTATTTTGTTGAAAAATCTTATTTTTTGGTAGAAAATGAATCTTCTTGTTGGAAAAATAATATTTTTCATTGAAAATACAAGTATTCCAGTTAAATAGTCAACATTTTATTTGAAAATGTATCTTTATGGGTAAAAATAAAACTACTTAATTAAAAGTTAATCTCTGTTGTTAAATTTTTTTAAAATCAAAATTCATCTATTGCAGTTGAAGATTCATCAGTTCAATTGAAATTTCATCAGTTGGTTGAAATTTTTTTTTTTTTTAGTGGAAAATTAATTATTTTAACTGAAAATTGAACTATTCCATTTTTGGTTGAAAACTAATCTTTTTTAGTTAAAAATTCAACTATATAGTCTATTTTTTTAGTTGAAATTCAGCTATTTGGCACCCACATTAGTTATTATTTAATTATTTAATTATTATATTTAAGAATATCTTCTAATATAAATTGTCAAAGCTTTTTAAATTAAACATATAATAATTAAATCCTTAGAAACTAAAAGAAAACATTGTATATAATAAACTCGCGAAACTGTATATCTATTCCGAGTTGATTGTTTAATAAAGTGCGAAATATTTGATTGGCTCCGTACTATGAAAAATTATGCCTGGAAAAAACTTGAGATACCTGGAAAAAACCTGAAATTGTCAGGGAATTTTTGTCCAGGATTTGAGTAGACACCCTGTATATTAGGGCCGAAATTAGACCTAAAGGTATAAATTGCCTAATTTATTGTCTTTGAAAGCTACATACATCTTTCTTAAATATTTGTTATATATGTATAAATAATTATATGTATAAGTCTTCACCTTCAAAGCATGTAATATCTTAATTACTAAAAATTTCCATTATTTTGTTACGGTCTGTTACTGGGAGAGTGGGGTCTTAGACAGGGCCTATAATCAGTTATACCTAATTAAAGTACGGCCCCTAATAAAAATCTAAATTTTTTCGGGATCATAATTTACGTGTCTATTTTTGAGCTTATTATATATGGTATGATAATCCTCAAGCAGTATAATAGAGAAGTAGCACACTGACCCCTACAGAAGGTCCTTTGCCTTCACCTCTTTATATTACTGCCGCCGACTATATGACCTCTCCTTACTACATTTCACTGTTACAAGTTTACAAGTAGAATGTTAAAGACCATGGATATATTTGTAAGAACACAAATTGAATCCAAATTTTGTAATTTAAAAAGAATTTGAAGGAATTTAAAGGAAATTAAAGGAAAATTAGTAACTTTATTTGAAAATATATAACATACGAGTATGCTAACTGAAACGAAAATATTATTTTCAAGAAATCGATAATGTTGATGTTAGTGAACGTAACTACTGCTTGGACTGTCTTTTCAAAATTGATTACGTCCTTACTTTATTATATAATTTCCGACTACAAACGCAATTATTCTACGATAAGGAAACAGTAAGCCTTTTCAATAAATTATTTCATTCTAAGAATGCATGTTTCAAGAGAAAAGATTTTGGAAAGATCAAAAACAGATTCACTATTTTGCGTTTTCCAATTAAAATTCAGTTTTATCAGTGGTCGAAAATTTTAAGTTTTAAATATAATCCTGAAACATCGTAGGAAAAAGACCAGAAACCAAAATTTCTGATCTTCTGAACTTTTAAGTAAGGACATTCCTCGGGACATACTAAATTGATGTAAATTAATTAATACTTTAATTTTAATTCTAATCTTAAATCATAATTCACACATTTCTCTTGATTCCAATTTGAAAACCACAAATTTTTTCGAATATATATCATACATCATACATTATCTTATATTTTAATTGCTTCAATTTTACAAATTGTTCCGATTTGGAAACGGCTAACAATTCCCGAAACTAGAAAATTTCTGAAAAAAAAGAAGTTTGCCGACAATTTAAAATTCCCGAATAATAAGGTTCCCAAGAGTTTATGATATTACCGTATTCGGAAATTTACGATAATATAAAATTCCCGACGTAGTAAAATATTCGACATGGGAAATCCTGTACAATTTCCGAAACTAAACAATTAAAAAATTAAATTCAAATTCGATAATATGAAACTGAGGGGAATTTTCCAATTCAAGAATTTTACATTGTTCCCAATTTTATAATTTTGGGAATTTTACAGTGCTGGGAATTTTTATTCTCGGGATTTTTAAGTCGTCACAAAATTTAATTGCATTGAATTTTGAACTCTTAAATTTTAAACAGTTCAATTTTGAAAATTAAATCTTTAAATTTCCAATTTTAAACATTTTCAAGTCAAAATTGTTCCATTTTAAAGGGTTCTTGTTTTGAATTAATCAAACTTGAATACTTCCTTAAAATTATTTTTAAATTTCAAACGCTATCAAATTGTAATAATTATTCAATTTTTAAGTGTCTATGCTTTAAAAAATTGGTTCATTCCTCTTTCAATTCAAAATTATTCCTGAATTTCGACCACTTTCAACTTTAAATTATTCATTTAAAAATGTAAAATTTAGATTATTTTCTATAGGTGATGAAGAAACCGAACCAATTTCGCAGCGGAAATCATGTCCAGAATTGTAATTTTCCCAATTTACAAGATCAATACGTATTAAATTTGAAATTGCTCAATTTAGAATGATTAATGGCATAATTGCATTACATTTTTAGAAGCTCACATCTTAGTTTAAAATTCATTTGGCAAAAAAATATATAATTTAATCGAAGTCTAGAATAAAAAGAAATTAGAATATAATGCGGGATATTTAAGAGTAGGGTGCAACCAATTGTCATCTAAACTAACAATTTTGTTGAAAACATTTCCAGATTTAAAAAAAAACAATATTTAAAAGATTGTCAAACATTTTCATTATTTTCGTAAAAGTAATTAGTTTTTTAGTTTTATAACTTTCAAATTGAAACGTATGCATATTCTTTAATAAAAACGATTTTTTTAACTTCGGAAACATGTGTTCTATCATGATTATCAAGATCATTATCTGAAAAAAATGTGGAATCTGAATTTTGAATTATAATGGAATAATGTCAAAAACTCTACATTTTTTTCGCTGAGAGCAAACATGTGCTATAACTGTTTTAAATTAGGTATAATAAAAAAAATCATTTCGAGAACTTATAATCTGTCTTATGCTCAGGGGCATTTTGCGAGAGAGTGAAGGGTCATGTCTCAGATTTTGCTCTACTTTGGGCTATGAATAATGTTTGAGATACTAAATAACTGTGTTAAGATTTAGCTAATTTAAAATTGTTTACATTTATAAAAATATTTAAATTAACAATTTCGAGTTACTCTTTATTCATTTTATCATAATTCAATTGTTATTAACAATAGGGAAAAAATTTGTAGACGGTTTTTAATTCGTAATTTATTGAATATTCAGAAAAAACGTAAAAACGTTATTTTTTCCATCTGTTTATTTGAAAAACAACATTTATTTGTCATTTCAAAGCCTGCTGTTCGCAAAATATTTTTTTCAACAAAATTATAAATATATTTGATATTTCTTAAAGTGCATTATGAATTTTGGCTGTTCATGATTAGTTTGCCAACTAAATATGTTTTTTCTACGTGGAAAATAAGGATACACATTTTTTTTAATTAACATAGTGACATTTTTACATCTTTTACGAATATTTAAAAATGTTAAGGGTAAAATGAGTTTATTGTCAATTTTACTTTAAAACCATGCCGTTTTTGCCATTTGTGTGATATCAAGTTCTTTGTTTCAGTTTATTCAGTTTTTTCACTCTTTTAAAATCCAGGAAAAAGAATGGTAAAGATATTTCGATTTTTTGAAAAAAGGAAAACAAATTTTTCTCAAAAACCCCACCTTTTTTCCTGAAATTTTTAGGAATAATAGGTACCAATATATTCTATACTCTATAAGTCTCCCATTTAGTATTTTCTTGTTTTTTGGGAAAACAGTTTTGAAAAAAAATAATAATAATTTTTCCTTCCGAAAGATAAAAAATACCAAATGGGGAATTTATGGAATAATTTTTTTCTCCCGGAAAATAAAAGCATACCAAATGGGAAATTTATGTTAAGTAAACTATATTTGTACCCATTACTCCTAAAAATTTAAGGGAAGAAGGTTTGTCTATTAATCTTTTTGGTATCTTGTGCCGTTTTTCCAAAATTTGAACTTTTTTAATGTTATTTTTTACGATTAAAATAAAAATTACGCGTCCTAACAAAAAATGATCCATAACAGATTTATAGATCTCTTTTGGGTAAACAATTTTGTCCAATCATTTTTTTGAATCTGGTGTTACTTTTCTACGAATTTATATTCTGTAATTTTCAATCTTATTTTTGACGATTAAAACAAAAACTACAACTACTCATGGGGTCAAATTTTACATAAAACACTAATACCTTTTCATTTGGATGAGAATTTAAAAATGAAAAAACGAGAAACATTTATTTTTTGCAACTTTAGGCATAAATTAACAAAATTTAATTTTTCGCTATTTATTAAAATATTACATTTTAAAGAAAAATCATTTTTTCTCACTTTTTTCGTCTAAGGTTATTCACTTCCATAAACTTATCCCAAAAAAAATTGAAAAGAAAAATTTTCCATGCACAAAGAATTGAAAAAATTTTCCATAAACTTGCCTTTGGGCCAGTTAAAAATTAAACAGTTGATATTTCAACCAAAAAAACTAATTTTTAACAAAATAGTTCAATTTTCAACCAATAAGTTGAATTTTCAAACAAAAAATTAAATTTTCAACAAAATAGTTGAATTATTAGCTAAATAGTTTAACTTTCAACCTGCAAAGATGAATTATAAACCAAAAAGGCGAATTTTCAACTAAGAAAATTAGTTTCCTACTAAAAAAGACAAAATTTTTAACAAAATACATAAAGTTTCAAATAATTAGTTGAATTTTCAACTAAAGATGATAAATTTTCAATAAAAAAATTAAATGTAATGGTCGATATTGCAAATAAAAAGTATGACTTTTTAATCAAAATTGTTGAATTTGTAACCAAATAATAAAATTCTTAACTAAAATTATACTCGTCAGGTTGAAGCAGCTGACAAGAACATTATATGAGGGTAGCCCCAAACTTCATTTTCAGAATTCTCTAACTTTACTCTGACGACTTTTTCATTTTCCCTGACCATTAATATTCAAATACTAAAATCTTAATCTTGTAACATTTTCAACATTTTTTAACAGTTTTTTCAACAATATCTTATTAAAAAGCTTTTTTTTCGACCTTTTTTCAATTCAGCAAAAAATAAGTTTAAAAAATTATTTTCCAGGACCATGAGCAAAATTCAAGGGCTTTTCCAGGTTTCTCCAGGTAAAAAATAATTTAAAGACTTTTCATGGTTTTCAAGGACTTCCAGGATGCTAGACAACCTGTCAATGGTGAAAAATGTTTAAAAATTTTTTTTTTTATTACATTCTCATCAGAGAAGGTATTAGATTTGGGTAAAAGTTGACCCCCTCCATTTTTGTCAAATGTCCACGTTTTGAGACATTCTGAACCCAAAAAAAAAAACAGGTTTTCGCGAAGGTCAAGTTCGTGAGCCAGCCATTTTGGATAAAAATTAAAAAAGTGAGCGCTTTTTCAAAATTTTTGAGACCACATTTTTTTAATTTAAAATTCTATGTACTCTCTCTATGTTCGTAGTACTCAAAAAGACAAACAATTTATCTCAATGACTTTTTTTGATAAAACAAAAATTACTGCAGTAAAAAGAAAGATTAACAGATTATAATGTTATTTACAAAATTTACAAAATGTGCCAAATTTACATTTACAAAATTTACAAAATTCCAAAAAACAAACGAAAATGAACATTTTAAGCCAAAAACCGCACTATATGAAAAACAGTCAAGAGAAGAAAAACGTTGCTTCTTGAACACCTTACATGATTGTTATAACAACTTTTTGAATTTCTTGAAAAATAAAAAATTCAAATTTTGATCGCACAAAAAAATAATGAAAAATAAAAAATTCCATTTTGCGGTCAAACTATGCAATATATGAAAAAAGATAAGAAAACAAAAATTGTGCATATAAAAAAGGTCTACAAATTTGATAGTAATCACTTTTTGATAGGATGTATAGTTTTTGTTTTATTTGTAAAAAATTTCATTAAAAATAGAAAAATTAAATCTGTAGAAAAACGACGCAAGGTACGTAAAAAGATGAATAGACGAAAATTGTGCATTCAAAAAAGATCTACAAATTTGTTAGCAATCACTTTTTGATAGGATGCATAGTTTTTATTTTAATCTTAGAAAATAAAAATTAAAAATGAAAGAATTAAATTTTTGGACAAACGACATAAGCTATGAAGAAAATTAATAGACAAAAGTTGCCCACACAAAAAAGAGCTATACAAGTTTGTTATAAATAATCTTTTTAAGGAAGCGTAGTTTTTGTTTTAATCGTAAAAAATAGCATTAAAAATAAACAATTAAATTTTTGGAAAAACCACATACGAGACGAAAAAAAATTAATAAGCAAAAGTTGTTCAACCAAAAATGATCTACTTTGTTATAAACTTTTGTTATAAAATTTTTCTTAGAACTACTTTACGCTAGGATGCTTTTTTTTGGTTCAAATCGTAAAAAATAACATTAAAAATAAACCAATTGAATATATGGTAAAACGAAAGAAATTGCAATGAAATATTTAATAACAAAATTGTTTTTTTTATAGGTTGCGCACTTTTTAAAATTATAAAAACAAGAAAATGCAAATACGTTTGTTTCAATACCAATGCATATTATGAATTTGATTAATATAAATTTATTGAAATGATACATTTTCCAGGGTAGTTGAGGATACAATTTAATGCAAAAAAGAAAAAAATATTATAGTTATCATGATAAATAAAATGTGTACTTTATTTTGCAATTATCTGAATCAGTAATCCCAGGCTGAGGTATAGAAATAAATATAATATACATTTTATATAATAGTGTTGAACCTGATGTAGAAAAATTCGCATTTTGGACAAAGTCGAGTGCGAAGCATGAGACTCGTGATTAAAATGTGTTCGTTCAAGCCGAAGGAGCTTTAACAAAAGTGAATTCACAATCAACAAATTACAGTTGTCGATGCTTTGACCTTTAACTTTGAAAGGTCTGCGCACAAAAAATCTAATCATTTTGAGTTTTTCGGCCCACCCTACTTAGCAGTAATAAGGAAATGATTGGGAACATTGTTGTATAAATATTTGATGTAGATTATATAATTCTAAACACATCTGTGATCAAATATGTTGTAGGTGTAAAACTTGACCTTATTCTTTATATGGGGCAATGGAGTTCTCTCGTTCGTAGGTTCACGATACGGGTCTGTCTATATATGTGGGGCAACGATCGATCTTTGGACAAATGCGTGGTACCACTTGTACACTGAAACTGAATCACCAGCCGGTCTTACACCCGGAACATAAAGATAAACGTGGGAGAGAGCTGAAAAATGACAAAAGAGAAATTAAACTGAAAGGCCATTGAATTTTCTCCTTCTCACTCACTTACAAACGTCTCAGAATCTCAAACTAGTTTTTTTCACTAATAGCCTATCATACGCGCGCGCTAACTTTTATCTTAAAATTATTTTAATTATTATTTTATTTTATTTCAATAAATATTTTCCTAATGTTGTTTGTAACATTTTAAACTCATTTCAGAAAAAAAAATATGTACTTATAATTTTGAATATTAAATTTAAATACACATTTCGCATCAGAAACATTTAAAAAAATTATAAAATTGGAATAGAGGTATTTAAATATAAATAAAATTTTATTATATAAATTATTGCGAATATTCAATTACATAACCGTGAAGGAAATAATCGATTCATATTACCTAATTGAAAAAAAATTAAAATTCAACCTTGGTGTAATTTAATATTGTGAACAAAATTAATCAGGTAATAATTATTGAATCAGTTTAAATCATAAAAAGCATTAAACAATTATTTTTATTCAAACAGTCAAGTAATTTTTACTCTATAATATAAATATTATATTTTTATTTGAACTTTAAATTCTGGAAACTTGATTAATTATAACGTTTTAAAATTTAAACTAATCCCAGAAAATTTAAAATTTAATAGAAGCGCTGGGAGTTAGAGAAGTCCGATGTGCGCCGAGCATCAGGAAAAAATCAGTAATAATTTTTTCAATACATTTTTTAATTCCTGTTGATCTGTCAGTCGAAGGACATTTCAAAATACATTCCCTGAAAAATTTATTTAAGAATTCCAAAAACTGACACTGAGCACGAGTTGAAGTGAAAAACGAATTAAAATCGATTTTTCCCAAAAAGTCAGTTTTTTGCCTTTAATTAAAAATTTTAAAAAGCCAGAGCTTTTTGCTTAGGGAAAAAAGATTTGCAATGAAATTCTACATCTAGACATTATCTTTAAAAACTGAAATTCGAAAATCTTTTCGAAAGCCTCTAAAATTAAATTATTCTTTAAAAAAACGTTCAAAATAAAACGTAATTTTGAATCGAAAATATTATAAAATGAAAAAATGTATACTTCAGAAACTTGAAACTTAAACAAATCAGAACTTCATTTGAAACTTTAAAAAAAATTTAGTTGCGAAGAATTGTGATATTAAAATTTTTTTCTACTCAAACCCTTAAAAATTTCTATTACTTCAAGTAAATTTAGTCGTTTATAAATTAACAATTTTTAAATTGTCAATTGTACTTTTCAAAATTCAACTATTTCAATTTTATTCAGTTTCAAATTTAATAATTTTAGATTTAAATATTATAAAAAGTTTGGTTTCAATTTTAAACGCACAAAAGTTTCTGTTATCTTAAATTCTTCAAAATCCTAGAGTATCAAATTAAAAGACTTGATAGTTGCACACTTTTCAGTTCAAGGGATTTCTAATTAAACAATTTTGAATTATATGTCTTTAGAATAAATTCAAAACAATGAAAAATTAACACAAGAATTTCTCAAATTCAAGCCTTAATATGAGCAGATTTTAAAACCAGACATTGAATACTGAAGTTTTTTTATTTGAAAAATGTTCCAAGAAGTTCGTCATTTCAAACTTAGTTTGAAAAAACAACCATTTTTCTATTGAATAATTGAATAATTTCTTTAATTTTTAATGGTTACAATTTTTGAATTCTGAATTTTCATGGTAAATGCTAAATTTTCAATTTTTCCCTATCATAAGTTTCAAATTTGCGACTACATTTTTTTTTTAAATTATGTTCGGATTTGTTTAAGTTTCAACTTTCTGGAGAATACATTTTTTCATTTTTCAATATTTCCCATTTAAAATTAGTTTTGACTTTGAACGTTTTTTTATAATATGTAATTCAACTTTAAAGGTTTATAATTGAAAATTTTCCATTTTCAATGGTGAAACTAAGGGTGAATTTATTTTTTGATTTTAGACAAATTTGTCTGATCAATTCTTATCTTAAATCATCACTTTTTAAATATAATAAAAATTTAAATTTCTAGAATTACAGAAGCATTTACTTTGAAATATTCGATTTAGTTTTTAATCTCAAGTTGTCAAATTTTAATCGCTTTGAATTTCAATTTATTAAAATATAATGGTTTTCACTTTTAAATTATTCAATTTTGTCCTCTTTTGAAATTTTAGTGTGAAATCATTCAATTTCGAGATTCTTGAATTCAAAATAAAAATTTTCAATTCTGAACGCTTTGAATTAGAAATGAGACAATTTCAATTCCTTCCTAATAAAACTGCCCAAATAAAAATTTTTTAGTTTGAATTGGAACGTTTTCAATTCAAAATCATATCATACGTAAATTTCAATTCGAAATTATCAAGAAAAAATGATGGACTAGACAGCTAACTTCAAAGTGGCTCTAATCCGCTCTCTAATGATTCTACTCACCACATCAATTTAAAAAATTCAAAACAATGTAATATTTTTATATGGAAAGACTTTGTAAACTTTTTTTTACAAAATATTAAAAAGGAAAAAAAAATTTTCAGCATTTACAGGGTGGCCGCTGGACCGGGAAACCGGGAAATGACCGGGAATTTTTTGAAACCGGGAAAACCGGGAAATGTCAGTAAACTTATTTTTTGACTGGAGGGGGTAAACTACTGGTACCAATGCCCTTGACCTTGAATTCGATTTTCAAGGCTATTTGAAGGTCTAAGTGATTTTTTTAAATGGGAACCCCTACTTTTGATCCCAGATTTAAAAAGAGCGCGAAATTTTACGTTCAAAATGTTATTTTTATGAATTTCATGGCAAGGTCGAATGAAGGTCAAATTTGCGATAATGTTTAGAAAATGGGTGTTGGCTCGGATTTGAGGTTGGGAACAGCAAAATGTTTCGGACAAAAGTTATCAGAGGCGGAGGGATCACCTACTGGTACTAAGACCTTGACCTTGAATTCGATTTTCAAGGTTTTTCCCAACTTTAATTCCGAGCTAACACCCATTATTTAAACATTATCTCAAATTTGACCTTCATTCGACCTTGCAATTACCTTCATAAAAATATCATTTTGAACGTAAAATTTCCGCTATTTTGAAATCTGGGGTCAAAAGTAGGGGTTCCCATTTTAAAAAATCACTTTGACCTTCAAATAACCTTGGAATCGAATTCAAGGTTAATGGCATTGGTACCAGTAGTTGACCCCCTCTGCCCCCTTCAACTTTTGTCTGAAATATTTCTCTCTATCCAACCAAAATTTTTGTTATTTCCCATAATAGTTTAAAATGGTCCACCCTGAATAAGGCAATTTAAAATAAGTTTGATTTTAACTTTTTTTAAATGTTAAGTTCAATTTTTAACTTGTTCAATTATAAAATCAGTTAGTTCACAATGTGTCATTCTAAAATGTTTTACGATTTGAAGACTTAAACAATAAAATATAAATAGCGTTTGAAATTGCAATGTGTTGAAAAATAAAATTTTAGGTTGATCAACTGAAAATATAAATTAATTTTTTTACTTTTAAAATTGAACTTCAGTTCGATTATTTGAAATTGAAGAATAATATTCATTGATTTTAGAGGACGATTCTGAATCTGTTCAAAATTTAGCAATTTAGAGATAGACTATGTTCAATTTTAAAATAATTCCGAATTAATAGATTCAGAATTATACGCTTCTATTAAATTTCAAATCCTATACAAATTTTGTGTCAGTCAAAAATATTCCAATTTTAACCCACTCAATTTGAAAATTTGTAATTAATAAAAAAAAAACAATTCTTCAATAGTTATCAATGTTTGACTGTTAGTTTAAAGTGAGCAATTATAAATGAAATATTTGAAACTAAACAATTTTGAAACGAATTGTTGCGAACAGAAAGCCTTGAATCTTTAAAATTTCAGAGAGCTAAACTTAAGCATTAAACGTTGTAATGTTAATTATAATTGTTCTATTTTTAGGACTTCCTATTTGTTAATGAAATTGTTTAATTTTGATGTATATAATAGTTAAATAATTATTGAATCAAAAAAAATCCGAGTAAGTTGAGGAGATATTTACAAATCTTGAAAAGATTTACATTTACTTTAAAACTTGAAACGTTATCAAAATATTTAAAACAAAATATAGAGTTTTTAAAATAACAATGAAAATGTCTTAAGTATTAAGTAGGTTTAAGAGATATTTAGAAGTTTTGAAAAGATTAAAAAATAATCAAAAATTTGAAAAGATTTCAAAAAATGTAAAACAAAATGATTTTTGAAAAATTAGTTTTAAGACAATATTTAAAATGATTTCAAAAGATTTTTAAAGCTGCGAAAAAATATAGAAGATTTTAAAGTACGTTTTTCAATTTTGCAGGATTTATTAAAAGTTTTAGGAAAAATTCGAATCATTTTAAAAGATATTTAGAAAGGTTGAAAAAATTTCAAAATAATTAAAAATTTGTCAAGATTCGAAAGAGTATAAAATAAAATGTAGATTTATGAAGATTTTGAAATAAAATTTTAAAGCTATTTAAGGAGTTTGAAAGGAAATACAAAAATTTTCTATAGATTCCTGAGCAAATTTAACGTGATTTTTTATTTTAATAAAATTTTTAAGAGAATATTTGAAAATATTTCAAAACAAATTTCAATGTATAAATAACAATTGAAAAATTATTAATTTGTTACTGAACTGTACAAACTTTGAACTGTTTAATTTATAAGAGTTAAAAATTAATAATTTTGCAGTTTAGCGGCATTTAATTTAAAACTGCTCAAATAAAAAGTGCTAAAAGCTTCCATTTTATACGTGTAAATTATTGAGCCTTTGAATTAATAAATTTTCAAGTTTTGATTTTTGAAGTTTAAAATTCAAAAGAGTTCAACTTTGAATGTTTTAATTTGAAATTCAGTTTTGAATCTAAATTTCAATGACCGTGAGAAATTTTTGTAAACCCGGAAATGACCGGGAATTTTTTTCCTTGATTAAAACGGCCACCCTACATTATTACTCGTTATTTAACATTTTCTCTTTTCGATGACAAAACCAGGAAAAGAGTTCACTATTTGAAGATTTAAGATAAGGTGAGAACTATTCCAGACCTTAAATCTGGGAAACGCATTAACGTCGCGTGGTGCAGTCTCACAATCTTCGTATCATACAATAAGAGCTTGGGAACGGAAAAATCCGAGAAAGTGTTCAAGAAGAAAGTAAAAGTCATTGGATAATTTTTAATATATCCAAGGTTGAATTATATGAATAAAATATATTTATAAAAGGCGTGCAAACCGTAAGGGATATGTTACGGTTTGTTGGACATAAGCCATAAATAAACCATAATTATAATATCGAAGACTCATTAACTTTTTTTTTCACTCCAGCCTGTTTTGGCGAGTTGTATGAATGATTTTCTCTTTTTTCCATTACATTACAATCACATCGCAGAAGCGGAGGAGGGTGTTACTCACAATCTTATCAAGGTCGACACCAATCTCGAATGAGTCAACCTGTCACAGATTAATTTGACGAAAACCTACACGTTCGCCAAAAACACCTCCGCAATGAAATGATTTGATTTTTTGAAACTGTTTAGTTGCAACAAAATTAAAATCGTGAATTTTTGTAGGCTTCGAATCAAAAATGTTTAAGCAACCCTTAACATTTTGAGTTGTTATATATCAAATACATTAAAATTGTTTAACTCTGTAAATTTTAATTTTAAAATTGCACATACTTGGGATATTTCATTTCAAAATGTGTATGTAATTTTGAACAGTTGAATTGAAAAATTTTCAATTTTCTTCACCTCTCAATGGGAAATCGCGTAATGTTAAACAATTTAGGGACGACTGAAAACCCCCGAAAAATAAAAATAAAATTTCTGAAAAATAAAATATTCGAAATAGACAATTTCCGGAATTTTATAATTTGTGAATTTTCTAATTCGGGAATTTTATTATTCGGGAATTTCATTTTTTGGGACTTTTCAGTCGTCCCATTGTAAAATTCCGCAACAATAAAATTCCCGAAATTATACACTTACCGAAATATAAAAATCCCAAATACTATAAAATTCCTGAGCAGTTCATAACAATACCAAATTGAAAAATTCCAGAAAAATAAAATTCCCGAATATTTATAATATTACCGAATTGGAAATTCCCGACATAAAATTGCCGAAGTATAAAATATCCGAACTAGATAATTCCCAAATTTAAATAATTAAAAAAATTGTGTTTTCTTAATAAATATTGTTTATTTATTGTAAATACAATAATCAAATATAAAGTTAAATATAAAAAAAAAATTTAAACACGTGCGCCTGAAATGAAAAAAATGTCTGCCTAAATGTTTTCCGTACCTAATTACATTTTCTATTTTTTCTTTTTTTTAATTAAAAATTCGAGTTTTGAGAATGTTTTTTGTAATTTTTTTAAATGCTATGCACATTTTCAAACAAAATGTTTCGTCCGGAAATATATTTTCTTTCAATTATTGTTACTTTAAATTCAAACAATAATTTTTTTTTAAAGTTGAAACATTAAAAGAATTTTTCTTTGACAACAATTTTTTGATTATTGGATTTTCGATCAATAAATAATATTTATCATAGTAAAATTTGTTTAATTGTTTAAATTCGGGAATTTTAAAATTCGTTAATATTATAAACTTCAGGAAAGTTATTATTCGGGAATTTTTCAATTCGGTAATATTATAAAATGTTCGGGATTTTCCCAATTCGGGATTTTTATATTTCGGCAATTTTATAATTTCGAGAATTTTATTATTCGGGAATTTTCCAATTCAAGAATTTTACAGTGTCGGAAATTTGATTTTTCAGGATTTTTCAGTCATCTCTAAAAAATATGATACGCTGTCAATTTCCCTAATTAAAACATTTGAAAAAAATTATGTTTATTCAATATTATTTATTCAATAAAAATACAATAAAAAAGTATTTTGATAAAATAATTTTTTTTGTTCGATGTATTTTTTTTAAATTATTTTTTAAATTTTAAATGAAAATACCTGAAGAAACAAATTTTCAATGAAAGTTGTTTTTGAAAATCTGCATAGTAGTTTTTTGTATTGCTCTTGTAATACAAATCTAGTTCTTGCATTGTTTTGTTTGCATTGAGGAATATTTATTTTCAATTATTGTTATTTTAAATCAAATACCGTTAATTATAAAAAAATACATTAAACATAAAAAAATTTATTTTTGCCAAAATATTTTATTATTTTATTAATTTATTATTTTATTATTTTATTATTTTATTATTTTATTTTTTTATTTTTTTATTATTTTATTATTTTATTATTTTATTATTTTATTATTTTATTATTTTATTATTTTATTATTTTATTATTTTATTATTTCATTATTTTATTATTTTATTATTAAAGAATCATTTCTCATTTAATGTTTCTCTTTCAGAAATAAATTTTGAGAATTAAAATTCCTAATTTGGAATTTGCGATTTGCAGAATTCGAAAAAATTCAAAAGAACAAACTGAAACCACCTATTTTGTTTAGATATAGGATTGTGACTTTTTGCACCAAGTTTGACCCTAGGGTAGATTCTACGGCAAAAATTCCAAAAATATCTTAACAATTTAACCAAATATTATGGAGACTTATACCTTGAAAATTAACAAAATATTTGTTTTAAATGATCATTATTTCCGGAGTTAGAAATTCTTTTAAAAGAGAAAATGTTAAATAATCATGTTGCAAATCTGATCCTTTATTTTCAAATATTTTGTAAACTTTGTTTACATAATAAAATTTTTTTTTCAGACAAATTGTATTCTGAAAAAGTAGTTATGGTATTTATAATCTTCATTTTTTAGATCTCGCTTGCATTTAATTTTGGAAATAAGCGAACGAGTTGGAGAAAATTGTTCTGGTGTTTTTCATACATTAAATTGTAGTGTTAAAACTTTCTCCGTTTTATAATCTAGGAGTTTGTTTTTACAATCGTTTTTATTCTTCTTTAAAAAAATGTTGGTAGCACAATGAGAATTACTTTCATACTTCGAATCCTAGAGATTAATAGGTTCTCTTTTGAATGATATAAAGAAATAATTATCATTTTTATCAATTTTGTAAAGTTTAATTAATAATCAAAAAATTGTTAAGTTTTAAACAATTTAAGTTTACTTAAAATAATTGAAATTTTATAGGGTTAGAGTTCCGTAATAGAAATTTGTTCATTTTTATTGTTTTTTTATTGAAAATTACTTTATATTTTGGACGTTTTTTTTTAAATAATTCATTTTCAAAGGATTATTATAATAAATTAAACATTTTTCCACTTGGAACGGTGAAAATAAAGGTTAATTTAATTTTTGATCTTTGAAAAATTGGTGTAATTGATTTTAATGTGAAATTATAATTTTTTGTATGTAACAGTATAAAATTCTAGAATTTTAGACGCTTTGACTTTAGAACATTCAATTTAGTATTCAATTTACTATTGTAAAATTTTTATCTTTTTGAATTAAAAATGATTTAAATTCAAAAGTTTTCAATTTAATATCAATTCAAAATCGGGACGACTGAAAATCCCGAAAAATAAAATTCCCGACATTACAAAATTCTTGAAATGCAAAATTCTCGAATAATAAAATTCCCGAACAGTTTAAAATATTACCGAATTGGAAAATTCCCGATAGCAAAATTCCCGACAGAAAATTGCCAAATTATAAAATATCCAGACCAGAAAATTCTTGAATTTGAACAATTAGAAAAATTGTTTTTCTAATGAATATTATGTATTCATTAAAAATACAATTATCATATATTTTTATCAAAGAAATTCATTCAATTTAATTTAAACTGAAATTAATTCATTTAATTTAATTTACGAAAATTATAATGTTTATAATTTTTTTAAATTATTTTTTGAATTTAAAATAACAATAATTGTATAAAAATTGCATAAAAAATAAAATTCAAAACAGGTGCGCCTCGAACGAAAAAAAAAAACATTTTTGCTAAATTTTCTCCGAATCTGATTTATTTCGAAGTTCCTTTTTATTTTAAATTAACAATTCGATTGTTAAGAAAATTGTTTCTAATTTTTTTTGTAAATACTATGCATATTTTCAAACAAAATTTGTCATTCAGAAATATATATTTTTTAACTATTGTTATTTTAAATTCAAAGCAATCATTTTTAAAAACTTTTAGCATTACAACAAATTTCCTATGATAAAAATATTTAATTATTATTTTTTTAATGAATAAATAATATTTAACAAATAACGATTTTTATAATTGTTTAAATTCGAGAATTTGACAATTACAAAAAATAATCTCTGTAATTGTTTAAATTCGAGGATTTGATAATTACAAAAACAATTTTTGTAATTGTTCAAATTCGAGAATATTTTATTCTTGAATTTTCTAGTTCGGATATTTTATAATTCGGCAATTTTCTGTCGGGAATTTTAATCTTCGAGAATTTTCAAATTCGGTAATATTATAAACTGTCGGGAATTTTGTTATTCCGGAATTTTCCAATTCGCGAATTTTATTTTTCAGGATTTTTCAGTCGTCTCTCAAAATCATTCAATATATATTTTTTTATATTTAAGCGCTTTCAATTCAAAATTGTTCGTTGTTAATTTTTGTGTTCAACACTTTTTAAAGCTAATATTTAAAATTACTACTCACGGAAATTGAATTGAAGTCTAATAATTTCTGTAATAATTTTCTTCATTGTGAAGTTTCAGTAGTATTTTCTTTTAATTAGAAATAATTGAGGAAATAGTACAATTCCTATTCCTTTGAATTTTAAAAGATCCAATTTTCAAAACTCTAATCTGAAAATACTGAATTTGTTAGCGTTCTCACCTTAACATAAATCTTAAAAGATTGTATCGTTTTTCTGGTTTTATCATTTAAGAGAGAAAATGTTAAATAACCTTGTTGAAAATTTGTGGCTTTTTCAAACTGTTTTTTAAAAAAACTTTACAAAGTCTCTTTACATAAAAATACTATGGTTTAAAATTTTTTAAATCATGTCGTGAGTGCAATCATTATCTAAAATACTAGAAAACAAACACGCGCGCTGCGCGTAAGATTATTGTTTTCTTTTTTCTCACGCAATATTTAAATTAAAATATTAAATTAATATTAATGAAAAATATTTGTATTTCATAGTATATATTATTTAAAATAATAGAAAAGAAAAGCAAGGGCAATATTTTTGATAATTGAAGAAAGTTAATATTCTTAACTTCAGAATTAATATTTATGATATTTTTGTATAGACAATCAAACCGTTACATTTTTGTTCTAAAATACCAATTTTTGATGGAAATACTAACATCATTGTTCGAATATTTTAAATATTGTTTGAAATCTCATGATTTTTTTATTAAAATTAGCAATTTTAGACGATACACACTAACCCAACAAAAAATTATTTTAGATTGTAAATTTCCGTTTAAATCTAATATTTTCTATTTAAAATATCCGTTTGTCAATGAAAAATATTAACGTAACCTGAAATTGTTTAAAAATTATAAATTTTCTTCAAAATATAAGTATTTTGATTAAAAATAGCACATTTTCGACGAAAAGCACCAACATAATCAAAAATTGTTCAAAGATTCTAAATACTGTTTCAATTTTAATGATATTCTTTGAAATATAATGATTTTTGTTTTAAAATACAATTTTTTAGCCTAAAATGACAACATAACCTAAAATTTTTCTAATTTGCGAATCTTCTTTAATATATATATTTTTTATCAATAAAAATACTAATTCGAGACAAAAAACACTAATATAATCCAAAATTGTTCAAATATTCCAAATCTTGTTCGAATTATAATGATTTTTGATTTAAAATACCATTTTTTTGTGAAAACATGACCCAGAATGATTAAAAGTTATAAATTTTCTTTAAAATCTTTTTTTTTTAATTAAAAATACTAATTTGCGTCTAAAAACACAGAATGTTATAAATCTTGTTCAAATTATAATGATTTTTGGTTTAAAATACATAAAATACCAATTTTAGAAGTGAAATGCAATCCTAACCTAAAATTGTTGCAAAATTGTAAATATTATTTCAAATCTAATAATGGTTTATTAAAAACACCAACAATTTCTTACGGAAAACTTGAGCATAACAGAAAATCGTTTAGAATTGTAAATCTTCTTCGAAATCTAATGATTTTTATTTAAAATAACCGACTTCCGGTAAAAATAGTAATATAACCTGAAAAAGTTAAAAAATTGTAAATCTTGTTCGAACTATACTGATTTTTGTTTCAAATACCATTTTTTGGTGTAAAACGACAACATTACCTCAAATTGTTCAGATTTGTGAATCTTCTTCAAAAAATATTTTTTTTATTATCAAAAATACCAATTTCCGACGAAAAGCACCAACCTAATCCAAAATTGTTAACAAATTCTAAATCTTGTTTCAATTGTAATGATTTTTGTTTGAAAATATCAATTTTTGATGTAAAATGCCAACGTAACCTAAAATTGTTGCAAAATTGTGAAAATTCTTTGAAATATAATGATTTTTGTTTTAAAATACAATTTTTTGGCGAAAAACGTCGACCTCACCTAAAATTGTTTTAATTCGTGAATGTTCTTCAAAATATTATTATTATATTATTATTAAAAATACAAATTTTCGACAAAAAGACTGATATATGAAATACGTAAAATACCAGTTTTTGATCTAAAACGCTAACGTAACCTAAAATTGTTAAAAAATGATGAAACTTTAAATTAAAATCTCGATTTCCGACAAAAGCACTACAGGCCGTAAAACGTGAATTATTGAAAATGTTTTAATCTTTGAAATCAAATAATTTCTGATTAAAAATACCCATTTCCGGTGTAAAACTCCAACATAACCCAAAATTGTTGAAAAATTGCGAACCTTGATGATGATTTTTGATTAAAAATGCTAATATCCGAGGAAAAAACTGACACAAACTAACATTTTTAGAAATTTTAAGTATTCCTTGAAACTTACTGATTTTATATTAAAATTCCTTTAAAAAATACTTATTTCCAGCGAAAAGCAGTAACATAAAATAAGTATAATATATTTGCAATAATTTATTGGATAATTTGGAAGTATTTTACCGTGCAAGTGTAATCAAAAGCACAAATTTCTTTCAATTCGCATAAGCTTTTCTATGAGTTTTCTTATTATAGTAGATTATTTGTAGATTTAATTATCAAAATTTCAAATTTAAGATATAGTGCAACTTCAGGTAATGAAAAGCCAATCAGGTTTTCAACAACAATTTTCGACCCTAGAGTAGCATCTAGGGAAAAAATTTATATATATCTAAACAATTTAGCAAAATACTATGAAATATCACGAATATTTGAGAAATACCTT
>CAKNYM010049965.1:147240-163249 GCA_932195095.1 Andricus curvator | reverse complement strand
TTTGGTTGCTACGGAAGCAACAAATTTTTCTTATCCTAACAAAATTTTTTTTTTTTCACAAACGATTTTTTAGACTAACACAAATTTGTTAAATCTGCCAAAATCGCGATTTTTTTTCTTTAAACGAAACTTTTGTTGTACCAATAAAAGGTTTGTTGAAAGAACCAAAATTATGTTGAGACAAAAAAGGCTAGGGTTTGAATAAAAGGAAATAAAAATTCAGTTCTATAGCTTAGTTTGTATTACAGAGTCTAGAATCATATAGAGAAGACTGAAGTATAAAATAAAAATTCAATAAAAAGCATAAATGATTTTTTTTTAAAATTAATCTTTATAAGATCTGATAGTGAGACAAATTTTTGGTTCCGACAAAACGATTTGGTTGCTACGGAAGCAACAAATTTTTCTTATCCTATCAAAATTTCGGTGTTTTTGACAAACATTTTTTTGGACTAACACAAATTTGTTAATTCTGCAAAAATCGATTTTTATTCAACGAATTTTGTCAGGCCAATAAAAGGTTTGTTGAAAAAACCACAATTATTTTGGGACAAAAAAAGGCTAGGGTTAGAATAAAAGGAAATAAAAAGGCAGTCAGTTCTATAGCTTAGTTTGTATTACACAAATTGACTAACACAAACTTGTTAATTCTGCAAAAATCAAAATTTTTTTTCTTTCAACGAAACTTTTGTTAGACCAATAAAAGTTTCGTTGGAAGATCAAAAATTATTTTGGGACAAATAAAAGCTAGGTTTAGAATAAAAATAAATAAAAAGGTAGTCAGTTCTATAGCTTAGCTTGCATCACAGAGTGTAGAATTATATACAGAAGACTGAAGTCTAAAATGAAGAATTAATAAAGAACATAAATTATTATGTTCAAAAATAATTCTATCTAAAATCAGACATTGAGACAATCTTTTGGTTCGGACAAAACGATTTGTTTGCTACGGAAGCAACAAATTTTTCTTACACTAACCAAATTTTGTTTCTTTTAACAAACATTTTTTCGGACTAAGACAAATTTGTTAATTCTGACAAGTTCGAGATTTTTTTTGTCCAGCGAAACTTTTGTTAGGCCAATAGAAGGATTGTTGAAAGAACCAAAATTATGTTGGGACAAAAAAAAATTTGGCTTCAATAGCAACCAAATCGTTTTGTCAGACTTCGCAGTCTTTCCCCTATTCCCCTATTTCAGCCTTTTTTAAAGAATTCCACTTTTTCCATCTGTTTTCAAGAAACTTCCAATTTTTTCATTTTTTTGCTTAAATCTGAACTGAATTCATAGAACTCAATAGGAAGATCCAACTATTTTTGGTTGAAAGTTCATTAATTTTTATTGGAAATTCCATTAATTACTTCTTTGGTACAGATTTCAGAATTCATCTATTTTGCTTAGGAATTCCACTATATTCTTGAACATTTAATTATTTTGTTGAAAATTCAAGTATTATATCAGAAAGTCATCTTTTTTGGTCGAAAATTTCACTAATACTTGACTGACAGTTGAACTACTTTGTTAAAAATTAATTTTATTTGTTGAAGATTGAACTATTTTTTTTTGAACTATTTTCTGTTGTTGAAAATTAATTTTTAAACTAAAATCTTAACTATTCAATTTTTGGTTGAATATTGGTTGTTTTTATTTGAGAATTCAACTATTAAATTTTTCATTATAAGAATGCATATGTTTTGGTTACAAATTCAACTACTTGGTTGAAATGTGAACTACTTTGTTAAAAATGTATTCAACTGTTTCAACTGTTTTGTTGAAAATTCGTCTTTTTTATTGAATTTAACTATTTTTTAATTAAAATTAAAAGCATTTTCTGTTGAAATATCAACTATTACATTTTTGAAGAATGCATCTTTTTTAATTGACTTCAACTGTTTTTCAGTGTTAATTAAAATATTTTTTAATTCAAAATAGAAACTATTACACGTTTTGTTGAGAATTCATCTGTTTTTTATTGGAATTTCAACCACTTGGTTCAAAGTTGAACTCTACTGTTGAAAATTTATTTGCATTGTTGAAGGTTCTTCATTTAGTTTAAAATTCGGTTTCATGCTTAAAAATTTACCTATTATGTTGAAAATTTAATATTTTGTTAAAAATCATATTTTTTAGTCGAAAATTTAACTGCATGTGTTGATAAAAATTCGACCGTCTGGATTTAGAATTCAACTGTGTTCTAAAAAATTCGCCTTTTCGGCTTCGTAATTCAACCATTTGGTTCAAAGTGCCACTGCTTTTGTTTGAAGTTAAACCTTTTTTGTTTGACAATACGATCATTTGGTTAAAATTTCAATTTTTTAGGTTGAAAATTCAACTATTTTGTTAAAATTTCTTCTTTTTTTTTTTGAAATTTAAACTATTTGGTTGTAAGTGCAACTGATTGGTGGACAATTAATTTTTTTTTAAATTCAACTATTTGGTTGAAAAATCATATTTCCCCTATTATTCCAGAAAATATAAGCCATTTTTTGACAGTCTATACAATATAAAGAATTAAAATTTTTCATAAAAGTACTAGAAAAGCAACTGTGGCATTTATTCTGGAACGCGAAATGCAGATAAGATAGTAATAATTATTATGCCAGTAACAGTAGCGTATCTAGAATTTATACCCACAATATAATAATTTTTTACAATTTTGAAAGAGTTTCGAAGTAAGATAGCTGATTTTCAAAGCCTTTCAATATTTTCCAAGCTTATGTTTCTGTTATACCGAAAATTTTATTTTCAGAAATCAGAGAGCCCATCAAAATGTTAATCGATGTGTTCTGTTATAATAAACAACTTTTGAACTTACGGTAGCTTTATATTCTAAATTAAAACAAAGTTTTCTTTATAGAAACAGTGTAACTTTTTTTTTAAACTTTCGAAGTCGCCATTGATTAATCAAGAATGTTCATCGAAAGTTCTTTAATAGATTAATCCACGCGTCTCGAAGACGCAAACAATTACATAAAATACAGTACTGTTATAATCCAAATATCTATTTAACAAATCCTTTCATGAAGAAGGTAAATAATTTTGTTAAAAATTTAAAAAGTATATTGAAAGTTTATGGTAGATCATGAAAGGTTCTTCAATTGGGTAATCGAAGCATCTCGAAGACGCGAACAAATATGTTATATACCTCACTGCTGTATACCCAATATTAAAAAAGTTTTTCTCATATCATACAGATGAACAATATATTTTTTAAATTTATAAATTGGTATTGCTAGATCACAAAAGGTCACAAAAGGTACGTCAATAGATTATTCGACGAGTCTCGAAGATGCGAACAAACATGTCAGATACAGTATTGTAGTATTCCTAATATGAGACAAAGTTTTTCTCATATAAACAAAATACACCAGTTTTTTTTCAACTTTGTGAATCGGTACTGGTGGATGAAATAGGTTCAACAATAGGTCGATTAATGCGTCTCGAAAATGCGAACAAGTGCACTAGATATATTATAGTTGTATTTTAATTAGCAATAAAGTTTTTCTCATGTAATCAGAATAAACCATTTTTTTAAACTTTATAAATCGGCACTGGTGGGTCATAAAAGGTTCAACAATAGATCGATCGATGCATCTCGAAGACGCAAACAAATGCACTACATATAATATTGACTTATTTTCAATATAAAAAAAGTTTTTCGCACGTAAACAGAATAAACCACTTTTTTGAAGCTATATAAATTGGAACTAGTAGGTCATAAAAGTTTCAACAAGAGGTTGATCAATGCGTCTCGAAGACGCGAACGAATATACTAGATATCTCATTGTTGTATTTTGAATATAAAAAAAAGACAAATTTAATCCGGGGTAATTCAAGTAATTCGGAATATTCCCAGTAATGTAGAATAATCCACTTGTAACCCGAAGTAATTCACTTGTAATTCGAAATAATACACTTGTTATTACTTTAAGTTAATTTTTTTTTAGTTGAAAATTAAACTACACTTTGTTAAAATTCATTTTTCTGGTTGAAGATTCTTGATTTTAGTTGAAAATGGGACTGTTTTGTTCAAAATTAGTTTTTTTAGTTAAAAATTAATTTGTATAACTGAAAATTTATCAATTTCATTTTTGGTAAACATTTGACTTTCTTAGTTGCAAATTATTGTATTTTAATGAAATTTCTCTTTTTTTTCTAGAAAATTGTGATTCCTGCTTGAAAATTCATCGTTTTGGTTGAAAACTGAATTATTTGGTTAAAAATTTAACTTTTTGGTTGAAAACTCATGTTATATTGTTAAAAAATCGTTTTTTTTTGTAGAAAATTAAAATTCATCCTTTGGTTGAAAATTGAACTATTTTGGTGAAAATTCATTTTATTGGTTGAAAATTCAACTATTTCGATAGAAAATTAATCTTGTCGGTTCAAAATTCATGTATTTTGGTGAAGATTCTATTATGTGGTTAAAAATATTCTAATTTATAAAAAATTCAATAATTTTTGGAAAATAACATTTTTTTGGTAGGAAATTCAACTATGTATTTGGTTTGACAATTAAATTTTTTTGTTGAAAATTAAGGTATTTGCTTGACAATTCATCCTCTCGTTGAAAATTGAACTATTTTGTTAAAAATAGTTTTTTTTTGTTGAAAATTAATTATTCCAACTGAAAATTTAAATATTTTATTTTCGATTTTAAATTCATTTTGCTGGTTGAATATTCTTGATTTTAGTTGAAATTGGGACTATTTTGTTGAAAATAAGTTTTTTTAGTAAAAAATTAATTTGTATATCTGAAAATTTATCTATTTCATTTTTGGTAAAAATTTGAATTTCTTAGTTGAAAATTATTGTATTTTAGTGAAACTTCTCTTTTTTTTGTAGAAAATTGAGATTCCTGCTTGAAATCTCATCGTTTTGGTTGAAAACTGAATTATTTGGTTGAAAATTGAACTATTTTGGTGAAAATTCATTTTGTTGGTTAAAAATTCAACTGTTCCGATAGAAAATTAATCTTATCGGTTGAAAATTCATGTCTTTTGGTGAAGTTTCAATTATGTGGTTGAAAATAATCTAATTTATAAAAAATTTAACAATTTTTTGAAAATAACATTTTTTAATAGGAAATTCAACTATTTAGTTTGACAATCAACTTTTTTTGTTGAAAATGAAGACTTTTGCTTCAAAATGCATCCTCTCGTTGAAAATTGAACTATTTTCTTGTAAAATCGTTTTTTTTCTGTTTTTTTTTTTAAATTAATTTTTTAAACTGAAAATTTAAATATTTTATTTCCGATATTAAATTCATATTGTTTTGGGTGAAAATTCAACTACTTGGTTGAAAGTTGAACTACTTTGTTAAAAATTAATTTTTCATTCGGAGATGCACAATTTTAGTTGAAAATTCATATCTTTGGTTGAAAATAAAACTATTTTGTTGAAAATTTATTTCTTTATTGGTAAAAAATTTATTTTTCAAACTGAAAATGTAAAGATTTCATTTTTGGTGGAATTTTTATATTTTTTAGTTGAAAATTCAACTACTTCGTTAAAAATTCATTTATTTGTTAGGAATTCGTGAATTTCGGTAGAAAATTATTCTTCTTTATTGGAAATTCATGTTTTTTTTATTAAAAATTGAACTGGTTCTTTGAAAAATCTTCTTTTTGTGTTGAAAATTCAATTATTTTGGTAGCAAATTGATCCTTTGGTTAAAAATTTAACTATATTGTTAAAAACCCGTTTTTTGTTTGCTTCAAAATTAGTTTTTCCACCTAAAAATTTAACTGTTCTATTTTACGTTAATTTTTTTTTTTTTTTGAAAATTGAACTATGCTTTGTTAACATTCATTTTTCTGGTTTGAAGATTCTTGATTTTAGTTGAACATTGTTCGGTTGAAAATTAGACTATTTTGTTAAAAATTAGTTTTTTCAGTTAAAAATTAATTTTTATAACTGAAAATTTATCTATTTCATTTTTGGTAAAAATTGGAATTTCTTAGTTAAAAATTATTTTATTTTAGTGAAAATTCATCGTTTTGGTTGAAAACTGAATTATTTGGTTGAAAATTTAACTTTTTGGTGGAAAACTCATGTTATATTGTTAAAAAATAGTTTTTTTTGTTAGAAAATTAAAATTCAACTATTCCGATAGAAAATTAATCTTTTCGTTTAAAAATTCATGTATTTTGGTGAAGATTCAATTATGTGGTTGAAAATAATCTAATTTATATAAAATTTAACAATTTTTTGAAAATAACATTTTTTAGTAGGAAATTCAACTATTTAGTTTGACAATCAACTTTTTTTGTTGAAAATGAAGACTTTTGTCTAAAAATGCATCCTCTCTTTGAAAATCGAACTATTTGTTTGTAAAATCGTTTGTATTTTTTTTTGGTTGAAAATTAATTTTTTAAACTGAAAATTCAAATATTTTATTTTTGATTTTAAATTCATATTTTTTGGTTGAAAATTCAACTACTTGGTTGAAAGTTGAACTACTTTGTTGAAAATTAATTTTTCATTCGGAGATGCACAATTTTAGTTGAAAATTCGTTTCTTTAGTTGAAAATAAAACTAATTTATTAAAATAACTATTTTGTTGAAAATTTATTTTTTTATTGGTAAACAATTTATTTTTTATACTGAAAATGTAAAGGTTTCATTTTTGGTGGAATTTTTATCTTTTTTAGTTGAAAATTCAACTGTTTGGTTAAAAGCTTATCTACTTTCTTGAAAATTTAACGATTCTATTAAAAAGTAATCCTTTTTGGTTGAAAATTTGCGTGAGTCTAGTTTACTATAGGAGTCGTTTCCTCGTTTTCTCTTAAATGTAATCTAAAAAGCGTGTTCAAATTTGCAATAAAGCGGGTTATGCTAATTTAATATTGCCCCAGTTTAAAAAATGGGTACAAGTTATAATTACGAGTTTATATTTATATTATGGTACACCCACACTCCGCGCAAACTTCCGACATGAGCAAAACAGTTTTAACTTTTTGGGTTAATATCCTCTGATCCGGTTTTGTCGTTAAAGTTATATGAGAATTTTAAAACTTTATTTTTGTTGAAGCCGACAAGAGTAATTTCTGCAGCGGTGAGAGAATCGAGAGCGAAAGTCTCGGTTCATTACGCAAGTCGTTAATCTACGACGCTGCGAAACTCACTTTGTATTGTTTTATGATTACATTGTTATATATATATATATATATATTATTTATATTAATTTTTTAAATTATAATTAAAGGAATTCTACTGTAACAGAGTTACCTTACATGGTATCCGCAGGTCCGGGAAAACCAGGAAATCAGGGAAAAGTCAGGGAATTTTGTTGATCAGAGAAAGACATGTAAAAGTCGGGGATTTTGAAAAAAAGGCAAAAGTAAAAGAATTTCTTTAAGGAGCACTTTAAGGCAACATTCAAGAATAATAAATAAAAAATTCACAAATTTAAAAAGTTTTTATTCCATTTTGAAAATATTCTATATTAAAAATGCAGACTTTACACACTTTCCCCTATTCCCCCTCTTTTCCCCATTTTTAAAGAATTCCTCTTTTTTCTTCTGTTGTCCATAAGCTCCCCTTTTTTCCTTTTTCGCTTATAAATTCGAACTGAATTAACAGAATCCAATAATAAAATCCAACCATTTTTGGTTAAAAGTTAATTCTTTTTTCAATAAATTCCTTTTTTTGTTGAAAATTCCGCATTCTAGTTCAAAATTCATCATTCTATTCAAAAATTCATCTCTTTGGTTGGCAATGAACTATTTTCTTAAAAATAAATCTTTTTTTTTGCTAATTCAAATATTTCATTGAAACTTGAACTACTTTGTTAAAAATTTCTTTCTTTTTTTAAATATTTACCTTTTTAGTTGAAAATTTAACTGCTTTGTTGAAATTTCCTTTTTTTAAATTGGAAACAATTTTTTTTATCTGAAAATATAACTATTTCATTTTTGGTTGAAAATGTACTCTTTGTAAGTTGAAATTTAAACTATTTTGTTAGTCTTTTTTTTAGGCCGGAAAATCAACGATTTTACTGAAAATTTCTTTTTTTGGATAGAAAATTCATTTTTCTATGTTAAAAATAAACTTTCTTGGTTGAAAATTCAAATGTCTTCTTAAAAATTCGTCTATTTATCTTGAAAATAGAAATATTCGACTACTTTTGGTTGAAGTTTAATCCTTTTTTATTGAAAATTCGATCATTTGGTTCAAAATTCATCTTTGTACGTTGAAAATTCAACTATTTGGTTAGAAGTCAAACTATTTTGTTCAAAATTTGTCTCTTTTACATGAAAGAATACAACTGTTTGGTTCAAAATTATTTTTTTTAATTGTTGAAAATTCAACTATTTGGTTCGAAATCCATCTTTCTTGGTTAAAAATGAACCTTTTGTTGAAAATGCCACTTTCTTCTAAAAAAATTGGTCTTTTGGACTTTCAAATTTAAATATTTGTTTGAAACTTCAACTATTTTGGTGGAAAATTACACTTGGAAATTCGTTTTTTTCGGATTGAAAATTAATCTTTTGTGTTGAAAAATCATCTTTCGGGTAAAAAATGCATGTATTTTGTTGAAAGTTTGTCTTCCTAGGTAGAAAATTAATCTTCTTGTTGAAAAATTATCTTTTTGGTTCAAAATTCATCTTTATTCATTGAAAATTAACTTTTTTGTTGAAAGTTCGTGCTTTTCGATAGAAAATAAATCTTTTTTGTAGAAAAGTAATCTTTCTTGATTGAAAATTCAACTGTCTTCTAAAAATTTCGTCTCTTGGCTTGAAGGTGTAACTATTTGGTTGAAAATTCAACTATATTGGTAGAAAAGTCAACTATTTGGTTGAAAATTATTTTTCTTTTTTTTGAAAATTCATCTATTTGGGTTGAAAATTCAAATATTTGGTTGAAAATTATTTTATGTTAAAACTTCTTTTTTTAGGGTTAAAAATTCATCTCTTTCGGTAAAAAATATTTTTTTTTCAATTAAAAATGTAACTATTTTGTTGCAAATAAAATATATTTCGAGAAAAAAATCACCGTATTTCCTCTGTTTTTGCAAGAATTTCGGACGGTGAAGTCTGAAAATATTACAAGATAGAAATATTAATGGTCAGGGAAAATGAAAAATTCGTCATGGAAAAATCAGGGAAAAGTCAGGGAATTTTAAAAATGAAGTTTTGTGGCCACCCCCTCTCAGATTTTTATACATTTCCAAATATTTACTTTACTAATTTCAATCAGTTACTAATTGCTCGATATTTTATCAGTTATTTTGACTGATTATCTAGTCAAATTCACTGATATGAATGAAATTAGTACAAAAATTGTACGAAGGATATATTAATTACTAGACAAATTCTACAGTAAAATAATTTTAATTTTCCGATTCGAGTTGCAATTGTAAATTTATTTTTCAAATTACAGTAATGACTTTTGTATATGAACTATTGTAAACTAGTTTTGTATATTTAAGTCTACAGAAATGAAAGCTAGAAGAGTCAGTCAATTATTATACATATAAAATATGTAATGACTGAAATCTGCCAAAGGACAATTTTATGATTGAACAATGAGCAATCATATGATTATTGCACAATGCATAATATATTGCACAATCGTAAGAAGTATGTCATTGTTCACAGACATTTATGCCGATTGTCGAATTTTTGATTACGTTTTATAAAATTCTACAGTCGATGAACGTATACCAGAAATAATAACAGTTTTGCATCCGTATTTGTGTGCTTACTGCTTACGTCGAGTTATGACGTTTTTACCGTTCATGACTAATCCGTCAGTCAGAGAATTTTTTATTTTGCTGCGCGATAAACAATTTAAATTAAGTTAACAAAATATGATACAAAGTTAAAATAATTTCCTGGCCCCTATAACGTTGCCAGATCAGTTTATTTTTATTTATAGTACAAATGTTGCCAAAAGAAGGACCAAATTAAAAATACAAGAGACGTTATATCCTTTAATTTTAGTTTCAGGAATGAAAAGTATTAAAGACAAGCATTAATTTTCACGATTCTGGATGTTTATTTCCTAACTTCAAAAATATAAATTATTTTAAAATACATTATTAAACAAATGTTTAAATATTAGGTCTTATCAATTTTTGAAACAAGAACTAATAATAAATAATTTCAAATTGAAGGCGTTTGAAATTAAGAATATATATGTATTGAACGATTTTAAATTGAAAACTTTTCAAATCAAACATTTTCAGATTACGTACAATTTTGAAAAAGGACAATATTTAAAATAGAATTAAAAGGAACTAAACTTGTATCATTTCTAAATAAAATCGTTTAAAGTTAAATAATTTGAAACTGAAAGTGTTGAAAGTTGAACAATTTTTAATCAAAAGCTGTGTAAATCAAAAAATTTCAGACTAGGTTACAATTTTAAATTGTATAGGACAATTTTAAAACAACTGAATATTTTCGGTTTCGAATTTTAAAAATTAGATTATTTAAAATTCAAAGATATTGTAATTGTAATATTTATAATTAAAAGCGTTCAAAATTGAATAATTTAAAATTGAAAACTTTTGAATTTAAATAATTTTCAATTTGAAGCGATTAAAATTTGACAATTTGAAATTGAAAACTAAATTAAATGTTTCGAAGTCAAAGTTTCTGGAATTCTAGAATTTTACATTGTTATTACATAAAGAAAATAATTTAATATTAAAATTGATCAGAGAAATTTTTCTAAACAAAAAATTCACTGTCATTTCCACCGTTGAAAATCAAAAAGTTTTTAATTATAAACTTTTAAAATTAAATTATAATAAAAAAAACTTTCAAAATAAAAAGCAGTTTTAAATGTGAAACATTGAAGTGAAAAATTTCTGCTACGGAACATTGAAAATGAATTTAAAATTAATATTAATGCAATATATTTCGACTTGAAATCTTAGAAAATTAAAGCGTTTCGGTACCTACATTAATTTTATTTAAAAGAATTCCCTTATTTTCGTGAAAAAACATCTTATTTTCTCTGTTTTGTGAGAAGTTTGACATTGACAATTGAATTATTTTTTCTTCCAAAATGCTCAGAAATATTTAACATTTCAAACTGAATTAAAAAAAAATAATAATTTCGAATTGAGAGGCCTAACATTGTGCAGTTTCAAAAATTGGAATCATAGCGATCTGGCTTTTTATTCATGTTTTTTTTTATATTTTATATGTAATATTTACAATCTAAGATCACAAAATTCACCGTCATCTTCAACATTCAAAATCAAAAAGTTTTTAATTATAAACGTTTAAAATTGAAATATTCTTCAAAAGATATTTCAAAATAGGAAGTAATTTTAAATAAATTTTAAATCAATTTTAAGTAAATTTGAATCGTTTAAAAATTATAAATTTCAAATGGTGAACTATATTTTTCAAAATTCAACGATTCCAATTTTTGAATTAAAAAATTAAAACTTATGGAAGGGAAAAATTTAAAATCGAGCGATCAAGATTGAATAATTCAAAATTGAAAACTCTTGAATTCAAATAAGCTTTAATTCAAAGCGATTGAAATTTAACAATTTGAAATTACTAGGTTAATATGTTAATACTGTGAATTGAAATTAATTGTTACTTCATTTAAAAGATGTTAATTTAACATTATAATTAATCGCAAGCCTTCAAAATAAAATTCTTTTTTTAAAAACCTTAAAAATAAAAAGTAATTCTAAGGAACGTTGAAAATATTACACGAATCCGAACATTGTCAGTCACCAAGAATTGTGATATTAAAACTTTTTTATATTTACTTTATATTAACCTTATATTTACTTTTGTATCTTAAATTTTTTAATTATTTTAGGTGAATTTATATAGTTCAAAAATTCAAAATTTAAAAAATTTTATTTGTACTTTTCAAAATTTGAGCATTTTAATTTTTATTTGAATCAAATATTTTTCAGTTTTAAATTATTCATTTTTTTAAATCTTCAACTAAAAATCTGTCAATTTTAAGATATTACATTAAAAATTAAAAATTAATAAAAAAGAATACAAAACAAGATTGCTGTATATGATTCAAATGTTTAAAATTGCACAATATTATGCTTTTCAATTCTACATTGTTTTGAATTTATTCTGGAGGCATTTAATTCATAATTGTTTAATTACAAATCCTTTGAACTGAAAATTGTGCAACTATCAAGTCTTTCAATTTGATATTCTATAATGATTTTGAAGAATTTAAAAAACCAAACAATTTTCTACGTTCAAAATTGAAACCAAATAATTAAAAATATATAAAAATAAATATAAATATAAAAAACAAATGAATAAAACAGTTTTTTTTTGAAGAAGTCACTTTTTTTAGTTTAAAAATATATATTTATCATCTTTAAAATTTCTATATTAATTTAAATATTGAAGATTTCAAACACAATTTTTAAAAAATTCGAATTGAAAGGCTTCAAATTGTGCAGTTTCAAAAATTGAAATGACAGCGATCTTATTTTGTATTTTTTTTTATTTTCAATGTAATATCTTAAAATTATCCGATTTTTAGTTTGGGATTGAAGAAAAAATATTTAAAATTGAAAACTATTCGATTGAAGTTCTACGGATCTAAATTTTCATCTTGAACGCTGAAAATTTTGAAAAGTATAAAAAGTTCTTGGTAATTAAACATTTTTCAGTAGTGACTGCAGTTTGGATTCGTTTAATTTCCAAGGTTTCGTTGTAGACATTTTTTCATTTTTAATATTTCCAAATTCAAATTACTTATTTTTGAACGTTTTTTTAGAATATGTCAATTTTAAAGGTTTATAATTGAAAGTTTTTCTCCTCTGAACTGTGAAAATGATGGTGAAAATTTTGTCATCTTAGAGAAATTTGTCTATTCAATTTTAATATCAAATAATAATTTGTTATGTAATAGTAGATTTAAAATTCTAGAATTTCAATAGCTTTGATTTTCAAACACTCAATTTCAAATTGTCAAATTACAAGCTCTTCAATTAACAATTATTTAAATTTGAGAGTTTAAAATATTAATTTATATTAATTATTGATTTATATCAATGATCCAATTTTTAAAATTCTAATCTGAAAATATTGAATTTTTGGCATTTTGAAATTGTCTAGTTTTCGAATTTTTCATCTGAAATCATTAAATTTCGAGAATGAAATTGAAATGGTTGAATTTTTAAAAGTAAAATACATTATTTGAAAAGTTTTTATTTTTAAGCTATTCAAATTTACTTAATATAATTCAAATTTGTATCATTTGTGTATAAAAAAAGTTTCAATATCACAATCCTTGGTGACTAAAAATGTGTTCCGTTTTAAATGAAGTTCGGATTCGTTTAATTTTCAACATTCCGTAGTAGACAGTTTTTCATTTTTAATGTTTCCTATTCAAAATTATTCATTATTTTGAACGTTTTTTTTATAATTTAATTTTAAAGGTTTATGTTTGAAACTTTTTCATTTTGAATAGTGAAATATCGGTGGATTTATTTTTTGAACTTAAAAAAGTTTGGCTAATCAATTTTAATAATAAATTATATTTTCTATGTAATTTCATGTAATCTATTTGGAATTATTTAATTTTGCACTCTTTTAATTGTAAATAATACAATTTCAATTCCTTTGAATTTTAAGTGATCCAATTTTGAAATTATAATCTAAAATTATTTAGTGTTTAACATTTTGAAACTGTCTCATTTTCGAAATTTTAATCAGAAATCATTTAATTTCGAGATTCTTCAATTCAAAATAAAATTTTCTATTTTGAACGTTTTGAATTTCAAATTATACATCAACTCCTTTCTAATGAGATCGTCCAATTTTCAAAATTTAAGTCAGAAAATTTTTGAATTTTGAGAGCTCCTAATTCAAATTTCTTCAGTTTCAAACACTTGAAATTTCAAATTATTCAATTTTAATCGCTTTTATTCAAAAATGAAGCAAGTCCATTTCCTTTTCATTCCATTCGAAATATTTTTCAAAATTTGTCCTAATCTAAAATATATATATTTATATATTTTTTTTATTTCAAGCGCTTTCAATTCGAAATTATTTATTATTGTTTGAAAAATTTGAAAAATTCCTGATATTTAAAAACTTATTTAGTATAGTGGATTTTTAAATTGTTTATATTTTTAATGCTAAGTAATAAAAAATGTTGCGTCGAAAACGCGCGCTTATAGCGCGTGCATTTACTGCTTATAGGTATTAATAATTTAAAATATCATATCCATGATAATATACGCAATTAAATTGGAACTTTTGGTACACTTTGTAAATTACACAAAGAAATATCCCGTTAGAATTCTTAGTTTCGACTATACAGCCTGTGAAAATTACGAAACTGGAACGAAGAAGAATTTATGAACCGAATTTCATTACAGTGATTATTGTAACGGTAGAAAATAAAAATGAGTCATATTTCCATTTTTCCCATCTAACATCTTTGACCCGTCGAGCTATAACCGCAAATCCCGGTGATCGCTTCATCAATGATACATATATTTTACATTTATTGAGGTCAAAGAAAGCGATCATGTTCATTATGATAAGTGAATCATATTACACCACAAACCAATCTCGATTTCAATATTTACTACTTCGTGAATTATTTTACTTACATTGCAATTTTGTTAACTTTTATACTGCAAAGTATAGTCTCAGGGTGCATAGTCTTTCCCCTATTCCCCTTTTTTTCCCTATTCTCGAAAAAATTCCCCTTTTCTCTTTAAATATACGGAACTTTTTTTGCGATAAGCATTTTTAATAATACAATTAGAAAAATGAAATAAATTTTTTTGCAAATACAATTTTTTTTTTAAATACGAATCATCATAACTCAGCCAAATATTATTGAAACTGTTTGAAATTTGGTATGTACACGCAGTATACTCTAGTAATGCCTATAAAATTATAAAAAAGCTTGAATTTGCCTATTGTTTAATAATATTTAATTGCGAATTGAGGCCGGTGTGTAAGCTTGTTTTTTTTACTTTCACCGACAAAAATGTATCGAGGGAAGTTCATTCTTGAAAAAACTTCCAGCGAGACATTTTTTGCTCCCTATTCAAGGAAGATTTCTGGAAACTTTCAGATCGATTCATTGAAAATTGTCGAAATTAGGTAGTTTATAAGAAAGCATTCTATACCGCCAACAATCGCATCAAGCACTATCAGGTAGCAAACTCGTACTCCTGACTTTTTTCAATATCTTTTTATTAAATTATTAATCAATGCAAATTTTAGGTCTTTTCGACTATAATTTTATTCTAAACAAAGTTTTTTAATGTAGTAAACTAATTATTAATTCATTTAAATCGTTATAGCGTAATTTAATCAATTCTATCTCATTCTTCTCGAAATAATACTCATAGAAATTCGCATCGAAATTCTCATCGAAATTCTCTTAGAAATAATACTCATCAAAATTGTCATAAAAACAATTCTCAGCAATATTCTCTCGAAATTTTCATCGAAATTCTCATGAAAATAATGCTCATCAAAATTCTTATACACAAATAATTCTCTTCAATATTTTTATCGGAATAATTCTAATCGAAATTCTCATTAAAATAATTTTCATCAAAATTATTCTCATCAAAATTCTCATCGAATTTCTCATAAATATTCTTATCGAAATAATTCTCTTCGCAATTCTCATAGAGATAATTCTCATCGAAAAAATTTTTATCGAAATAATTCTCATCGCAGTTCTCATAAAAATATTTGTAATCGAAATTTTTATAGAAATAATTCTCATAAAAATTCTCATAGAAATAATTGTCATCATAATTCTCATAAAAATATTTGTAATCGAAATTTTTATAGAAATAATTCTCATAAAAATTCTCATAGAAATAATTCTCATCGTAATTCTCATAGAAATAATTCTCATCAATATTCTCTCGAAATTATTATAATCAAAATTCTCTTCATAGAAATTCTCATGGAAATTTTCATCGAAATATTTTTTTTAGTATAATTCTCATTAAAATTCTCGTAAAAATAATTCTCATCGAAATTCTCATACAAATAATTCTCATCAATATTCTTAT
>CAKNYM010049965.1:122856-145876 GCA_932195095.1 Andricus curvator | reverse complement strand
TCATAGAAATAATTATCAATATTCTCTCGAAATTTTCATCGAAATTCTCATGGAAATAATTGTCATCAAAATTCTCATCGAAATAATTCGCATCCCATTCCGTCCCATACTCATCGAAATTCTCATCAAAATTCGCATAGAAATAATTCTCATCAATATTCTTATCGGAATATTTCCCATCTGTATTGTTATCGGAATAATTCTAATTGGAATAATTCTAATCAGAATAATTCTAATTAAAATTCTCATCAAAATAATTTTCATCGAAATAATTCTCATTGAAATTCCCGTCAAAATAATTCTCATCGAAATTCTCATAGAAATTCTCATAGAAATAATTCTCATCAATATTCTTATCGAAGTAATTCTAATCAAAATTTTCTCATGAAAAAAGTAAGACGGACGAACCGAGGCGACTGAAACCCTAAAAATAATAAAACTCTGGAAATGTTTAATTTTACAATATTTTTCTTATATTTTGTACAAAACAAATGCAACTTAACATTATTTTTCAGTTGTATCGTGCCGTAATTTGAAGTATTTGTATAGTTGCGTTATTTTAAATTTATAAGCAATAAAATTCGAATGAATCATATTTAACATCAAGCAAATTTAAATTGACAATTATTTTAATGCCTTCTCTCTCGATGATTTTACCTACTACTATTGCGTAAATAATTAATTGGATCAGTAGAAAAAGAAACTGAACGAATTATACATCCTTTGACTTAATTAAATTACAATAACAATTTTTAATTAAAAAATTTAATAAATGAGAATTAAGAATTCATTTCAAAGTACCAAATTAATAATAATAAACGTAGACATTAAACAAATAAATTTCAGTTGCTATCAAGATTCACTTATCTAGTCTAGTAAGTTTCTTCTTGTGTAATGAGTATTGCCCGCACACGATGGTCACCAAACCGTGTAAGCATGATTCTTAAGGAAGTTATGGAGAGTGTTCAGCACGCATTTAGTGATTACTTTATTAAATAAACGGAAATTTATCGGATCGGCAAGCGTCTGGCTAGAAAATTTCTATTATCCAGATTCTAGAAAGTATAGTAAAATTGTACCCTGAAATTCACTTTTGCGTTCTTTCAAGCGCACTTTTCATTACATAAGGAGATTATAAAACCTTGGCCTATAATTTATCAACAAAGAATATATATGTATACTTATTTACAAACATTTTTAAATCAAAAATTATTATATATTTATTTCCCAATTCCGAAATAATTTTCATGATTGTTTTCAAAATTCAAATCTTGATATGCCAATAATTAATTCTACAGAGAGCAGATTAGAGCCACTGTGAAGTTAACTGATGAACGCCGCTCGGCTCTCACATGCGGAGAACCCCACGCCAGGCACCCCTCTCTGCCGGGCTGATGGTTCTCCGCAAGTGAGATCCGAGCTGCGTTCGTCAGCTAATCTCACAATGGCTCTAATCCATTCTGTAATCATTAATATTTATACACACGGTTGCCGCTGGTCTAACCGAAATTCTCCGAACGTGAGAGCCGAGCTGCGCTTGTCAGCTAACTTCACCGTGGCTCTAGTCCGTCCTCTCACCATCTCTAAGCGAAGGACAGAATACATTTAATGAAAAATTCGAAGATTTTTAACTATAAAGAATTATAGATCACTTCCTTTCTTTACTTTATATTTAATTTTAATAATTATTAGTTCTAATATTATGAGAATTATTTTACGATTAGATGGATTAGGTTTAATGTCTTATTTTTTAATTATTGGAGATATAATATTATTAATAAAAATTTTCATAATAAATTTAGAATCATGAAATTTATTATTTTTTAATTTTAATTAATTAATATTAATTATTTTTTATTTCCCAGTTTTCTCAAGTCAACTTAAAATTTTCGCCGGCTAATCCAAAAGATTTCAAAAGATTGAAATGATTTCAAAGATTTTTTAAAGGTTTTTAAAGATTTTTAAACATTTTATAAGATTTGAAAGATTTTTGATTTGGAACAGGGAATTTTGGAAAAGAATTATAATTTTGAGTTGCTGCATCTGATAATTCTTGGTCATAAGAATAAAATTTCTGATTTGGAACAGAGAATTTTGTAAATGAATTATAATTCTGAACTGGAACAAGGATTTTTTAAATTCTTTTCTTCTAAAACGGAATTATATAATAATTTTAATAAATCGACCAGAGTTTGTACATAGTTATAAGTTCTAGTACGTGTATCACCTGTTCCTTAGAGGGCTCTTTAGCCCTAGGGACTTAATAAATAAATAATTATTATTATTAATAAATGAAAAATATTATTGAAATAATAATTATTTTATTAAAAATTAGTTGCTAATTAAAATTAATAATTTTCATTAATAATTCTTTACGAAAATTCCCTGTCTTAAAGTCTAAATTATGATCCTTTACGTATCAAGTCACAATTACATTTATTTCCAAAAATTCCCTGTTCCGAGTCAGAATAATATTTATTTACAACATTTTCTGGTATAATTCAGAAATATAGTATCTACCTTTTCCTAATATTTGCAAGAGCGAAATTTCAAATTCTGGCTTTTTATTTGAAAAAAAAATTTTAACTCAAATAAAATCTAATTTGGAATAAGGAATTTTGAAATTTTGGTAAATTCTCATATGGAACGAAGATTATTTTTGTAAATTCCCTTGTTAAAATCATAAATAAAAAAAAAATTAATTTACCTTCCATGCCCAAAATTCCCTGTCCCAGACTTAAAATTATAATTCGTTACGAAATTCCCTGTTCTAAAGTTGAAATTATAATTCTTTGCGGGTCACAATTGAATTAATTTCGAAAATTCCCTCTTCCAAGTCAGAATAATATTTATCTACAAAATTTCCTATCCTGAAAAATTTTCCCTTTTCCAAATTTTGAAAAAGGGAAGTTTAAAATAATGACGAATTCTGTCTAGAAACAGGTACTTTTTTTAATTCCCTTCTTTTACATCAGAATTAAAATTCTTTTCCAAAATTTCCGTTTCCTGTCAAAAATTCCCTGTTCCTAGTTAAATCATAATTCTTCAGGGAAACTTCCTGTCCTGAAGTAAAATTATAATTCTTAACGAAATTTTCTATTCTGAAGTAAAGCTGAAATGAAAACTATAATTCTTTATGCAAATTCCCCCAGCTCTGTATCAGAATTAAAATTCTTTAAAAAAAATCCTTGTTCCAAAGTCAAAATTCTAATTCTCTACTGAAATGTTCTATCTAAAATTCAAAATTTTTAATTCTCTACTAAAATTCCCTGTCGCAAACTCAAAATCAAATTTCAGTAAGAAAATGTAATTTTGACTTTGGGACAGCGAATTTCCGTGAAGAATTATAAATTTTACATTGGGAGAGGGAGTTTCCGTAAAGAATTATAATTTGATTTTCAAGAGGGAATTTTTGACACGAAGCGGGAGTTTTGGAGAAAAAAAAAGTACATTCTAATTTAGAAGAAAAGAATTTTTTTAAATCCCTGTTCCAACTCAGAATTAGAGTAATAAAATAAATGAAACCACTTTTAATTTGCATATTAGTAAACTCGAGAGCAAAATCTCGGTGATTAAATAACCTTCCCAGTAAGTTCCCGGCTATCCCGATTTCCCGGTTGGGTCGAAAATAAATACTTTTGGAATTAGAAATCACTACAACGCGGAAAAGTAGTGTATTGGGGTCCTAAAAAAGTATAATTAATTTGGAATCGATCGACATGCAGCTTAGTTACCCGCGCTCGAAAAAAAGGTTTCAAAAATTTCTTGTTTGCAGAGTTTTAAAATTTTATTGAGTTTCAATTTTTTTATACATACCTGGAGGTCAAAAAAGTCTTCTCAAATTTTTTCGTACTTTAATCTATCATTTTCTGAGAGATAATTCCTATTTAATTTACCATTGTTTTCGGAAATTGATCGAGTCCTTTTTTTGACTGTTCAAATTTTGATTTTCCGACATTCTTTTTTCAAATTTTCCATCATATGTGCGGTGATATACACAACATATGTATTCAAAAAGTTCCAATAAAATTGTATGTCAAACAAAAACTGGGTCCTCTATAAGAGGTGTTTGTAGCACTATGTGGATTACAAAAACCTCTATAAAAGACGTTTTTGTTTGACAGAAATGTTTGTGAGAACTTTTTTACTACATATTCTATGTATAATAGTGGGCACATAATTAAAAATTTTAAATAAAAGAATAATCTCACAAAATCAAAATATGAATTTTTAAAAAAGGGCTCGATCGCTTGTTTCATTTTTCATTTGAAATATTCAGGCATCATCAGAGAATTAAATCCTACAAAGAAGTGACTTTGAGTAAGAAGTTTAAGTTGAAGTTGTTTGATTCTTAGTAGTCTTAGTATTTTTTAATTTCACATAGTTTGAAAATATTATTCTGACCTTCCCAAACTTATTTTGATTTTTCCAAACTTACTGTTCTAATACAAATATCTTTTATTTGTACTGATTATATATATTTAAAAATAAATATCAGTTGTGTTCTATAATATATTATTGTAAATAATTCATTTTTATCTCTAGTCTTTGTAGTAATATATTTTCTTAAGTTCTTTCATGTAAAGAAAAAATCAATAATTTTACCTAAAAATTTGAGAAATGATCATGTAAAGTACATTTTTCAGTATATTTGGGAAAAATGGGAAGGTTCTATTCAAAATCGAGTTGGGGAATAATTTTTTGGATATTAGTTTTTTTTTTAATGAAGAATTTTAACATCAATGTATATTCAACTGACAGATCTCAGATTATTATAAAAAATTATTAAAAAATATTTAAAAATATAAATATAAATAATATATACCTGGAAAAACCTGGAAATGTCAGGGATTTTTTTTTAAGTCAGGGAATTTTGTCGAAAGCGTACTTAATTTTTTTTTAATTGCAATATTAAATTGAATAAGAATGATTCTTTATTTGTAAAGGTAGCTTTATATGACTGTATTGAACTTTTTTGTTGAAAATTCGGGGTTTTTTGTTGTTGAAATTAATGGTTTTAACTGAAAATTTAACTTTTCTAGTTTTGGTTGAAAATTCAAGTATCTTTTTCAAAATGCATGTATTTTATTGAAAATTCGTTTTTTTATAGAAAATTAATATTCTTGTTTAAAAATTCATCTTTTTGCTGGAAATTCAACAGTTTATTTGCAATTTTTTATCACTCTTGGCTGACAAATCTTTCTTAGTTGAAAATTCAACTCATGTTGAAGACTCGAATTTTTGGTTTTATTCAAATATTTTTGATCGAAAATTAAAATATTTTCTGGTTGAAATATCAACTACTGCATCTTTCCTCCATAATTTATCTTTTTGGGAATGAAAATTTAATTACTTGGTTGAAAGTTAAACTCTTTTGGTAAAAATTATTTTTTTTTTTGTTGGTTTAAGGTTCATCATTAATTAATTTTTTTTACTGAAAATTTAACTATTCTAGTTGAAACGTTAACTATTTTGTTGAAAATTTGTTTTTTCTTTGTTAAAAATTATTTTTAAACTGAAAATGTAACTATTACATTTCTGGTTGACAATTTATCTTTTTCAGATAAAAATTGATGTATTTTGTTGAAAATTTGTCCTTTTTTTTGTAGAAATTAATTTTCTTGGTATAAAATTCATTTCTTGTTGTTGGAAATCCTCTTTTTGGTTGAAAATTCAACTATTCCAGTAAAAGATTTCACTGTTTTAGTTAAGAATTTATCTTTTTGGCTTAAAATTCAAATATATGTTTGAAAATTTGTTTTTCTTAGTTGAAAATTTAACTATTTCGTTGGAAATTCATGTATTCTGTTAAAAAATCATCTTTTTGGTAGGAAATTAATCTTCTGGTTTGAAAATTCATTTTTTTGGTTGAAAATTAAACTACTTGCTTGGCAGTTCAACCCTTTTGCTAAACATTCTTTTTTTTAGTTCAAATTTCGTCTATATATCTATAATCTTTTTTAGTTGAAAATTCAACTATTTGGTTAAAAATTTATCTATCTTGTTAAAAATGCAATATTTTAAAGTTGAAAATAAAAATTTGTTTGAATTATTGTTCAAATTCATGGACTTTAGAAACAAAATCAAGAAATTATTATGTTTTCAGTATTATTTAATTATTAATTAATCTATGGTGCTAATATATTTAAGAATATTTTGTAATATAATTTGTCAAAGCTTTCTAAATTAAACATATTAATTGAATCCTTAGAAACTTAAAAAAAAAACATTATTCATCATAAACTCGCGAAACTGTATAAATATTCCGAGTCGATTGTTTAAAAAAATGCGATATATTTTAATGGCTCCGTAATATGAAAAATTATACCTGGAAAAAACTTTAGATACCTGTAAAAAACCTGGAATTGTCAGGGAATTTCTTTCGAGGATTTGAGTAGACACCCTGATAAATAAATAAAATATATAAAAAAATGTCGAGTTAAATTTAGTAGAATCTGTAAAATTCACATACATATTAAAAATCTTTTCCTTTAATGGATATTATTTATTGTTAGAATTTTTTGTTATGTTTGTCAGTCATAAGGTGACACTGGTAAGCGAAATTAAATGATTTTAATAAACAATTAATAATTTGACCAAAGTCTGTACACTCTTTTCTTTTATTTTGTGCTCACACAATGATTTTAATGATCAAAATATCAAATTAATTACTTTTGTATCATTGATACGTTTTGTATTAACAAAACTTTATTAGTAAGGATTCTCGGCGACTTTGTGCATTAATATCTAGCATATCTGTAGTTTTGCATATAAAGAATTGGAATTCGCCATTTTTTTTTGTTTTAATGAATAGAGCATGCCCGATTTACCCAAGAACAGTACTTTTTTCAAAAAGTCTCATACGTTAAAAGGTACAGATGCAAACGCGTTTTATTGAATATCTCGGTTCGCCTCAAATCCAGTTGTATAGTTTCATCAGGGTGTCTATTAGACACCCTGATTTATTTTTAAATGAAGGGAATTTGATTATTGACAATTTTTTTGTTTTTTATTTCAGGATGCGAAAGTATGGGTACCACATCCGGAGAAGGTTTGGGAGGGCGCATATCTAGTGGAAGATTACAAATCCGACAAAGGGACTTTGGAAATCCACACAGAAGAATCGAATCAGACAAAAGTTTTAGAAATCAAAAGTGATGCCGACCTTCCGCCATTGAGAAATCCAGACATCCTTATAGGAGAAAACAATCTAACTTCTCTCTCGTTTCTTCACGAACCTGCGGTTTTATACAATTTGCAGATTCGTTTCCAGAGACGTTGCATCTACACTTATTGTGGAATAGTACTCGTTGCCTTTAATCCTTACAATGAATTGCCCATATATGGCAACGATACAATTTGGGCCTACAGAGGCCAAGCCATGGGTGATCTGGAACCCCACATATTTGCGGTCGCAGAAGAAGCCTACACCAAATTGGAAAGGTATTCATTCACTTAATCGTTTTAAGGTTCTAATTACCACGAGGTAATTAAAATTTAAAAAATTTAAAAATTCTACTGGTGTAAAAGCAGGTATTTACAGCACACCTGCCCATTCATCGCAGCTTATTCAGCAATTTCTGGTGAAACACATTACACAACTTCGGTAGCCCCCATACAATCCTCACCTGCCTCCCTATGATTTCACATAATTAATTAAACAATTTCTATTTGTTTGAACAACTTTTTTCGAAAAAATATCAACAATTTACATCTTCTCCGTGTAGCATACACTAATTAGTTTCAGTTGAAAATCAACAGCGTTTTTTATTGTGTAAATGTAAATTTTGATTGGAATGAGGCAAAAAAGTGTAGTTTTTTGCAAATTTTGTAACACATTTCATTAGCTCCTCTTATTCTGACACTTTTCATTACATAACCATAATAATTGTTAAAAAAATATTATTATATTCAAGCAGTTTTTTTGCGACAAAACAGCCTTTTTCTGAATGACATGAACTAGTTGGTTAAAGCTGAAATAGAAATTGAAAATGCAATTGCAATTATCTTATCGGTTAAACATCTTTCACGATTTTTACAGCTTAGGATAATTGAAAAACAACGCACAGTTATCGAAAGTTTTCAAAAATTGGTTATTAAATTTAGTTTTTTAATCCTATCATAATTTCCACTCAAACAATAAATAATTGAGATCTATAAGATATTAAAAATCAATATGCTAAAAATTAAAGAATCAGAAATTAAGTAGCTAAAAATTGTACTATTTCTAATTTAAAACAATTATAAAGATAAAATAAGGATAGAAACTTAAAAAACTAGACAATTTCAAAGTTGTTCAATTTAGAATTAGAACATTTTTAATTCACGCATTCGAAACTAACCAATTTAGAACTGAAAGCATTAGGAATAAACAAATTTATAATGATTTCAAATTGAATAATTTCATATTAAAAATTTGGAAATAGGACAGTTTCTAATTCAAATGATTTAAAATTAAATTATTCTGAGAATAATTTCGAATAAAAAGCCTTCAAAATGTAATGAACAATTTATAATTTAGAGGATCCAAAGTTAGTAATTTTAAATTGCAAGATACTAAACATTTTTTAGTTTCAAATCTAAACCGTTTAAAATAGTACAATTTCAATTTTAGAGCGCTTGAAATTGAATCGAGTTTCATTCAAAACGGTCAGAACCGAAGAATTTCAAATTGAAAGTATTGAGATTTTGAATTGAGAGAGATGAAAATTGAATATTTTTTTATTTAAACATAAAACAAATTGTAAATGTTACAACCGAATAACATTCAATTTTAAATTACTTCAATTCAAGATTGTTCCATTCAAAACACTTTCAATTTTAAATTACCCGATTTTAAACGCTTTCATTTAAAATGTTTCAATTTCAAATGATTCAAATTTCCAAATCGTCAAACTTAATTGTTCAACTGGTAACGCTTTCTATTCGAAATTCTACTATTTCTAAGGCTTTGAAAGAAAATCTCTGAATTGCATACACATTCAAATCTAAATTATTCAATTTTGAAAGCTTCAAATTAAACAATGCAATACTAATAAAATTTTCTGTTTGAAATAAAAGTGTACGTATCATTATGCATTCTCTTAGAAAATTATTGATCTTGAACTAGTGAAACCGTTTCTTCAACATAAGTCTTTTTATTCAATCAAAAATAACTTTAAACTGAAGAAAATTATTTTTAAAGAAAAATTGTAATTTGAACAAAAAATAATTTTTTTGAGCCTAAGAAGTTTCTTTGAAATAAGTGAAATTTCTTTGAATCAAAAAATCTTTTTTCTGAGTGTTAGGGTGGGTCAAGAAACCGCAATTTATGAAACTTTAAACGAAATGTTTGAGAAATTATATTGTTCCAATTATATTGCGGTAAATAATTAATTTAAAATAACAAAATTAATTGTTTAAATAATTTATTATTATTGCTAATAATATTCATATTGAATAATGCCAGTAAGTTGCGGTTTTTCTGAAATTTTCAATGATTTGTCTACTTTTCACTTGGAGGGAGTTATTAGTGAATTTAATTGAGCAAAAATAATTAGTTAAACAAATTATTATTGTTTATAACTATCTTTTTCTTTATTAATGTTAGATAGTTGCGGTTTGTTCTGAAATTTTCAACCTTTACCAACTTTTTACTTATTAAAGTAATAAATAATGCAAGTTAACAAATATAGTTTTTTAAACAATTCATCATTGCTTATAACTATCTTCTCTTAGATAAGTGTGAGCAATGCTAGGAAAGTTGCTTTTCTTCTGAAATGTTTAGTTTTGCTTTGACTTTTTAGTTATAAACAAATAATAAATGCACTTCAACCAGAATTATTTTTTAAATAGTATTGTATTGTTTTGAGTGAATTATTTTTGCTTTTTTCCTAATGTTAAAAAGAAAATAATTTAAACAAAAAAGCTATCTTACACAAGAGACGAAAACAAAGAATGGAATATTTAGGAGTAAGTGGGAGGAATAGGCCTGTAAATGACTTGTACAATTTTTGCTTTGAATTACAACACGAAGTTTACTGCAATGCGTAAAAGAAAAATTTGGTATTGCACATATATTTTATTATCAGCCCCCACCCCTCCTTCTCTGGAGATTCCCTGAGGAATCCCTGGGATCCATGTAGAAAATTTGAAGCAGATTTCAAATATCTGTTTTATTTAAAAAAAATATATTCGCAGAAAAGAAAGAGATTGTTGAAGATATGACTCTCTCTAATGTTTATTTATTATTTGTTCATAACTAAAAACGTGAAGCAAAGGTAAACAATTCAGAAAAAACCGCAACTTTCTAGCACTTATCTAAGAGGAGATAGTTATAAACAATAATAAGTTGATCAAACAACTATTTTGGTTTAACTTGCATTAATTATTCCTATAATAATTGAAAAGTGGGCAAAAAGTAAAAAATTTCCAAAAAAAAGCGCAACTACCTAGCATCAATATGAGAGAAGATAGGCATAAATAATAATAATTTGTTTAAGCAATTAGGTTTGTTAGATATAATTAATTACTACCTCACTCTAAGTACAAAATGGACAAAAAGTTGAAAATTTCAGAAAAAATCGCAACTATCTAGAATTACTATAAGAGAAGATAGTTATAAACAATAATAATTTATTTAAACAATCATTTTTGCTAAATTGAATTAAATATTAACTCTCTCCACGTGCTAAGTGAACAGAAAGTTAAAAATTCCAGAAAAAAAACGCAATTTCTAGCATTATTCAAAAATAATATTATTAACAATAATAAGAAATTGTTGAAACAATTATGTTTGTTAACATTAATTAACTATTATCTCACTCTATTAGAAAATATGACAGAAAGTGAAAATTTTTTGAAAAAACCGTGACTCTATCTGATTATTATTATTATTATTATACCATTAAGCCATTTCCCTTTCGGGGTAGGCGTAACTTGCTGGGTTGGAAAATAGTAGTGTGTATGGTGGGTACATAGGTATAAGGTAGATAGGTATATAGGTGCTAGGTATAGATATTTTATATTGATCTGGAATTCTCGTGTTATTTATTCAAATATATATAATATATATATATATATATATATATATATATTCAAATTATTCAAATGGCGATGTGCATACAAATTCGAAAAAAAATTCCAACGCATGTTTCGACCACCCTAATGGTCTAATTAAAAATCTTTTAATTTCCTATCATACTAATTTGAACTTTTTCATGAATTTTTGCTTCCTCATAGAGGAAGCTTTGTAATGGTAACATTTTCAAACATTTTTTAATTCATTTAATTGAACCTTCCTCAATTTGAAAATGTCTAATACAATGTTCTAAGCAATTGTCCGGATATGTGTGTGTGTTTGGATGTGTAGATGTGTGGACGTCACGCTTTTTTGTGAACACGATAACTTGAAAACGGTCGCAGATAAATTGATGAAATTTGGAGAGCTTATTTTCCCGACTAATATCTTGAAACTGACCGAAGGATTTCTAAAAATATTTGTTACATTTTTTTTAGCACTCAATATTTTAAAAATCGGTTTTTCATAGTAAAACTTTTTTCATTAACATAATTCAAAGTTGATGCAAAGATATAAATGCTTCCTTGGTTCGAGACGAATCGATTGGCCTATAATATTAATATATTTTGAAAATCGGTTTTTTATAGTAAAACTTTTTTCATTAACATAATTCAAAGTTGATGCAAGAACAGAAAAGATGTATTGATTCGAGACGAATCGATTGACCTATAATATTAATACATTTTATTGAAGAGTAAGGAAGCTGTGGTAATGCATAATATTTGATAATATGGTTTTTTATAGTAAAACTTTTTTCTTCAATATAATTAAAGTTGATGCAAGAATATAAAATATTCCTTGGTTGGAGACGAATCGATTGGTCTACAATATCAATACATTTTATTAAAGAGTATGGATGTTATGGTAATTTATATATTTTTAACATCGATTCTTATACTAAAAATTTTCTCATTCTCATAATTCAAAGTTGATGCGAGAATAGAAAAGTTGTGTTGATTCAAGACGAATCGATTGGCCTATAACATTGATACATTTTATTGAAGAGTAAGGAAGCTATGGTAATGCATAATATTTGAAAAATCGGTTTTTTATAGTAACATTTTTTCACTAACATAATTTAAAATTTATGCAAGAACGGAAAAGATTCCTTGATTCGAGGCAAATTGATTGACCTATAATATTAATACACTTTATTGAAGATTAATGAAGTTATGCTCATTCATAATATTTGAATCATCTGTTTCGAACAGAATAACTTTTTTCATCGACATAATTCAAAATTGACGCATGAATTGAAAAGATTTTTTGAACATAAATTTTCAAATAGAATAATTCTGACAATTTAAAAAAAAATCCTAAAGCTGGCAAAGGGATAGGGTGCGACAGAACTTTTCCCTTCCCTTTTCCAACTCGAAAAATTATAATTTCGAATAAAAAATTTGATTTGTCTGATTTGTCTTTGTATTTAAAAAAATGGTTTGTATTATTTTGTAATTTTGTATTTGTTGTAAATTTCTTTTTTTAAATTGATCAAAATGAAGACTTTGGTTTGTCTATTATTGAAAAAAATAACTAATGCTTCCTCTATGAGGAAGCAAATAAATTTGCTAACGGGAAGCAAAGTGCTCGTGAAATGAGCACCATATAATTATAAATAAAAACAAAGTGGAAACACTCGAGATCGAATTCACAGCTAGTTTGTATTGAGTTCCTTCTCAAAATTTTCAATTTTTATATTGTCTTTTTGATATAAAGTTTAACCCATGGAATAAGGTTCAGTGGTCGAACGAATGTCAAAAGGGCTTCGTGGAACTCAATAGCTAGAATTAAGGCAGGGCTTCCTAAAACTCTATTAAAAAAACAACTTGCATGAGAAGTTCTTCACTGGAAATTAATTATTTTTAGAGAGAGTCACGATCAGTCCATCATCGTCTCTGGAGAATCCGGTGCTGGAAAAACTGTTTCTGCAAAATATGCAATGCGGTATTTTGCGACTGTTGGGGGTTCCTCGAAAGAAACGCAGGTCGAGAAAAAAGTATTATCCTCCTCTCCTATTATGGAAGCCATAGGAAACGCCAAAACAACGAGAAATGACAATTCTTCAAGATTTGGAAAATTTATAGAAATCCAATTCAATAAAAATTATCACATCATCGGAGCGAGTATGCGAACCTACTTGCTGGAGAAGTCTAGAGTCGTTTTTCAAGTGAGTAACATCAATTCCAAAAAATTACTATTTATAATATTTACCAAATTTATTCACACTAGCTAACAAATACGCTAATTGAAAACAGTGAGAAAGATAAAATAAGGACAAAAACGTGAAAAAAATGGAAAATTTTAATATTGTTCAATGGAAAATTTAAAAATTTTGAATTAACACATTCAAAACTGAACAATTTAGAATTGAAAGCAATAGGAATACGCATATTTAAAACGATGTTTCAAATTGAATAATTTCAGATAAAAAGTTTGAAAATAGGACAATTTCTAATTAAAAAGATTTAAAATTAAATAATTCTTTTATTTGATTCTTCTCTTTCTTTTTTAATAATTCTTTTCTCTAATTTTTGGTTGTTTTACGCCATTTTAGAATAATTTTTAAATAATTGAAGAGCAAGCAGAATATTTTTGACAATTGACGGAAATTGATGTCTTAACATCAGGAAATAATAAAAAATTGTTTATGATTGTATTTGTTTTAAATCACCTATTTCTGATGAAGAATATTTTAACAAGACCCAAAATTGTTAAAAAGTTTTAAATCTTCTTTGAAATACAATTTTTTAAATTAAAAATACAAATTTTTAACGGAAAAAATATATATAAAAAATTTTAAATTATTAAAAGTCTCTGAATCTTCTTCAAATTATAATGATTTTGTTTGAAAATGCCAATTTTCGATGTAAAACACCAACGTAACCTAAAATTGTTCAAAAATTAATAATCTTTTTGTAAATATAGCGATATTTTAATACAAGCATCAATTTCCGATGAAAAATATTAGCATAAAATATTATTGTTCAAATATTTTAAATATTCTTTGAAATTTAATGATGTTTCATTAAAAATAGTAATTTGAGACGAAAAACACTAACATAACATAATAAAAATTGTTTAAGATTGTAAATCTTCTTTCAAATCAATTTTTATTGGTTTCAAATCAACAATTTCCGATGAAACTTGTTAAAAAGATGTGAATCTTCTTTGAAAAATAAGTTTTTCCAATCAAAAATACCAATTTTCAACAAAAAAAGTTTTTTAATTCAAAATTGTTGGAAGGTTCTGAATCTTGTTCAAATTATAATGATTTTTTTTTAAATACAAATTTTCGATATAAATTGCCAACGTAACCTAAAATTGTTAAAGTATTAATAATTCTTTTTTTTCACATCTAGTGATTTTTTAATACAAGTTTCTAATTTCGACTGAAAACACTAACACAATCCGAAATTATTCAACCTTGTAAATTTTATTATTTTAAAAAAATCATTGGATTTAAACCTAATGATTTTCCGTTTAAAAATACCAATTTTAGCTGAAACGCACCACCATAACGTAAAGTTGTTAAAAAATTATAAATATTCTCTGAAATCCAATGATCTTTTATTAAAAATACTAATAATTTCCGACGAAAAACACTAACACAATCCCAAATTATTAAAAGATTGTAAATCTTGTTCAAATTATAATGATTTTTTTCCAATACCAATTTTTGGTATAAAATGCTAATGTAACCTAAAATTGTTAAAAAATTATTAACATTAAAAATCTAATGATTTTTGCTTTAAATAACCGATATCTTGTCAAAAACATCATTGGCCTGAAACTGTTCAAAAATTGCAAATCTTGTCGAAATATAATGATTTTGTTTAAAAATACCAATTTTCTGGGCAAAACGCTATCTTAAACTAAAATTGTCAAAAGGTATGAATCATTTTTAAGATCTAATTTCTTTTTTATTAAAAATACAAATTTCCGACAAAAAACACTAACATAATCGAAATTTGTTACAAAATTCTAAATCTTGTTCAAATTATGCTTTTTGTTTTAGAATACCAATGTTTGGTGTAAAACGTTAACACAACCTGAAATGGTTAAAAGTATTGAATCTTCTTTGAAATCTAATTTTTTTTATTGAAAATACAAATTTCCAACAAAAACATCAACATAATCAAAATTTGTTAGAAAATTCTAAATCCTGTTCAAATTATAATGATTTTTGTTTCAAAATACAAATTTTTGGTGTAAAACACTAACATAACCTAAAATTGTCGAAATTGGTGAATCTTCTTTAAAATATCTTTTTTTATTAAAGATACCAATTTTCGATAAAAAAAACTCTAACATAATCCAAAATTTTTGAAAGATTCTCAACCCTGTTCAAATTATAACGATTTTTGTGTCAAAATACCAATTATTTATGTAAACCGTTAACATAACCGAAAATTGTTCAGAGAATCTTCTTTGAAATCTGATTTTTTAAATTAAAAATACCAATTTCCGAAGAAAAACACTAACATATAATCCAAAATTGTTAAAGGATTCTAAATTAAAATGATTGTTGTTTTAAAGTACCAATTTTTGGTGTAAAACGCTAACGTAACCTAAAATTGTCAAAAGTTCTGAATCTTCTTCAAAATCTAATATTTTTTTTTGTATTAAAAATACCAATTTCCATCGAACGACACTAACATAATCAAAACATTTTGAAATATTCTAAATCTTGTTCATATTATAATGATTTTTGTTTTAAAATACCAATTTTTTGTGTAAAACGCTAACATATCCTGAATTGGTTAGAAGTTTCGAATCTTCTTTGAAATATAATTTTTTTATTCAAAATACCAGTTTCGGACAAAAAACACTAACATAATCCTAAATTGTAAAAAGAATCGAAATTTTCTTCAAATTATAATAATTTTTGTTTTAAGATGCCAATTTTTTTATGTAAAACGCTAACGTATCCTGCAATTTTTCAAATATTATGAACATTTAAAATCTAATTATTTTCGTTTAAAATAACCGATTTTTTGTAAAAAAAAACGTTAATATAACGTTAACTCAGCGAAAAGTACTATAATAAAACATGTATATTTACAATAATTTATTCGCATAAGGTTTGCTATGAATTTTCATAATAAAAGGGATTTGTAGATTTAATTTTCAAAATTTCAAATTTAAGATACAAAACAACTTCTAGTAATGAAAAGCCAATCAGATTTTCAACAATAGTGATTGCACAATTTTCGAGACATATCGTTACACCACTTTTTTTCGATAGGATTATAGGTAAATTATGGCAATTTCAATTCTTAAATTACATTTTCTTTTTAGGCAAATGGAGAGAGGAACTACCACATATTTTACCAAATATGTGCAGCCGCAAAAAAACATCCCCACTTACATTTAGATTTTCAAAATGAATTTCATTATTTAAATCAGGGTAAAGATCCTGTGATCGATGGTATCGACGACTTAGCCTGTTTTGAAGATACAGTTAGCGCACTCACTACGCTCGGATTTAGTTATAAGCAGCAGGATGATATGTTTCGAATTTTAGCGGCCATACTTCACTTAGGAAATGTTCATATTACAAATAGTGATTCTCAGGGAGGAGACCATGGTGATTCCGAAGGAAGCATCATATCCGTAAGTAATTTTTTTTAAACTAACTATAAAATATAAAATAAAGGCCTGTGTAAAAATTGTCCTACCTAGTCCGATTTAAAAAGAGCGAGGGGCTACTCACTAAGAAATCTGGAAATCTTAAACTGAATGCGGCAATCTGCATTGAATTCCTATAGAGATTTCCAAGATTTCGCTGACATTGCCGGGAGTTCCGAAATTTCCGACCCTGCTCGCGATCAGAACTCACGCGGGATTCTACAGACTCGGCTAAACTCGGCGACTTCCGGATTCAGTCGGCTCTTCGTTCCGTGCATATGAGCGTATGTAGAAATCCTCCACACAACCTCACCTCTGGCCACACTTAGCCAAAGATTTCCAAGATTTCTCACGAATGCTAGATTGTTGAGAAATTTCCAAGAGTTCTCTTAATATTTCTCGCGCAGCAATCTGAGATTACTTTTTTAAGAGGAACCCCTCGAAAAAAGGCGCTGACAAGGCCCCGACCAGTATTTCTATTTTGAATAAAGCGTGTTAAATTATAATCGGGCAATCGTGGGGCTTTAAAATCGGCTGTCTAATTATTTACATAAATATTCTCGTTGATTGGACTAGAAAAAGATTGAATGATATCTAGACACGAATAATATTAATTATTTCGTTTGTGGAGTTTTGGCGAGGCTTGCTATAAATCTATTTTTCACTAGAGATACATTGTTGTGGCGCACTTCTAACCAATCCTAATAATTTTTCCTCAATTTTTGCATTATATTGTTAGTTAAAAAATTGACTATATAAATTAAGATACAGCATAATAGTCAAAATTCCTTTGTATGACCATATTATTTATTTATTTCACTGTTTCAACTAGAAAAATCGTAATAATATAGGATATTATTTGTGTAGTGATTTTTCGAATTTTGAAAAAGCGCGCCGTGACGTAAGGAAACACGTAAATGAAGTATAATAATAATTATGCATTTCGACGCGATTTTGTTTATCATTATTCAAAAAAAAATGAATGAGTTATATTAATTTTATTCTTCATCGAGGAAATAAGTGCCATAAAGTGCTGAGAGATGATCGGCTTCTTCATCGATCAACATACACTCAACTCCCGATATAATAACGGTTTCGGGCATGGCTTACAGTAGCCCTGATCCTGAATCGGAAGAATCCGAAAGTAATTTCTGTTGGACGCATGACGCAAACTGATGCAACTAACGCTGTAAAAGTTCGGCTCTCGAGCTGTTTGTCACGCTTGATTGAGCACATCCTTTATTTCAGCCCCGCGGCTCCTCTCATCACGAAGCTGTGGAGGCCATCAGTTCTAGGGATATCGTAAACCGGGGGTCCTGATATCGGGAGTTGAGTGTATATGGATCGGATAACAAAAAGCTTTTCCTAAACCTCAAGCCTTCACACGACTCTAATAAAAAGTGTATTTTTGATTAAAAAGTAATGAAAGTACTTTTTCATTAGAAAGTAATCTTTATTCTATAAAATTATTATAATTTACGGAATATGGGCCATGTGTGGCCCATGAAAATTTGCCTGGCCAGGGCCACACCAGAAGTAGGGAAAACTGGTCAGAACCCTACTAAGTCCACCTCAATATTTCTGCACTGGATGACACTAGCCAACTTTAGATGCTACACTAGAACTAAATATTCCAAGGGATTTCTAAGTGATTTTAATCATTTGCAGGGGTTTCAAAGAATGTTAATGATTTTAGGATATTTTGAAAAATTTTAAAGAATTTCAAAAGATCTGAAAGGGTTTGCAATATTTTAAGGTATTGTTAATAAATTTCAATAACTTGAAGTGATTTCAAAGGAAACGATTCCAAGACATTTTCGAGAAAATAAAAAAATGTCAAGGGATTGTAGAACCTTTCAAAGGATTTGAAATATTTTAAGACATTTCAAAAGATTCCAAGGAATTGTCAAATGATTTTTAAAATTTCAGGGAAGTTGAAATATTTTAGGGTATTTCAAGAGATTTCAAAGAATTTTCCATTTATTTGAATAATTTGAAGGGATTTCAAAGGATTACAAATATTTCACGACATTTCAAAAGATTCCAAGGCATTTTCAAGGGCTCCAAACATTTACTAGGACTTTCCAAAGATTACAAGGGATTTTAAACGCTCTGCAAGTATTTTAATCAATTTTCCAGGATTTCAGGAAAAATCAAATTTCATAGAATTTCAGGGGGTTTTATAATATTTTAATGGATTTCAAAGAATTTATTCGCCAGAAGTGAGAGGTTTTGTAGAGTTTCAAAGATTTGAATAGATTTTCAAATATTTTTAACAATTTTTTAAAATCGATTCGGAATTCACCATGAATTTTTATTAATTTATCCTAAATTCTTTTCAATTCTTTGATATTCTCTGGAATTTTTTGAATTTACTTGAATTCTTCCAAATTCGCTCAATTCTACTCAACTCAATGATTTTTTTCAGTTTTTGTTTAATTCTTCATGAAGTATTTTAAACGCCCCTTGAATTCTTAGGCATTTCATCAAATCTGTTAGAATTCCCTGGAATTTTTCTAAATTCATTTCAAACATACTGAATTTAATGCATTTTTTCATATTTTTGAATTGCTTTCAATTCACTTGACTTTTTTTGTGAGCACCCAGAATTTTTACGAATTACCTCGAATTCTTTTAATTTCACTTAAATTATTATAAATTGAGTCCAGTTTGATTGAAATCAAAATAATTTTTTGATTGTTTTCCAATTCATTTGAATTCTTTTGAATTTAACTTGAATTGTTTTAAAGGCGTACAGATCGATTTTTTTAATTCTTTTAAATTCAAAAGAACATTAATTACATTATTAATGGACATTGCTCACTTTTTTGAGTTCGGAATGACTCACTTTTGGTAACTTTTTCGTTTCAAATGTAGAAGTTTTTTACTTTTTCGAATAAATTAGACTGTGGCAGCCCTGAGAATAGTAAATTTAAAATTGTTTTAATTCATTTATAAAAGATTTTATATTAAAAATATCGCAAGATTAGAATTTTGGTCTTTAAATAATAATGGTCAGGAAAAATTAAAAATTAGTCAGGGAAAATTCAGGAAATTTTGAAATGTTTTATATAACATTTAATAAATTATAATAATTGTCGTTTACCTAATTATACATTTTATACGTTTGTCTTTTAAATAAAAAAGATAAAAAAACTGTTTTTTCCAGTAACTTTTATACTGTTTGTTATTAATAATAATAATTGTTAAATTTTCGGGAAATTTTCTATCACAATAGTAATGCTGATATACTGATAATGTCTGGTTAAATGAACCAGAATTCCGGTTAAATATGCCCTTACTATTTTTTCTGGTTAGACTAACTAGAATTATGGTTGAATTAACCAGAATTCTGTTTAAATTAACCAGAAATTCTGATTAAAATAATCAGAATTCTGATTACTTTAACCAGAAAAAACAGTAAGGCCATATTTAACCAGAATTCTGGTTGATCTAACCAGACATTTTTTTGAGCGTAAATGTTAGTATTAACTTGCTTCCAACAGAACTTTGAAAACACGAACATTTTTACGAATAAATTTATATTTCCTAAGTATATGTGGATTTATTCTGATCAATAGCGTGTCTATTCAAGCAATTCTCTTTTAGATAAAAAATCATATTTCCGAAATTGCGAATTTTTGAACTAATTTTTTATATACATATTGTTGAACAAAAAATTAAATTGAAAAATCGAGGAGTTTGAGGACCTTAAAATTGTAATGCGGAAAATCAAGTATGCAAAAAATGAAACAAAAATACAGCGTAAACGAAAATGATACTCGTTATTGCGCGACTATTATGCGATTATTACGCGATTATTATCACTCGACAAAAGGAAAACATTTTGGGTGTAAAATTTTTCGTATTTTAAAATATGTTTTTAAATTAAAAGAATAATTTTATTCCCAAAAATTGTATTAATATAATTCATTTATGTTATTATAAATAATTCATTAATCAATGACTTCAAATTGAATAATTCAATTATTATAAAAATTCCCTTTGCCTAAGAGTTTAGGCAAATCTTTCAACTTTGCAAAATTGATAAATTAAATTTTTTATCGGGCACCCTAATAAAGCCTGTCAGCTATACAGTTGCAGTATTTAATTTTTAATTATGAAATCTAAATATCGTTTACAGGCAAAGGATAAACACCTCCTTGCCATTTCTGAATTGCTAGGCACTGATGTGAATGCCATGAGAAAATGGTTGTGCCATAGAAAAATTGTCTCCATGAAGGAAGTTTTCCTGAAGCCAATGAGTGTAAACCAAGCTACTGGCGCTCGAGATGCTTTAGCGAAACACATTTATGCTGAGCTTTTTAATTGGATAGTAACTGGAATTAATAGCTCTCTGCAATCACAGACGAGGACCCAATCATTTATCGGCGTTCTGGATATATACGGTTTTGAAACCTTCGAAATCAATTCCTTCGAGCAATTTTGCATCAATTATGCAAACGAAAAGCTCCAGCAGCAGTTCAATCAACACGTCTTTAAACTTGAGCAGGAAGAATATCTGAAGGAAGAAATAGAGTGGACCTTTATTGATTTTTATGATAATCAACCATGCATCGATCTCATAGAAACTAAATTAGGAATTTTAGATTTGCTCGATGAAGAGTGCCGGGTAAGTGAAGAAATGAGGATCAGGGTTGCCAGATAGAGCTTTGACCAAGTCGCCCAAACTTGAAAAATAAATCTTCCAATTTTTTTTTTTTGCGACTTCCTCAATTTCTTGTCGCCGTAAATGTTGCTAAATCAAATCGCCCAATTTGCGATAAATCGCCTAATCTGGCAACCCTGATGAGCATTAAAAATCGTTATCTGCTCGTTAGTTTGGAAAGGAATTTTTAATAATTTTTCTTCTAGATGCCAAAAGGAACGGATAGTTCATGGGCGGAAAAACTTTATACAAAGTGTAGCAAATCGAAACACTTTTCAAAGCCAAGGTTTGGAACTTCTGCATTTTTGATACATCATTTTGCTGATCTGGTGCAGTATGAAGCTGTAGGTTTTCTGGAGAAAAATAGGGATACGGTTATTGAAGAACAAATCGACATTTTAAGGTCAAGTCAAGTGAGTCTTATAAAAATATTAGAAACACATTTTATAGACAAGAAATTAATTATTATAGTATTTTTAATTGGGATTTTTCTTGATATACAGAACAAGTTACTGAAGAAACTTTTCTCTGAAGAGGATCCAAAACTAGCAGTTCCTAATGCGAGAGTTAAAGTTTCTGCACAGAAGACGAGTACTCCTGGTGCTCCTAAGCAAAATAAAAAGACTGTGAGTAGATATTTATAATTATTTCTGAAAAGTTTCAGGTTGTTTATTCGACTTTATTAAACAAATTTAACTTTTTGATATTTTCTGAATTATGTATATGCTTGACTTCGGCCCCCTCTGAGTAATTTTATTATTTAGGCTAAAAATAAAGCCGTTGAAAAAATTGTTGATGGAAAAAAATTAATATTCCGAAAAGTGACTTCTATTCCTTTATATTATGAGTCAATTTTCTTCTATCGATATGTACCCTGATTTATTCATTTTTATCCTATTCTATCATCAATCCCATTCCTATGCTGGAAGTAAGAAGATAGAGATCCTATATTTTTGAATAATTTTGAATCTTTATGATAGGAAGAGATAGAGAAAATGTATTCCTTGCTATCTCCTTGTCAATCTAAATTCACGTCTATCTTTTTCAATACCGTCTTTTCTATCTCATCCCATCCTTTATCTATCCAGGTCAATCTGTTTTACCTCTCTGTCTATCTAAATTTCCCTCTATTTTTTTCTGTCTCTTTCAATCGCCTCTTCTCTATCTCATCGTATCCTTTATCTATCCTCGTCAATCTTTCAATTTCTCTCTGTCAATGTAAATTTCCGTCCATCTTTTTAATTCCCTCTTTTCCATCTTATCATATCCTTTATCTATCCACGTCAATATTTTTCTATCTTTCTGTCAATCTAAATTCCCGTCTATCTTTTCTAATCTCGTCTTCTCCATCTCATCGCATCCTACATCTAGCAATATCCATCTTTTTCTATCTCTTTACCAATCTGAATTCACGTCTATCTTTTTTCATATTTTCTTCCCTATCTAATCTTATCATACATCTATCAACGTCTATCTTTTTTAAACTTCTCTTCTCTATCTCATCGTCTCCTACATCTATCAACATTTATCTTTTTCTATCTACTTTTCAATCTGAATTCACGTTTATCTTTTTCAATACCCTCTTCGGTATCTCATCCTATCCTTTGTCTATCCATATCAATCTTTTTCTATCTCTTTGTCCATCCAAATTCAGGTCTATCTCT
>CAKNYM010049965.1:93736-122846 GCA_932195095.1 Andricus curvator | reverse complement strand
GTCTATCTTTTTCTATCTATTTTTTCAATCTGAATTCACGTCTATCTCTTTCAATCTCCTCTTTTCTATCTCATCGTATCCTACATCTATCTTTTTCTATCTACTTTTCAATATAAATTCACGTTTATCTTTCTCAATACACTCTTCGCTGTCTTATCCTATCCTTTGTCTGTCCACCTTAATCTTTCTATATCTCTTTGTCAATCTAAATTCAAGTTTATCTTTTTCAATACCCTCTTCGGTATCTCATCCTATCCTTTGTCTATCCATATAAATTTTTTTCTATCTGTTTGTCAATCAAAATCCAGGTCTATCTCTTTTAATCTTCTCTTGTCTATCGTATTCTATCCTACGTCTATCAATGCCTATATTTTCCTATCTCCTTTTCTCTATCTCATCGTAGCGTACATCTATCAACGTCTATATTTTTCTATCTATTTTTTCAATCTGAATTCAGGTATATCTTTTTCAATAACCTATTCCATATCTCATCCCATCTTTTGTCTATCCACGTCAATCTTTTTCTATCCCTAGATTAATCCAAATTTCCGTATATCTCTTTCAACCTCCTCTTCTCTATCTTATTCTATCCTACGTCTATCAAAGCCCATCTTTTTCTATCTCCTTTTCTCTATCTCACCGTATTATATATCTATCAACGTCTATCTTTTTCTAACTGTTTTTCAATCTAGATTCACGTCTATCTTTTTTCAATCCCCTCTCATCTGTCTCATCCAGCATCCATCCACTCAATCTTATACTTTCTCTCTGTCAATCTAAACTTTATTTCCATTTTTTTCAATCCCCTCTTTTCTATCTTATCCCATCCTACGCCCATCAATGTCGATATTTTTCTATCTTCTTTTCTCTTTTTCATCGTATCATACATCTATCAACGTCTATATTTTTCTATTCCTTTTTAAATCTAAATTCACGTCTATCTTTTTTCAATACCCTATTCCTATCTCGTCCTATCTTTTGTCTATCGACTTCAATCTTTTTCTATCTCTCGATCAATCTAAATTTCCGTCTATCTCTTTCAATCCACTCTTCTCTATCTCATCTTATTCTTTGTCTCTCCACGTTAATCTTTTTCTTTTCCTCTGTCAATCTAAATTCCCATCTATCTCGTTCAATCTCCTCTTCTTTGTCTCATCCTATCCTATGTCAATCAACGTCTATATTTTCTATATATTTTTTAATCTTAAGTCACGTCTATCTCTTTCAATCTCCTCTTCCTTATCTCGATCTATCCTACGTCTATCTATGCCTATCTCTTTATTAATCTAAATTCATGTCTATCTTCTTCAATCCCATCTTCACCATCCCATTCTGTCCTTCATATATTCACGTCAATCTTTTACTCCCCCTCTTCAATCTAAATTCACGTCTATCTTTTTCCATCCCCTGTTCTCTATCTCATCCTATCCTTTATCTCTTTATGTCAATCTTATTTTATCTCTGTTATTCTAAATTCCCCTCTATCTTTTTCAATCTCCTCTCCTCTACTTCAATCTACACTAAATCCATCAACGCCTATCTTCTTCTATCTCTTTGTCAATTTAAATTTACGTCTATCTCTATCTCATCCTATCCTTTATCTAGCCACGTCGACCTGAAGGTTTTGGCAGCTAGGTGCAAAGATTCAAATTTATAATAAAGAGATAGAATGAAGTGAAGAAAAATATAAGGGTCCTTGGTTACGAAAGATAGAGAAAGAGATTGAAAAAGATTGAAAAAGATTGAAATTTGTAATAGATAGATAGACTAAGAGATAGAAAAAGATATAAGTCTTCGGTGACGAAAGGTAGAGAAAGAGATAGAAAATTATTGAGATTGATGATAGGAAAAGATAGCGTTTTAGGGATGCAAAGTGACACATTGACAGAGATAGAATAGTTCTATATTTTCCTATCCCCAAATTTCTATCCTTTTCAATCTTTCTACTTCTAGCAGGTTCTATTTTATTCATTTTTGTCTAATTTTCCTTATCATACTCTATCCTGAACCTTTTTTTCTGAACCTATTTGTATCTATTTCTATCCGAATCTATTCTAGACCTATAGGAATTCAGGCATACGTGTACGTATTCTAGTCTATCCGTTTCTGTCCTGATCTATTATCAACTCTTCCCATTCCAACCACTTCAATCCTATCAATTCTAAACATATTATTAATTATTATTATATATTATATGGTATAAATTATATGGTTTAATGGTATATATATATATATATATATATATATATATTATTGATTATTGTTCTATCCATTTCTATCACATTCTATTATATATTCTACCACATTTTATTATTAATTCATGAAATGTATGTCCTTAAGAATATAAAAGGATATAATTATTCGAAAGAGTAACAACAAAGAAAACGAGATAGAAAAGTATAGAATTACTGGAAAGAGAATCTGGATGGACAATGATAAAATTGGGCAGCTACTATTTGGTATGTCAAATGTGATAAACTTTTTTACAGGAAAAGACATGGAATAGGATGAAAAGTGATAAAAGGGGATACAAAAGAATAGCAAAGGATATACTTATTGTTAATAGAACTAGGATAAAAAGAGGTATAAAAATATGTACTTATTAGAAAGAGGATTCTAGAGGATAGAAAAAAGGGTAAAAAGCGACGTTTTTATTTGAAAGAGGAATTAGATAAACAGTGATGAAAATGGGTAGATAACTATAGATTTATGAAAAATAAAAATAGGATTCAAATGACATGGAAGTAGAATGAAAATGATTGAAACCCGTGGAAAGTTTAGGATAGGAATTAATTTTGAACCAATCCGAACGATTACGAAATCTGTATCTGATATCCAATCCAAACCAATCCGAAGTAAGTTATAAAACCTTCTCAATCCATTCGTCTACACCAAGTTCAATCCGAACCCACAATTCAATCATTTTCAATCCGTGCGTTTAATCTGAATTAATTCAAGCTCAGATTAATTCGTATTCATTCGGATTGCACGCACGGATTGAAAATTGTATCTGTCGGATTGAACTTGTTGTTGGTGGCTTAGTGCACAGATTGAGAAGGATTGAAAGGTTGTTTCGGATTGAATGGGATAGATATGTCGGAATAATTCGGATTGAGTTTCTATCCGAAACTTTCGCCTGGAAAGGGATATAGAAGCAGGGTGTCTAGTGGACCGGGAAATCAGGAAAAACCGAGAGAACCCAGTATATTTGATTTAGAATGGGAAATTTTGTTATATTATTGGAAAATACACTTCCTTCTGCTTCATTCTTTTATTGTTTTGTCGAGATTCAGAGCTAAAAATGGTTTTAAAAGGGTAGATATGCTAAGAACAGAATTCGGATAAGATCGAATAGAAAACGATAGGATTCTTAAAAAAAGAAATAGAATTGCTGACAAAAGAATTTGGATAACCTGCGATGTATCTGATGATCTTTTGGATAGCAGAATAGATGGAATATGATAAAAAGTGATAAAAGGATATAATATACAGAATTTTTAGCAATAAAAATAGGATAAGACTTGATCAAATGATTAAAATCATATATATTTTTACAGGTGGGTTCTCAATTCCGTGATTCATTGAACATGCTAATGTCGACCCTAAACGCCACGACTCCTCACTACGTCCGATGCATCAAGCCCAATGACACAAAGGAATCCTTTGAATACAATCCAGTCAGAGCAGTCCAGCAACTTCGGGCCTGTGGTGTCCTCGAAACAATCAGAATATCAGCCGCTGGCTTCCCCAGTCAACGAACCTATTCCGACTTCTTCCAAAGGTTCAGATGCCTCTGCAAATTCAAAGAAATCAGACGAGACGATCTTCGGGAAACCTGTCGTCGAATTCTCGCCACCTACATCAAAGATGATGACAAATTCAAATTCGGAAAGACCAAGGTCCTCTTCAGAGCCGGTCAAGTCGCCTATCTAGAAAAGCTTCGAGCCGAGAGACAACGAGATGCCTGTATGACGATACAGAAAACAGCCCGAGGTTTCATTTGTCGAAGGAGATTCAAAAAAATCCAAAGGTCTATTCTGGGTCTCCAAAAGCATGCGAGAGGATTTTTGGCCCGGAGAAAAGCCCAGGCTGTTCGAGAACAACGAGCTGCGATAAAAATCCAAACTCAGGTCAGAAGTTGGCTCGCAAGGAAGAGGTTCCTGGATCTGAGACGCACTATTCTAGGTTTGCAGACTTACGGAAGAGGTGCCATGGCTAGGAAGAGATTCCAACTGATGAAGGACATAGCGGCTGCTACAGTAATTCAAAGATTTGCGAGAGGATACCTTGTGAGAATCGAGTGCAAGAAGAAGTTGCATAACATCACTATTGTTCAGAATTGTGTGAGGAGGTTCCTGGCGAGGAAAGTCTTCAAGCGGCTGAAGGCTGAAGCTAGGAGTGTGGAACATGTCAAATCACTGAACAAAGGCCTCGAGATGAAGATCATATCGCTGCAGCATAAGATCAATGAATTAGTGAGTTCTCATTTGTGTAAGAGTATGCCTTATCTTCGAATTATATCACTTCCAGTAACATGATCCCAGATGTGAGAGAAGGAAGTTTTTAGAGATCGAGATCAGTTTTTTTCTGATGAAAGTTATTAGAAAGAGTTATCTCAGGGGCATGTTACAGGAAGGGTTTTAGCACAGTTGTTATATTTATTTAGATAGAAATGTATCAACAAGATGTATGATGGAATTTATATCTTTTTTACGTCTAGGAACCATAATAGGTTTGGTTAGATTAAGGAAGAAGATATTAATTAATAAATTTAATATATCAGGGTTGCTACAAGTCTGGGTATTCTAGAAATTCAGGGAATTTAAAAATACTCAGGAAATGTCAGGGAAAATCTAAAAGAGTGAGGGAATTTTTGATAAACTGAAGTTGAAGTTTAGGAGTCATCCACAAATTATATTTGGCATTTTTCTGAAGTTTCGCTCGTTAGGGAACGAACATACATATAAATTCTGTTAATTAAATACAAATGTAACCTTAATCAGATTAGATTGTTAATAACAAGTCGTACAAATATATAATTTCATATTTCTTGTTTGAAAATTCATCTCGTGGTTAAAAATTTAACTATTTTGTTAAAAATTCAAAAAATTTCTTAAAAAGTCATTCTTTTTATTTAAACATTCAACTATTTTATTGAAAATTCTTCTTCTTGGGCTGAAAAATTCAACTATTTGGTTGAAAATTAGTTTTTTGATCAAAATATATATTTTTGGTTTGAAATTGAACTGCTTTGTAAAAGATTCATCTTTCCGGCATGAAAATTCAACAATTTTGATGAATTTTTTTGTTTCTTGACTGAAAAATCTTTCTTGATTGAAAATTTGTCTTTTTTGTAGAAGTATCATTTATTATATTTTTTACTGAGTATTTATATATTTTCGTTAAAAACATAACTATATTGTTATGAATTACTTTTTTTTAATTCAACTTCTCAAACTTAAACTATTTCATGTTTATTGGTGAAAAAATTTATCTTTTTGGTTGAAAATTCATTTCATTGGGTCCTTGGTCCTTTGGGTATTTTGTGGAAAATTCGTCTTTTTTGGTATAAAATTAATCTTCTGCATTAAAAATTCATCTTTTTGGTCGAAAATTCATTTCTTTGATTGAAAATTGAACTATTTTGTTGAAAAATATTATTTTTTATGGAAAATTCATATATTTTATTGATAATTTATCTTTTTTGGTAGAAAATTAATCTTCTTGATCAAAAATTCATCTTTTTTGTCGGAAATTCAACTATTTTTTCATAAATTCATTTTTTTTTTCGTTAAAGGTTAGTTTCTTTTGTTGAAAATTTGACTATTTTGTTGAAAAAAATATTTTTTTTATCAAAATTCATGTATTTTGTTAAAAGTGAATGCTTCTTGGTGGTTAGTTGATCTTCTTGTTTGAAAATTCATCTTTTTTGTTGAAAATTAATTTCTTTAGTTGAGAATTTATCTTTATTAGTTGAAAATTCATGTATTTTGGATGAAACTCGTCTTTTTGTTCGAAACTTCAACTCTTTGGTGATAAATTCATTTTTTTTTTAGATGAAAATTAATAATTGTAGTTGAAAATTTATGTTTCTGATAGAAAATTCATTTTTTTTTAATTCTTTTATACTGAAAATTCAAGCTGTTCCATATTTTTATTGAAAATCCATATTTTTGGGTTAAAAATTCAACTATTTTGTTGAAAACTCTTTTTTATTGAAAGTTATTATTTTTTAAGTGATAATTCAACTATTCTATTTTTTGTTCAATATCTATCTTTTTGTTCAAAATTTAACTATTTGGTTGAAAATGCATGTATTTTATTGAAAAATCATCATGTTTGGTAGAAAATTAGTCTTCCTGATTGAAAATACATCTTTTCGTTCAAGAATTCAACTCATTGGTTATAAATTTATTTTTCAGTTGTAAAGTAATCTTTTTAGTTGAAAATTTATTTATTTTTTTGGTGAAAATCTATTTCTTTGATTGAAAATTCATCTTTTTTGTCGAACATTCAACTATTTTTCCATAAATTCATTTTTTTTGTTAAAGGTTCATTTCTTTGGTTGAAAATTAAACTATTTTGTTGAAAAAAAAAATTTCATTTCAAAATTCATGTATTTTGTTAAAAAAGAATCTTCTTGTTTAAAAATTCATCTTTTTTGTTTATAATTAATTTCTTTAGTTGAGAATTCATCTTTATTAGTTGAAAATTCATGTATTTTGGGTAAAACTCGTCGTTTTGTTCGAAACTTCAACTCTTAGGTGATAAATTCATTTTTGTAGATCAAAATTAATCATTGTAGTTGAAAATTTATCGTTCTGATTGAAAATTCATTTTTTTGTTGAAAATTTTTTTTTATTGAAAATCAATTTTTTAAATGAAAATTTAAGCTGTTCCACATTTTTATTGAAAATCCATATTTTTGGGTTAAAAATTCAACTATTTTGTTGAAAACTCTTTTTTATTGAAAGTTATTATTTTTTAAGTGATAATTCAACTATTCTATTTTTTGTTCAATATATATCTTTTTGTTCAAAATTTAACTATTTGGTTGAAAATTCATGTATTTTATTGAAAAATCATCATGTTTGGTAGAAAATTAGTCTTCCTGATTGAAAATACATCTTTTCGTTGACCCAATCATAATGCCTCATATTCCCGCAAAAATTTTAAAAAGTACATTTTTTAAACATTGAAAAAATATTGAAAATTATTTTAAAAACCTTTCCTCAAGAAATTATATTTAACTTCTAGTGCTCTTTTAATTTAAATACGAAAAAAATATATTTGAAAATATGGAACAACCGCATTGTTAGGAATATCAGTAAAAGTAATTACTATAAAAAGGAGTGCCTTTTTATTGACTTGATTATTGATTCAATAAATATAAAATTATTTAAACTTGTTGGTGCACTCGAACCATCGAGGATAAGGCATGCTCTTTAATTTCACACCTGTGCTGTATTAACCATTTCCAAAGCAATTGCAAACTTGTCGAAACTGTAGGCGAAGGAGAATCAACATCTTAAAACGGCGCAGAGTGAAGTTTCTGATCTGAAGTCCAAATTGGAAGGCCTGAAGGCACTAGAGGTCGAAAACAAGAAACTACATGGGGTAGTTTCGGAAAAAGAGAAAGAACTCCTGAAGGTGAAGGATTTCATCGAAAAAGAAAGAGACGAGAAGATGGATCTGCTCCAGGTGAATACTATAATGATATGGGTGATTCTCTGTATTAAGGTTTATTAAAGTGTTTTTGGTTAAAGATTCATTATTTCAGTTAAAAATGGATCTTTTTGGTTGAAAATTCATTTCTTTAGTTGCAAATTGAACTTTTTTGTTGAAAATTATCTTTTTAATTAAAAATTAATGTATTTTGTTAAAAATTAATTTCTTTAGTTGAAAATTTATATGTCTTAGTTGAAAATTCATGTTCTTTGTGGAACATTCGTCTTTTTTGGTAGAAAACTAATCTTGTTGATTGAAAATTCATCATTTTGTTCAAAAATTCAACTCTCGTACCAAATTCATTTTTTTTTTGCTGGAAAATTGAACTATTTTGTTGAAAATTCTTTTTTTATTAAAAATGCATTTGATAACTGAAAATTGAAGCTATTAAATTTTTTGTTGAAAGTCCGTATTATTTGGCTAAAAATTCAACTATTATGTTGAAAATCCTTTTTTGTATTAAAAATTAATTTTTTCAACTGATAATTGAACTATTTTATTTTTTGTTGAATATCTATCTTTTTTGTTCAAAATTCAACTATTTGGTTGAAAATTAATGTATTTTGTTAAAATGTGATCTTTTTTTTTGGTAAAAAATTCATCTTATTTGTAAAAAATTCATCTTTTTGGTTGAAGACTCATTTTTTTGGTAGAAAATTTATCTTTTCTAGTTGAAAATTCATGTACTATTTGGAAAATTCGTCTTTTTTGGTAGAAAATTAATCTTCTTGATTGAAAATTCATCTTTTTGTTCGAAAATTCAACTCCTTGGTTGAAAATTCGTTTTTTTTTTTTGTGTGGAAAACTTAACTATTTTGTTGAAAATTCTTTTTTTTTTTATCAAAAATTCATCTTTTAACTGAAAATTGAAGCAATTCCATTTGTTGTTGAAAGAAAGTCCTTATTACTTGGTTAAAAATTCAACTATTATGTTGAAAATCCTTTTTTGTATTAAAAATTAATTTTTTCAACTGTTAATTGAACTATTTTATTTTTTGTTGAATATCTATCTTTTTTGTTCAAAATTCAACTATTTGGTTAAAAATGAATGTATTTTGTCAAAATGTCACCTTTTTTTGGTAAAAAATTAATCTTATTTGTAAAAAATTCATCTTTTTGAATGAAGATTCATTTTTTTTAGTTGACAAATTATATTTTCTAGTTGAAAATTCATGTACTTTGTGGAAAGTTCGTCATTTTTGGTATAAAATTAATCTTCTTGATTGAAAATTCATCTTTTTGTTAAAAAATTCAACTCTTTGGTTGAAAATTCATTTTTTTTGTAGAAAATTTAACTATTTTGTTGAAAATGCTTCTTTTTTTATTGAAAATTCATTTTTCAATTGAAAATTTAAGCTATTCCATTTGTTGTTGAAATTCCATATTATTGGGTTAAAAATTCAACTATTTTGTTGAATATTCATTTTTTTATTAAAAATTAATTTTTTTAACTGATAATTGAACTATTCCATTTTTTGTTGAATATCTATCTTTTTGTTCAAAATTCAACTATTAGGTTGAAATTTAATGTATTTTACTAAAATTGCATCTTTTTTGGTCGAACATTAATCTTCTTGGAGAAAAATTCATATTTTTGGTTGAAAATTCATTTCTTTAGTTGAAAATTTAACTATTTTCTTGAATAGTATATTACGACCCAAGGCCAGAAAGTTGGATTTCCGGGCGTGTGTGATATGAAGGCCGAGGCGAAGCCGAGGCCTCATATCACGCACACCAGGGCATCCAATATTTCTAGCCGTGTGTCGTATACTATTTTTCTTCATCCCCAGCCGAAAGTACGTTTAATAATTAATGTTAATTAATAAAATGCGTTGTCGGCTGCTAGCTCGGATGCTTTTTCTTTTGTGGCGTGTATCAGCACGCGCGCCACCTCGCGTAGCGCCGCTGCTGCTCTCGGGTCAGCTGAGCGGATGCATGGGATTCGGTCGCCCGCCCGACTTTTGCAAAGCCGAGGCGTAGCCGAGGTTTTGCTGGTCGGGGCGGGTATTAAAAACACATATTTTTTCCTAATACTTCTTCCTCGTCCGCCAGACGAGGAAGAAGCATTTTTGAGGTCTTGTGCCGTCTTTTTATACACAAAAATCGCAACGACACTAATCGATCGGTTTTGAGGTTGAACACACCGACGGTCTCTTTTTTCCATTCACCTGTCAAGATAAATATTTTTTAGAGGCTAAGTACACAATAACACAATACTGAGCGTTGCTACGTCAGGTTGCTACGCCAGCGAGCCACAAAAATCTCGCAGCCAATCAGAGATCGTGTTAACTCTAGCAGGCCGCAAAAGCCACTGTTCCCGGACAGAAATGCGTCCGGAAAGACGTCCTTTCGGCTAGGGGATGAAGAAAAATACTTTTTTGCATTGAAAATTGATTATTTTAACTGAAAATTTAAGCTGTTCCATTTGCAGTTGGAAGTTCATATTTTCTGGTTAAAAATTCAACTGTTTTGTTAAAAATTCTTTTTTATCCATTAAAAATTATTTCTGATAATTTAATCAATCCATTTTTTATTGAATATATATTTTTGGTTCAAAATTCAACTATTCAGTTGAAAATTCATGTATTTTGTTAAAATTTCATATTTTTTTGGTAGAAAATTAATCTTTTTTGTTGAAGTATCAACTATTTTAATTTTCTTATCTGAAAATATAACTATTCCATTTTTTGTTGAAAATTAGATTTTTTCTTGGAAAATTCCTTTTGAGGTTAAAAAAGTTTTTGGGGTCACTAAATCCGAATTTAATAACAGAATTTCAAAATTCAAAATAGCTGATTCAATACGTGAATCAGGAATCTAAAAATATGTACTTTGAAGGTTTAAAAATTAAATTTATTCAATTTTAAAGACGTATAAATAAAAATCCTTAAATTTTTTCAAGAGTCAAGAGTTCACAATTCTAATTCTTCCAAATTGCCAAAATTTCGAATGTAAATCATCAAAATTACAAAATTTCGCAAATTTCAAATTCTTAAAAATTTTCGATCTGCAGTTGAAGATTCGTTAATTCAGAATTTTCATAGTTTAAAATTATGTAATTTTAAACATTTGCTGGGCATATATAGTTCAATTTTGAAGATTTAAAATGGAAAATTCTTCAATTTTGAATATTTTTAATTGAAGTCTCTTCAATATTTTATATGTATAATAGAAAACGATGCAATTTTGAATGCTTTTCTTTGAAATAGTTCAATTTGAAGATTTAAAATTGAAAAATGTTCAATTATGAAGATTTAAAATGTAATTTTATTCAATTCAAAAAATGTATTCAATTTTGTCAAGTGTCAAGAGTTTTCAATTCTAAATCTTTTAAATTGAAGAAATTTCGAATCAAAATGGCAACATTTTCAATTGGGAACCATCAAACTTATATGGTTTCTAATTGAAAATTTTCGGAATTAAAAACTCTTCAATTTTAAAGATTTAAAATAAAAAATGCTACAATTTTGAAGAGTTACATACAAGTGAAAATTCTTCAATTTTTCAATTCAAACTATTTGCAATTTAAAATGATGTAGTTTAATTTTGAAGATTTAAAATTAAGAATTCTTCAATTTTAATGATTTGTAATTTAAAATTCTTTAATTTTTAAGATTTTTGATTGAAAACTCTTCCATTTTAAAGATGAATAAATAAACGTCAAGATTCTCATAAAATGGTCATCTCACGTTGAAGAAAAAAAACATAAGGGAAAACTTTTAAACTTAAAAATCTCTTGTGCTTAAGTGCGATAAACTAGAAATCTGTACGAAAGAATAATAGTTTTTAGACATACTATTAAAAATTATAAGTCAGAATTTTTATTTTGTAAACCCTGGTTTCGAAAATCCTTCTCAAACTTGGCAACTTGTAAGTGGAGAACAAGGAAAAGTAATTTTTTCACTTACTTAAGGCTTATTCAATATATTTTTCAGTTAAATTAATCTGTATCTCACTTATGCTTTTGGTGAATGTTATATAAAAAAAAGAAATTTATTAAATTTTGAAACAAGTGAATCAATATTCGCAAAGTTATTACACGGGAAAGCTAAAAGTGACCTTTATATGGAGAAATACCCACATAGAAAAATCCTGGAAGAATCTTCTTTTTTGAAAATAATCATTTTAATTCTAGGAGAAGGAGAGGAGTGTCAAACAAAAGGACGAAGAAAACAGAACAGTGCTTGAGGAAAATGAGCGATTGCGAAAAGAACTTGCTCTGGCGAACGAGAAATTAAGGACCAATCTTCGAGGAGCAGAAGAAAATCTCAAGTACAGGCTGGAACAAGAAAAGGATCTTCTTCTACTGGATCAAGACCAGGATCGAAATGCTTACCAGAAGTTGTTGAAGGATTATCACGATTTGGAACATCAAGTGGAATTCCTTCAACAAAAACTGGCTCATCATGTTCCAGGACATTCTCGCTCTCTCAGCAACGCCTCGAGCGGAAGTGGACACATTCCAACTGATGACACAAATATTGTAGGTTTTCAAATTTTAATTTCTCCAAGTTTAATCTTCTTTATTTATATTGTGTCCCCTAAAGGTTTACATGATCTCCTTTTCTTACAAAAACCACCTACATATTTTATATTATCTTATCTTTATTATTTACAAATATTTACAACTATTTACAGTAATTCTTATATGGGAGCGTTCACAAATTACGTAAAATTAAAAAAGGGGGAGGGGTATTTTGACCCGATTAAGTAACATTTTTAATGTATTAATTTTATACGCCATCAACTTTGCATATCAAAATTTCTAAATAAATAATTTTACTTCATCATAAAATTGATTTCAAAATGTTTCTAAACATTATTGATAGAAGAGAAAATTTAAATTGTAAATGATTGTTCAATAATGGGAAATAATTATGTTCTTAACATTTCGCTAGCACACTATAATTTGTAAACTTTCATAAATTTCCAAAGAGATAAGAAAAATTAAATTATGGGCAAAAACTTATTTTGAAGAATTCGAAAAAAAAATAAAGGCTTTTTAATAATTATGAAAGATTTGAGGAGATTCAATTTTATTCAAGACTTCTGGTAAAATTTAAAGTGGTTTAGGTTTTATTTTAAAAGAATAATTTTAAGCTTTAAAGGTTTCAAAATGTGTGGAAAAAGAATATGGAAGACTTTGAGACAATTTTTTAATTTTTTATCATTTTTCATAAAATTGAAAAAGAGGAAAAAATATTTTTAATTTTTTCCTAAGATTTTAAAAAAGAGTGTAAAAGATCTTAAAGTAGAATTTTGCAATTTTGCCATATTACACAATTTTAGAACAAACTTGAGTAATTTTAAGAGATATTTAGAAGTTTTTAAACGATTTAAAAATAATTAAAACTTCGAAAGATTTTTCAAGAATTTTATAAGGTTTCACGAAAATGAAAAATAAATTTAGGTTCCTAGGAAAAATCACAATGATTTTTCATTTCGAAAAATTAATTTAAAGAGATTATTGGAAAGGATTTGAAAAGATTTCTAAAGATTTCTAAAATTTTCAAAGAAGAATCTGAAAGATTTTAAGGCAATTTTTTTAATTTTGCAGAATTTAAAAAAAAATGCAGGAAAAATTTGAATAATTTTTAAAGATTAGAAGAATGATAAAGTCTAAAAAGATTAAAAAAAGAATTTTCTTGAGATTCGTGTAAAAATTTTAAATGTTTTTTCATTTTGAATAATTAACTTTGAGAGAAAATTGAAAAAGGGTTTTAAGCATTTCAAACGATTTCCTAAAATTTCGAAAAAGAGTGTAGAAGATTTTAAAGCAAACTGTTTCAATTTTTAGAAATGTAGATTTTTAAAGATTTCCAAAAAGCTTTGGAAGCTTTAAAAGAATTCCGAAAGGTTTTAAGAGAATAAACAAATTTTCTTAAAATTCCTGGGAAAATGTAGAAGATTATAAGGCATTTTTTTATATTTTGAATGATTTTTCAAAATTTTAAGAAAAATTCGAGTCAGTTTAAAGTATTTTTAGGAATTCAAGACGTTTCAAATAGATTATAAATATTTACAAACTTGGAAAAATTCCCGAAAATTTATCAAATATTTCTTCATTTCTTCTAGACTTCTAAAAATCCTAAACATCTTTTAAAAAGACTCGAATTTTTCCTAATATTTTGTAAAATCCTATAAAACAAAAAAAATGACTTTAAAATCTTCTAGATTCTTTGTTGACACATCTGAAATATTCAAAAATCGTTTTTAATTTTCTCAAAAATCTTATAAAAATTATATTTATATAAATTTAACAAACAAACTGATAATACTTATTTTCTTGTTCTCAATTCTCAGAATTTAATTTCAGCTCGAATTTAAGTGTTCAAAAACTTTCAACAAATAGATAGTTATTTACAATTTTTATATTGTATTATTATTAATATTTTTTTGTATTCTTTATGGTATTGAAAAAACGTTTTAAATTGCTGAATTTCAATTAGTACTTACGTTAAGTAACTTCAATATTTGTATGATTAAAAAAAATATTGAAAAAGCATTCAGTATTATATCAGAATATTGTTTCATTTAATTCTAGACAATACCTTATCTTAAAAAACCTTTTTTTAGAAAACGTCTATTATGTTTTTAAACATAATATAAAAAATGTTACGTAACGTCAATGAGGGAAGGGCGGTCCAAAGGAATTGTTACGGTCTGTTACATGGGTGGGGGGTTAGGGAAGGTCGAAAATAATTTTACGTAATATGCGAATAACCATTATTTACAGATCTTTACACTTCTAATCTAAACGACTTCCGTTTCCTTTTTACTTCACTTTCACTTCTCTTATGCCTCAATTTTGACATTTTTCCACATACATTGATTCATTCTTTCTCATTCGCCCCACAAGCCCCCTCCAACTCCTTTATCCATTCTTCACTTATTCCATCCTCCCCTAGAACCTTTACCACATTCTCTTGCCAGCTTCCTTTATCTTCCATTCCTCTCCTTCATCCTTTCCATATATGCTCCCTTACGTCGTTTCCCAATCTAAATCTTGCTATTCTGTTCCATCTTCTCTCTCCCCATCCTTTTTCTATATACTTTGGTACGCCTTCCTTTTATATCATCGTATACCATTTATTATATTTTTATTCCTCAATTATCCCCCATCTTTCCATTAATTGTCTTTCCCAGTCCCTGCTCTCCAATTCTTTATAGTTTACTTCATTCCCCTCTCCTATATCTCTAGCACTAAAAAACCTCCTTTCTTCTTCCCATCTTGTTAGTTCTATCGCCCTCCCTCTCGTTTCTTCTACCTCCTTCAAACACTTTTTCGCTAACTCCCCTCCCCTTCCCTCCCTTAGCTCCGTCTCAAACTGCCATGCCCTATTTCCCGCTCTATAACTCAATTCATCCCTTCACGTTTATCCCTAGCGTCCACCTTATATACCATTCTTGTAAATTCTCAATCTCTCTCCCTTCCTTCCACCCCTATATCTCAACTCCATAACCTAATACCGGCGATACCAGCGTATCAAATAACCACATTCTCCTTCTTCAATCTTTTTCAAATCTTCTTCCTATTTTCCACACCTGTTTCATTACCCCTGCCGCTTTTTATCCTTTCTCTTATTCGAGTTCTATTATTTTCATTTGTTTGCATCATCATTGTTGACATAAGCGTCACTCCTCTATAATCCTTAACTTCCCCTTCTTTGCCTCTATTCACTATGGGTACCATTGCTCTTTCTTTCCATAGCTCTGGCGACTCCGCTCATCTCCATACTCTATTGCACATTTTCCATGCCCATTTCTTTACGCCCCCCCCCCCCCCATATTTCCAGACTTCATTTGGAATGTCATCTATACCAGGCGTCTTTCCATCTTTCATTATTCCTAACACCTTAACTATTTCTTCCCTTATTATGCCCTCTTCCTCATCTCTTTCCCTACCATATTTTCCTCCTTTCCTAACTTTCCTCTCTACCCCTCCCTGGCAAATACATAAAATATCTTTTCTGTTTTAACATCTCAATATCCTGGTTTACTCTTTTCCTTCTTGTTCTCTCTCTATTTTCTACCTTCCAAACCTCTTCTTCCGTCCTAGCCCTCTCCGCCTCTTCTTCAACTCTTTTATTTTCCTCCCATTTCTTTTCATCGCACAACTCAGTATACTCCTTTTTTTTCTTCTATATTCTTCTCCACTACTCTTTCCTTTTCTCCATTTTCTTAATTTCTTTCTGACCTCCTTCTTTCTCTCTTTACATTCCTCATCCTATCCACTTCTATTCCCACCTTCACTAACTTCTTTCTTGCTTGTGCACTCTCATCTTTTTATTTCTCCTATCATTATCTCCATCTTCTCGTGTACATTTCCCTCTTCTACTTTAATATTCCGGACCTTTTCTTTTGACCTTTTTTTCTAATTTAATCTTATAATATGGTTTTAATTTCTAGGATTTTGGCTATGGGTCTGTTAAATCAACAGCTTCTTCGAGCACACCATATTCCAGAGTGGAGACCATCGACTGGAATCAACAAAGAACTGATAGTCCACCAGATGGAGAAGCTTCGGTGACGAAATCACCTCTAGAACGAAATGGACCAGCTCAAGGTCCTGTGGATGTTAGTCTTGTTCTTAAACTTCAACAAAAGCTGAAAGATGTTGCAAAAGAAAACGGAAGATTGGTCAGAATGGTTGAAGGTTTGGAACGAGATAATCCTGAAGAAATTATGAGGGCTCAGGATGCATTCAGGGTAGGGATGAGAAATTTTTAAAAAACTGATAGAAATCTGTCAACAGTTGATGGTTTAAGATTGAATCACTGGTTTTATGATTATTTTCAGCTTCAAGAACTGGAAATGGAAAACGCTCAGTTGAAGAAAGATCTAGGATCGATCAGGAAAACCATCTCTGAAGCAGATCCTGCAGTTGCTCAGAAGAATTTGATGGGTAAATTCTTATTTTTTCTTTAGTTACTACACTTTCTTCTTTTATAAATATACGTTGGTTAGATTTTCTTTTAAAATTAACCTTTCTTATATCAGATGCGATGTTAAGTACAGGGTATAACTTAGAGGGGAATTATTTTCTACTTATAAAAGTTGCCTTGAATTAATTTAGAGATTTTTTAGAAACCCCTGAAAAAGTCAGGGAATTTCGATAAGAGGCACTTTCAATAAGGTCAAAGATAATAGATTGGAAATTTTTCAATTTTATTTTGAAATTGTTTTATTCCCGTTATAAAAGATTCTATGTTAAAAATTTTTCAAGATTAAGATTCTGGTCTTTGAGTATAATGGTCAGGGTAAAATCAGTGAATTTAAAAAATGAAGTTTTGCGGCCCCCCTGATATAATATTCTTGTGAGTAATTTATTTGCCTTTATTTATTTCTATTCCTTTTTTTCAGTTCCTCCCTTCTAGCGATTATATTTTTAGTTAAAAATTGTATTACTTGGTTAGAAATTTAACAATTTCATTAAAAAGTCATCCTTTTTGTTGAAAATTCAACTGAAATCTTTTTTGGTTGATAATTCAACGATTTTGATTTAAATTCGTCATTTCGGTTAAAAAATTAATCTCTTTTGGTAGAAATTTCATCTTTTTCGGTTAAAAATGTAACTGTTTGTTTGAAAATTCAATTACTTGGTTGAAGGTTCACTCACTTCGTTAAAAAATAATTTTTGTTGATGTTGAAGATTCATTATTTTTTGTGGCTTTTCATCTTTTTTGCAAACACTTTTTTTATTAAAACTTAATTTTTTAACTGAAAATCTATCTATTCCATTTTTTGTTGGAATTTTTTTTTTAATTGAAAATTCAACTACTTGTGTAGAAGTTGAACCACTTTGTTAAATAATTATTTTTTCACATTGAAGATTCATCTGTTTGATTGAAAATTTAACTATTTTGTGTGAAAATTCGTCTTTTCTCGTTGAATTCAACTGTTTTTTATTTCAAATTAAAATCTTATTGGTGAAAGATTCTCTATTACACTATTCGTTGAGAATTCATCGCTTTTGGTTAAAAATTCAATTACTTGGTTGAAGGTTGAATCACTTTGTTAAAAAAATCATTTTTTTAAGATTCATTATTTTAGGTGATCATTCATCTTTTTGCTTGCAAATTCGTTTTTTTGTTTTGTTAAAAAATAATTTTTTTAAATGAAAATTCAACTATTCTAGTTAAAGATTCATAATTTTAGTTGAAAATTCATCTGCTTGGTTCAAAATTTAACTACTTTGTTAAAGACACTTTTTTTTGTTAAAACTTAATTTTTTAACTGTAAATGTAACTATTTCATTTTTGGTTCAAAATGGGTTTTTTTAAATTGAAAATTCAACTACTTGGGTTAAAAGTTGAACCACTTTGTCAATTTTTTAAATATTTTAAGTTAATTTGTTTGGTTGAAAATTTAACGGTTTGGTTTAAAAACTCGTCTTTTTGGTTTAATTCAACTGTTTTTTCATTTCAAATTAAATTTTTTTTTGGTTTAAATACATATCTATTATTACATTATTCGTTGAGAATTCATCTCTTTTCGTTGAAAATTCAATTACTTGGTTCAAGGTTGAATCACTTTGTTAAAAAGATCATTTTTTTAAGATTCATTATTTTAGGTGACAATTCAACTCTCACTATAAATTTCTTATTCTTTTTGTTGAAAATTAATTTTTTAATGAAAATTTAACTATTCCAGATTAAGATTCATAATTTCAGTTCAAAATTTAATGACTTGGTTAAATGTTGAATCACTTTGTTAACAAAAATCATTTTTTGTTATTGAAGATTCATAATTTTAGTTGAAAATTCATCTCGTTGGTTCAAAATTTAACTACTTTGATGAAAACAATTTTTTTGTTGGTTAAAGCTTAATTTTTTAACTGAAACTGTAAGTATTCCATTTTTGGTTAAAAACTGATTTTTTTCAATTGAAAATTCAACTATTTGGGTAAAAGTTGAACTACTTTGTGAAAAAGTTTTTTTTATTGTAGGTTCATCTGTTTCGTTGAAAATTCGTTTTTTTTTTGTTCTTGGTTTCAAATTACGTTTTGTAACTGAAAATGTAACTTTTCCATTTTTTGTTGAAAATTGATATTTTTAGTTGAAAATTCCTCTTTTTTGGTAGAAACCTAATCTTGGTTGGAATTTCCTTGAAAGTGTTATAATTTGGGTGAACTTATTTCTCTTTTTCAGCTGAAAAATCTTTATTTGTTGAAAATTCGTCCTTTTGGTTAAAAAAATTAATGTTTTCGGGTAGAAGATTTCAGTATTTTAATAAAAATTCGAGTTTTTTTATTGAAAATTCAATTATTTAGTTGAAATTTCAAGTATTTTGTTAAAAAGTCATCTTTTTGGTCGGAAATTTTGATTTTTTTAACATGCCTCTATTTTGATAGAAAATTTATCGTTTTGGATTAAAAAATATTTTTGTTGAAAATTCAACTGTTTTCTAAAAATTCAATCACTTGGTTGAAAATACAACTGTTTTTGGTTGAATGTTAATATTTTTTGTTAGAAAATTTGACCAAGTGTTTGAAAATTCAACAATTTGGCTAAGAATTCAACTATTTTCTTAAAAAATCATCTTTCTTTTTGTTGAAAATTCAACTGTTTAGTTGAAAATTCGTCCATTTGGATTGAAAATTCATATTTTATAGTAGAAAAGTCAGGGAATTTGGAAAATTTAGGAATTTATATATTTAGTAAACACGAGAATATTTATGACCTTTCCTAAGGCCAAATAAAAATAAACAAAGTCGTATTCAAGTCGATTCAGTAGATTCAGTAATTCGGAAACATCGTGACAGGAACCAAGATGTTAAGTTTAGAGTTTAAAAAATTTAAAAAATTTGTAATCTTAGGTTTGAAAGAAATTTTAGAAATAATTTTAACTTGTGGACAAAAAATCTCAGAAGACGAATCTTTTAAATATTTTACACCCAGTAAATATATATTTTTTTAACTTAATAAGAATCGTAAAATTGGATTTTAGAAAGCCGAAGTTTACCAGAATATTTGATCAATTTTTCCAAATTTTTATGTTAATTTTTCCTTGTGTTTCAGGACAATTTGATGCACTTCAAGAAGAATTGGAAAGAAGGAGAGAAGAATGTATCCAATTGCACAGTGTTTTGGCTGATAATACACAACGGATGAAGAGTCTTGGATCGAATTATGGCCGAGATGTGGATATTGTAAACGAAGATGGAGAGTTGGTATTAGCCTTCGAGGCTCAGAAAAAAATAAACAGGTAAGTTTTAATTGTAACCAAACTAAAATTTTAAAAATCCCGAAAAATAAATTTCCCGACACTGTAAAATTCCCGAATAATAAAATTTCTAAATTATAAAATTCCCGAACAGTTCATAATTATACCGAATTGGACAATTCCCGAATAATAAAATTTCCCACAGTTTATAATATTACCGAATTTGAAAATTCCCGAATAATAATTGCTTATTGTATTTTTAATCAATAAATAATATTTAAAAAAAATGTAATTCTCGGGAATTTTATCATTCGGTATTTTTCGAATTCGGTAATATTATAAACTATTCGGAAATGTTATTATTCCGGAATTTTCCCGTTTATGAATTTTATTATTCGGGAATTTTCCAATTCATGAATTTTATCATCCGGGAATTTTATTATTCGGAACTTTTTCAGGTATGGAATTTTATAATGTCGGAAATTTTATTTTTCCTGATTTTTGATTCGTCCTAAGAAAAATATAGTAAAATTCAGAATTTGATTTCCTTTGCGATTGTTGTAAGCAAACGTCCATTAATTACGTAAGGATGTTGTTTCGATTTTAGAACTCCTCTCCCCTATTAATTTGACTGTAAACGAGATTTCAAAAGATTTCAAGGGATTTCAAGGTATTTCAAAAGACTATAAAGTATTTCAAACAATTACAACATGTTTATGGAATTTAACAAGATTCTCAAAGCTTTTTAGGGATTTCATGAAATTTCAAGAGATTTCAAAAGATTTCAAGAGATTACAAATGTTTAAGGGTATTAAAAAGAATTTTAAGGGATTTCATAATATTTCCAAAAAAAAGTCATGGGATTTCAAAGTATTTCAAAAAATACGAAAGCATTTTCGTGAATTTAACGCGGTTTGAAGGAATTTCATAAGATTTAAAAACATTTGCAAGGATTTAAAGTGATTTCAAGAGATTCGGAAAGATTCCCACGGATTGAAAATATTTCAATGATTTATGAAGGAATTTCAAATAATTCAAGCGATCTCATAATCTTTCAAAATATTTCCCGAATTTTCAAGGATTTTGGCTGATTTTTAGAGATTTTAAGGGATTTCTGCGGATTTTAAAGGGTTTTAAGGGATTGTGAAGTTTTCGAACGATTTCAAGGATTTCAACAGATTTCAAGGAACCTTAAAGAATATTAAGAGGTTTCCTCAGTTTTTAAAGGATTTCAAGAGATAATCTGCGATATCCATGGAATTAAATGATTTCAAGGGATTTTAAGAGATTTCGAAATATTTCAAAAAGTCCCAGGATTTCAAAGGATCTTAAAGGATTTGAAGAAATAAAAAATTATTTTCACGCATATGGAAGGATGTCAGAGGGTTTTAATTGGAATTGAAGATTTAGAGGGATATCAAGAAATGTTATAAAGTTCACGGGATTTCGAAATATATGCAAATATTTCAAAATATTTTAAGGGTTTTTAACGGATAATTGGTTTTTAAGGACTTTAAGAAATTTCAAAAGATTCCAAAGTATATCCACAGATTTTAGAGGACTTCGTAAGATTTCAAAAGATTAAACGGAATATCAAAGGATTTCCAGATATTATAAAGGATTTTAAGGATTTTAAGAGATTCGGAAAGATTCTCGCAGATTTAAAAGATTTCAATAAATTTCAAAGACTTATAGGGAAAGACTTAGACTTATATCTTCTAATATTTCGTATTTATTTTATACTAGTTTGTAATATAATTAATAAAATTTTAATAGATTTTTCGAGATTTTAAGGGATTTCTACAGATTCTAAATGTTTTTAAGGGATTTTTTGGGGATTTTGAAGATTTCAAGCGATTTCAAGGGTTTCAAAAGCTTTTACGGAATCTCAAAGAATTTAAGAGCAATACACAATTTTTAAAGGATTTTCAGGGATCTCAGTAGTTTTAAAGACATTTCAAAATATTTGTAAAAATTTCAAAGGATTTGAAAGTATGTTGAGAAATATACAATTGTTTTTACAAATTTTGAAGGACGTATGGTGATTTTAATTGAATTACAAATATTTGAAGAAATTTCATAAGATTTCAAGATATTACGGAATTTTGAGGGTATTAAAAAGGATTTTAAGGGATTTCAAGAGATTTTAAGAGATATTTAAATATTTCAAACAAAAATTCACGGGGTTTCAAAGGATTTTAAGAAATACCAAAGTATTATCGCGAATTTTCAGGGATGTCAGGGGACTTTGAGAGATTTTGAGGAATTTTTACGGATTTTTAAGAGTTTTTTTAACGAATTTGGAAGATTTCAAGCGATTTTAAGGGTTTCAACAGATTTCACGGAATCTCAAGGAATTTAAAGGGATATCCATAGTTTTTAAAGGATTTTCAGGAATCTCAATAGTTTTGAAGGAATTTCGAAAGATTTGTAAAGATTTCAAAGGATTTTAAGAAGTTTTAATTGGATTTCGAATTTTCGAAGAGATTTGAATGAATTTTATAAGATTAAAATAATGTGCAAATATTTCGTAGGATTTTAAGGAATTTTAAAAGCTTTTAAGAGATTTACAGCGTTTTCGATGATTTCACGGGATTTCAAAGAATTTTAACAGTTTTCAAAAGATTCCAAAGTATATCCATGGACTTTTGAGGATTTCGTAAGATTTCGAAAGATTTAACTGAATATCAAAGGATTTCAAAGAATTTTCACATGACTGAAAAAATATGAAGTGATTTTAAAAAATTTCAGAAAACTAGCATATAAAAAAAATAAATAGGAAGTGGAAACTTACATAAGAAATGTTAGAAATGCTTTACCCCCCCCCCCCCTCAAGTAAGGATTCGTAAGATTATCCAGACTATCTCCCCTCTAAAAAGCCTTACATAACTAACGGGCGCTCCCTAATTATTATTATACCATTAATCCATATCCTTTTATTTATAAAAATCACGTATTGAAGTATAAAGTATAAAAAAAATTATTTAAAAAAAGGAATCTTAGAATGTTTATTTTTACTAAAGGCAATTGGAAGATGAGCTGCAAGAGAAGGAAAAAGGCTGGCGTGAACAAAGAAATGAATGGCGGGCTGAAATTGACAGATTACAAGAAGAAATTCAGAGGCAACAAAAGTTGCTTTCTGTGAATTTGAGCAAAGCCCCACAAACTCAGAATGAAGCATACATGCAACATGAAATCACTCGAATAACCTCAGAAAATTTGGTACGATTTTTTCTTTACTTTCCCCATCCTTCCCTATATTTGTAAAACAATATTTTAATAAGTTTTTTGCAGGATCTTCAAGAGAAATATGACAAAATAGCAGAGGTATGCAGAAACTTAAAGAAACAGTGCAAGATTCTTGCCAAACGGCTTAAGGAAGCTGGCTGTAAGTTTCGTTATTTATTTTTTAACTATTAAGAATTTTCAGATTATTTAAATTATCAGAACAAAAGTTATTATATGGTTCAAATTAGTTAAATTAATTAACTGAGCTTATCGATAATATATTTCAAGTTCTAAAACATTTTTACGAACATTTCCTGCTGAAAGTAGAAAGATCGAAAACGATAGAAAAATGGGGATAGGGAAAGATAGAATTATTCTATCTCTCTCAATGGCTCACTTTGCATCCCTAAAACGCTATCTTTTCCTTTTCCTGAAGCTCAATAACTTTCTATCTCTTTCTCTACCTTATCTTTTTCTTTACTTCATTCTTTCCCTTTAATATACACTGGAACCTGGAATTATGACGGATAGCGGGCATTGCTCGCAGTGGCTTTGGCGTAAATCCAGATAGTGCAAACGGAAACAGTTAGTGGCGTGTGAAAAATTGCCTAATATTACACAATATACGCGCGTGAGTACCCGCGCACTGCACCTCTGTCACCACGCTTCTGGTGGTCACGCATGATCGAGCAGCCCCCTCTCGACCCGAGGGGCTCTATTTTCACCTCGAAATCGCCGCGGCAACAATTTTGGGCAGGCCATAAACTCGGACGCTTTAATTCCAAGTTCCAGTGTAAATTCGAATCTTTGTCTATCTCTTTTTTTATCCACCGCGATTGAGTACTCTTAAAATTGTCTATAAGATAGAGAAGAGGGGATGGAAAAAGATAAAAGTGAATTCAGATTGACAAAAAGATTGACGTGGAAAGACGAAAGAAGAAATATTGACGTAGATAGACGAAGAATAGGATGAAAGAGAGTATAAGGGATTAAAAAAGATAGACGTGAATTTAGATTAATAAAGAGATAGAAAAAGATAGGCATTGATAGGCGTAGCATAGAATGAGGTAAATATGAGAAGATTGAAAAAGATGGACGTGAATTTAGATTACAAAATAGAGAGATAATAGAGACGTTGATAGACGTAGGATAGGTGAAGATAAAGAAAAGACGGGAATCTAGATTGGCAGAGGGAGAGAGAGAGAGAGATAAAGAGATTGGCATGGATTGATAAATTATAGGATGAGATAGAGTAGACGGTACTGAAAAATATAGACGTGAATTTAGATTGAAAAATAGATAGAAAAAGATAGACGTGTTGATAGATGAAATAGGGAAGAGGAAACTGTAAAAGATAGACGGAAATTTAGATTAATCAAGAGATAAAAAAATATTGACGTGGATAGGTAAAGGGTAGGATGAAATAGAAAAGAGGGGATTGAAAAAGATAGAGGTAAATTTAGACTGCCAAAGAGATAGAAAAGATTGACATGAATAGATATAAAGGACAGTATGAGATAGAGAAGAGGAGATTGAAAAAGATAGACGGGAATTCAGATTAACAGAGATAGAAACAGATTGACATGAATACATAAAGGATAGGATGACATAAAGAAGAGAAAATTGAAAGAGATTGACGGGAATTTAGATGGACAGACAGATAAAAAAAGATTGACGTGGATAGATAAAGGATATAATGTGATAGAGAAGAGGGTATTGAAAAAGATAGAATGGGATACATTTTCTCTATCTCCTATCATAAAGATTCAAACTTATTCAAAAAGATAGGATCTCTATCATTTTACTTCCAGCAGGCTTTCAAATTTTTTGAATTACTAAATATAAAAATTAAATCCTAATGCTAACAAAGACGACGCAGCTGAAATTAAGGAAGATAGGGGTCGCCTTTTCCTTTCTAAAGAATCTGGTGAGTGATTGGTCACGAGTCATAAAAATTCATTTCTGTTCATTAATGATTATTTTCATATCGTTTTTCAAAACTTCAATTAAAATTGGATATCCTGGAACTATCAAACCAATTTTAATTTCAGCAAAGCTATTTTAAAAGACTACAATTTTTTAGAAAGTCTCTGAATTTGTTGAAATAAGAGAATTTATTTTGAGCAATACCTAAGCGTTTTTTTTTAATGACCAAAACTCACAATTTCAGGGGTCACAGCGGTTAATTAGTCCATGTTTAGGTAAAAAAGGGGATTTTTTTCCGAAAAAGGAGTATTAAAAGAGGATTTCATTCAGTATAAAAAACTTTTTATATCCGCTAGTTTTCTAGTCATTTTTGTGTTTACAAAATTTTTTTAGGCAACTTTAAAAAATCTATTGAACACTTCAGCACTTTCTACTGATAAAAAACATTAACAAAAAATTACAATATGTTTCGTTAAGAAGTAATCTTTTTTGATTGAAAATTCATCTATTTGACGAAAAGTTGAACTACATTGTTGAAAATTATTTTTTTATGGAAATGTACCTATTTTATTAAAAATTTGTTGTTTTTTTTTCGGTTGAAAATTCAACTATGTATTTGGTTGAAACTGAACTTTATAGTTGAAAATCAACTTTTTTATTGAAAATTCATATTTTTGGGTTGAAATTTCATCTCTTTTGTAGAAAATTTGTTTTTTTGGCTTAAAAGGTCAAGAATTTAGTAAACATTTATTTCTTTTCTTGACTAAAAAAAGCTTCTTTGTTTGAAAAATCAACTTTTTTGTTAAAAATTTGTCTGTTTGGATAAATTGAACTATTTTTTATTTGAAATTCAAATCTTTTTTGGTTGAAATATCTACTATTACGTGTTTCGTTAAAAAGTCATATTTATTAGTTGAAAATTCAACTACTTGGCTAAAAGTTAAACTACTTTGTTGAAAATTAATTTTTAATGGTTGAAGATTTATCATTTTAGTTGAAAATTTATCTTCTTTGTTGGAAATATACCTATTTTGTTGAATAATAATTGTCTTATTGGGTAAGTGCAACTATTTGGTTGAAAATTCATATTTTCGGGTTCAAAGCTCAACTGTTCTGTAGAAAATTCATCTTTTTGGTCCAGAAAATATAACAATTTAGTTGAAATTTACTTTCTTTCGTAACTGAAAATTGGTTAAAAATTCTGGGTTTCAGGTGTTTCAGGGGATTTTTCAACTTTAAGGGGAGAAAAGGGGGGGAAAAAGGATTAGATAAAAACGTGGACTGTCTGTGATCCCTGCAAAGCACCATCATCGCCATTATCGCAAATAATGAAAAAAAGTTTTAGATGAAATTAAATTTATATTTTGATGAATAAATTAATCAATTAATTTTTGTATTTTCTCAGTACCAGACAGCGTAGATTTGGTAAATGGTTCAGCAGCAGCGACCAATCATTTGTCTTCAGAAAATGGAAATAACTTGCCTGCAATTCGGAAAAAGGAACGAGATTATGAAGGAATGTTCGAGTTTAGAAAAGAGGATATCGCAGTCATTATTCGACATCTTGTTATTGGTAAGTTTCTGAAAATAATTTCTCCAGAAAAGTTATCGGGGCGGCCGAAAAACTTCATTTTCAAAATTTCCTGACTTTTCCCTAATTTTTAATTTTCCCTGACGATTAGTATTTGAAGACTAAAATTCTCAATCTTGTAACATTTTTAATATAAAATCTTTCGTAAATGGAATAGTGGAAATTTAAATTTATAAATTTGTTACTTCTTATTCTCAGGGCTGCCACATACATTACTTGAAAAAACTGAAAGAGACCTATTTAAACCGAAAAAGTCACTAATGTGCATTAGTAATATGACTAATGTTCTTTTGAATTTAAAAGTATTCAAAGGAATTCGATTCATAAAACTTAAAATTAATTCAACTTAAATTCAAAAAAATTCAAATGAATTGGAACAAATTCTAAAAACCCAAAAAATGCCGTAGATTTAAGTGAAATTTAAGTGAATTCAGAGGACCTAAAGTGAAACGAGAAGAATCCAATGAAATTCATAAAAATTCAAGGTGAATTAGAAAGAAGTAAAGTGAATTTAAAAAAAAAATTAGGTGAATTAAAAAAAAATGTAAAAAGATGAGAAAATTAATTGAGCTTAGTGAGTTTGAAATGAGTTTAGAAAAATTCAAAGGGATTCAAAAAAATTCAAGGTGAGTTTAAGAAACTTCAAGATGAATCTAAACAACTCCTCGAAATAATCCATTGAATTGGGTAATTGAGTGAATTTACAAGAATTAAAGTTACTTAAAAAAAATTCATGAGAACTCAAAAGCATTCAAAAGAATTCAGGATGAATTAGTAAGAATTCATGGTTAATTCTGAATTAATTCAAATAAATTGCAAAAAATATTCGAAAATTTCTTCAAATCTTTGAAACCCAACGAAATGACTCACTGTGACTAAATGATTTGAAATTCATGAAAATATTATAAAATCTCGTAAAATTCTCTTAAATTTGAAGATATTTGCCGAAATTCTGGACGATTTATTAGAATGCATTGAGAGCTTTTAAAATCCCATAAAATTATTAAAATCCTCGGAAATTATATAATTCCTTGGAAGTTTCAAAATACCTTAAAATCTTATAGGTCCTGTAAAATTGTTTAATAATTTATTTCCAAAATTCTAAGAAATTCTTTGCAACCGCATGCAATTTTTTCAAATCCTTTAAAAACATTAAAAACCCTTGTAGATACTTCCTATTTTTTAAATCTCTTTAAAATGCCTTGGAATCTTTTAAAATATTCCTATCTATTTTGAAATATCCCTAAAATATTTCAAATTCTTAAAAATATTTTCAATTCATTCAAATTAATTGAAAATTCCTTGCAATTTTTCAAAATTCCCAAAAATATCCCAAATCCTTTGAAATCCCTGAAATTTGTTTAAACTCTTAAAAATGCCTTGGAGTCTTAAGATACCCTAAAATTTTTGAAATCCTTTGAAATTTTCTAAAGCTCTTGAAAATTATTTGGAATTTTTTAAATAACCTATAATCTTTAAAATCCTTTGGAATTACTTCAAATTATTGAAATCTATTAAAAATACCGTAAGATATTTCAAGTCATATATTTCAAAATTCCTTGGAATCTTTTAAAATATCCTAAAATCTTTGAAATTCTTAAAAATCTTTGGAAATACCTTGAAATATTTTATAATATTGGAAATCCTTCGAAATCCCTCAATTCTTGAATGAACTCTTTGAAATCCATTAAAATATTATAAAATCACGCAAAATTACATGAAATCTAATGATATTTCTTGAAATCCTGGAAAATTTATCAAAATATTTTCAGAACATTCAAAATCCATTAAAATTATTAAAATTCTCGGAAATCTTATTAAATCCCTTGGAATCTTTTGAAATATCTTACAACCTTAAAATAAGTAAAAAACTTAATTATATATATTATAGTTCCTGTAAAATTGTTCCATAACTTCCGAAATTCTAAGAAATTTTTTACAACCGTATCAAATTTTTTTTCTTCAAATCCCTTAAAATTATTAAAATCCTTGGAATCACTTGAAATTTTTTTAATTCCTTAAACATGCCTTGTAATTTTTTTAAATATCTTAAAACCTTACTGATCCTATAAAATTATTCCATATCTTCCGAAATTCTAGGAAACTCTTTAAAACCCCATGAAAATTGGTTTAAATCATTCAAATTCTTGCAAATTTCTTAAAAATCCCTTCTGAATCTGAAATCCATTCAAATAATTGAAATCAATTAAAAATTCTTTGGAATCCTGTAGAATACCCTAACATATTTCAGATCCTTGGAAACTTTTTAAAATTCCATGAAACTTTTTAAAGTTCTTGAAAATTCCTTGGAATTTTTATAACTTCCTAAAATCTTTAAATTCCTTTGAAATTCCTTTAAGATATTGAAATCTATTAAAAATTGCATGGAATTTTTTTAAATACCCTGAAATATTTCAAATCCTTCGAAACCTTTTGAAATTCCTTGAAACTTTTTAAAGCTCTTGAAAATTC
>CAKNYM010049965.1:71395-93726 GCA_932195095.1 Andricus curvator | reverse complement strand
GAAACCTTTTGAAATTCCTTGAAACTTTTTAAAGCTCTTGAAAATTCCTTGTGATTTTTAAAAGTACTCGAAAATCTATAAAAATCTTTGAAATTCTGTCAAATTATTCAAATCTATTCAAAATTCCTGGAAATCTTTTAAAATACCAGAAAATATGTCAAATCCTTTGAAATTTTTAAAAATCCTTCGAAACTTTTTAAAGTTCTTGATAATTCCTTGGATGTTTTAAAGATAGCCAAAAATCGTTTGAAATCCTTTCAAATAATTGAAATTTATTTACAATTTTTCGGAATCTTTTAAAATGCCCGAAAATATTTCAAATCATTTGAAACCTGTTGAAATGCCTTGCAAATTTTTAAAGCTCTTGAAAATGGACCCATGGATTAATTTATTGAAAGAAAAGTGACTAAAGTAATCTTTTTATTTTAAAAAGTGACCGTGTGGCAGTCCAGATTATTCTGGCAGTTACTTAAATTGCTTCCTACAGCAATTCCCTGACTTTTGTCATTTTTTTAAAGAATCCCTGACTTTTCCCTGAGCAACAAAATTTCCTGACTTTTCGCTGATTTCCATGTTTTCTCTGACCAGTGGCGACCCTCACAACAAAATGATATCCTTGGCATATCCCTAAGATATCTCGGCAGGATATGTGATATCCTGAAAAATGTCCCATAAATCTCCCGGGATATCCCTGGCATATTCCAGGGATATCGAGATTTCCGCTCCGGAGGATATCGTGACAGGATATTCTGACGATATCCCGCACGGAATGTCCACAGGATATCCCAATACTATAGTAAAATGTCCCACACGAATATCCCGATATTATAGTAAAAAATTCTGCTGATATTCTAATGTATTACTAGTGGATTTCCATTCAAGAAATAAAAAGGAATATATAAGAACACCAATTTTATTGCTTTTAAGACATTTTTAATGTATATTTTACATGTATTAGGTATATGTATATGAAAGCTCGCTGCAGGTTAGATATGCGTATCCGCGGATATCTGTGGCAATGGATAAAACTCATGAAAAATTTGATACCATTTTTGATGTCCATTTAATTAATTTATTTTTTCATGTTTTACATTAGCTTTTTATTATTACCTATTTCAATTTTATTTATATTACTGTTTGAAAAGCAAACCTTCTATCCACGTACTGTTCAGCGATAATTATTTCTGTTTTAACTAATTTATTTTATTTTTCATTTGATTGAATAACAGTTTTTGTTTATTACTTTTGTTACTAATGATTTTATTTCCATTGTAAAATCGATTAAACTCGTTAAACTATACATTTATTTTGTGCACTTTTGAGGTTAAGTTGACTGTAATGTAGAAAAAGCCGAAACTTCTGATATTTTTAAACCAGCAACTTGCATGGCTTGCATGCATAAATTCATTAAAATTGATATACCTACTAATGTGAAATTTGGTTAGCTTTTTCACGATTTTGCCAAATTTTGATTTAATTTTATGTTTATCTATTGCACTTAAATCTACACATATACATATAGAAAAGCATAATAAATACATATACCTATACAATATTACCTGCATTTAGACACGGAATAAAGAAGTAATCATCTCAAAAAACAATTTTGCAAATGTAGTAAAACAACCTATACGGTCAACAACAAGTCACAAGTGTTGAAAAAGACAAGAATGAAAAGGTATGAGGACGGCTCTACATACTATCTTCGATTCTTATTTGTAGCTCCAGGAAAATATATTTTTTTAAATAATGATGAGTTTGTTTATTTAAAGCACAAAGAGTATAAATGATTTGCAAAGGGTACATATATGAATTTTTTATAATATTATAAAAAATTATATAATTAGGATATCTTGGGGACATCCTTGGCACATCCTGCATTTTAAATATGGGACATCGTAAGAATATCCTAGGATGTCCCGAATTATGGAATTTGAGATATCCCGGACTTTAAAAATTGGGACATTAATGGGATATCCTCAGCATATTCTGAGATATCTTTGGGACATTCCAAGGTATCGAGATTTCCGCCCCGTAGGATATCATTCGTGATGTCCCTGGAATCTCCTGGGATATGCCTGAGATATCGTGGGAGATAAATGGGATATCCCACCGATATCCCTTGCTGTGAGGGGACCCTGGTTATGAATTTCCTAGCACCTCTACAACAAGTTCTTGAAAAATATAATGAAATTAAAAGATTATTTTAATTAATTTTTCTGAAAAAAGATCTTCTCCTGTCGCTCTGCTGGGAAATGAACCTCAGAACTTCCGATTGCCAGTCGGGTGCTTTCCCATTAAGCTACTAGAGAGATCGAGAGAAGAAACTTTTTTCAGGAAATACACACATTATTTTGCTAGATGGTACAAGTTAAATTTGTCAAGCAATCTGTATTATCATCAGAGAATAACATAAATTTTTAATGCCTTTCAGACTAGATGGAGATATGAATTAAAAATTATTTTAATTAATTTTTCTGAAAAAAGATCTCCTTTCGCTCCGCTGGGAAACGAACCTCAGAACTTCCGATTTCCGGTCGGATGCTTTCCCACTAAGCTACTAGAGAGGTCGAGAGAAGAAACTTTTTTCAGAAAATACACATTAAAATAATTTCTAATTCATATCTCCATCTAGTCTGAAAAGACGTTAAAATTTATGTTAGTCTCTGATGATAATACAGATTCCTTGACGAAATTAAAAGAGAAATCTCAATTTTAATTAAATACTTTATAAGGTGGCTCGCAAATATTATATCGTTTTTGGTATTTAGAAAAGCCTAATTTGTAGAAATGGTTCCTATTATTTCAAAATATGGAAGTTAAGCATCTCATTAATTATAAATTTGTTCAACAGATCTAAACCCGAGAGTAGCTGTGACTTTACTTCCCGGACTTCCGGCCTATATTCTCTTTATGTGCATAAGACATACTGATTGTGTGAATGATGACGACAAAGTTAGATCCTTATTAACAGGCTATTTGAATGCCGTGAAAAAAGTAGTGAAAAAACGAGAAGATTTCGATTCGAGTGTCCTCTGGTTAAGCAACACCCTTCGATTGTTGCACAACATGAAGCAATATTCTGGCGATAAACCCTTCCAAATCGAAAATACACCTCGACAAAACGAGCAGTGTCTGAGAAACTTTGATTTGAGTGAATACAGAGTAGTCTTGAGCAATGTTGCTCTTTGGACCTTTAACACTATCGTCAATAATCTGAAAGATCGAATTCAAGCCTTAACGGTACCGGCTCTTTTAGAACATGAGGCCATCTCCGGCCTGGATTCGAACAAACCAGGCCGTGGAAGATCTTCTTCAGTCGGTGAAGAACCAGAATCAACACAGCAAAAGCTTGAGAAATTATTGGATGAACTCAGCTCAGTGCACGCAACTCTTCAGTATCATGGCGTTGATCCTGAAATCATCGTACAATTGTTTAAACAACTTTTCTACTTTATGTGCGCAAGTGCTCTGAACAATCTGCTCCTGAGGAATGAATTGTGCCACTGGACGAAGGGCATGCAAATCAGGTGAGACAATACACTTCAAACTAAATCCAGACCGACCAAACGTAAACAGGCGGGGCCGCATGAATCATTTTTATTTGATCTGGACGCATGACGCAACTTGATGCAACTAATGCGCTGAGTGAGGCCCTCATGCTGTTTGTCACGCTTGACTAAGCACCGCCTCCCCTTCGGCCCCGGGGCTCCTCTCATCATGAAACCGTCGCGGCTTCAATTGTCGGAACGGCGTAAATCCGGACTGATTAAATCCAAGTTTCAGTGTAGCTCTTTTTTTTATTTTGGTTCAGTTTTATTCGAGAAGTTTGAATTTAATTTCTAGAGACTTTTTTCGTGTAAAAACAATACATTTTCAACCGTTTTTACTCACAAGTGAAAACCGCCAATTCTAAATTTTAGTTTAGGTTCATAATTTTTTTAATGAAAGCTCTTTACCTGAGTATTAATTTGCCAAAGAAAAATAATTCCCATCGAACGGTAGCTCAGGCAGTAGCGCTTCTACTTCATAGTCGGAAAGTGACGTGTTCGACTCTCGCTGCCTGCAGTTTTTATTTTTTTATTCCTTTATTTTTCTACTTCTAATTTATTTAAATGTTTATAAATATATTTTCCTTCGATAATCTTCAAAAATTCTGCCAATAATAATTTGTAATGCCTTTTTTCATACGTAAAAATCCAAAACCACGGGAGATTTTTTGAATGAACTATTAGGGTTTACCCTAATAGAAATGCCTTGGAATCTTTTAAAATGCCCTGTAATATTTCAAAGGGAAGGAACTTATATAATACTTATAATACCTTTAAAATGAGTGCAGGAAGCATCCCCTACCAGGAAAAGTGTTTTAATTCATTGTAGTGGTAGTTTTAACATCCCCAGGGCTCGGAACTGCTCCAGCTTCAAAAAATAGTAAAATAGTAACCATACTTCTCTCAAAAAAGTAACCGAAAAGTAACAATAATGTGACAAAAAAGTAACCAAAAAGAAAGATTTTTTACCAAAAAAGACCAAGTTTTCACCAAATTTATAAATCTTAAACGAAAAAATGTATGTTTAAGAAAGTATATAATAACCAAAAAAGATTGTAATTTAATATAAAAAAAGTAGAATTCATAAAAAAAATACGATTTTTCATCAAAATAGGTTATTTTTCAACCAAATTGTTGAGTTTTTAAGCCAAAAAGACCAATTTGTACAAAACAGTTGAATTTTCAACCAGCAAGTATAGATTTTTGACAAAAAAGTTATCTGTCAACCAAATAGTTGAATTTTTTACGAAAAAAGGGGAATCTTTAACCGAAGAAGACGAATTTTCAACAAAATAAGTACATTTCTTACCAAAAAGATGAATTTTCAAATAAAATTATGTATTTTTCGAAGTATTTTTAGACAAAAGGGTGATTTTCAATCAAGAAGATTAATTGTCTACCAAAAAGACGAATTTTCGACTAAAATGATGAATTTTCAACAAAAAAATAAAGTTTTGACAAAAATTGTTCAACTTTTAACCGAATTTCAACCAAAGAAGATAAATTCTCATCGAAAAATATAATACATAGTTCGATATTTCAACAAAAAAGATTTAATTTTTAAATTAAAAACTAACAATTTTAGCTAAATTGCAATTTTGATCAGGATTCATAATAATTCAATTGATAGCCCTTTTTATACAGTTCACATACGAACTAAGTATTATTCTATTATTATTCCCTAATTTTCCCGGCTCTAAAGTGCCAAATTTACTGAAAAAATGTGAGATTTTACATTTTTTACAAGTTTTTAAATAATACGATTAATGAATTAATTCATTTCGTCATTTCCCACGAAAAATGTAACCAAAAGTAACCTTTTCATAAAATAAGTAACTTTTTAGTAACCGCGGATCAAAAAAGTAACTAAGTTACAAAAAAGTAACCCGTTCCGAGCCCTGAACATCCCTTAAAGATACAAGCAAAATAATCAACGTTTCCTAACATTCAAAATCACGGGAGATTTTTTGAATATATTTTTGGGGTCTGAAACCATTTAAGAAAAAACTGGAAAAAATCTGGAAAAAATTTCCTAGCAGGGGAAGGTGTCGAATTTATTTTAAGGGTTGTTTTAACATCCCCTAAACATTCAAACAAGGAAATCGACATTTCCACAATTGATGTAAAGTGATTTCCTGTCCCAATGGTATAATTAAAAAATCTCTTGTGATTCTGCATTTTAGAAAATTTCGATCTTCTTTCTTGACAGTTTAAAGATGTTAAAACAACCCTTAAAAAATGCGACGACTTTTCCTGCTAGGGTACATTTCCTACGTTTATTGTGAATTGATTTTTCACCCTATTAGTAAAATCAAAAAATGTCGTGTGATTTTTTTATTAAGAAATGCCCATTTCCTTTCTTCAATCTGTAGGGGATGTTAAAACAACCCTTAAAATAAATGAAAACACTTTCCCTGGTAGGGGAAGCTTCCTGCATATATTTTCAAGAGACTTTTTCACCCTTATAGCATAGTTAAATCATCTCCTGTGATTTTCATTGTTGGGAAATGTGGATTTCATTGCTTGAGTCTTTAAGGGGTGTTAAAACAACCCTTAAAATAAATTCAACAACTTTCCCTGGTAGATGAATCTTCCTATACTTATTTTTAAGGGATTCTTTACCCTTTCAGCATTAATAAAAAATCTCCTGTGAGTTTCGTTGCTAGGAAATGTCGATTTCCTTGCTTACATTTTTAGCGGATGTTAAAACAATCCTTAAAATTAATTCAAACACTTTCCCTGGTAAGGGACGCTGCCTGCGCTTATTTTTAAAGGATTTTTTCCTTTATAGTATAATCAAAAATCTCCTGTGATTCTCATTATTAGGAAATGTGGATTCCCTTGCTAGAATGCTTAAGGGATGTTAAAACAACCCTTAAAATTCATTCAACGATTTTTCTTGGTAGGGGACACTTCCAGCACTTACTTTAAAGGGATTTTTACCCTCATAGTATAATCAAAAAATCTCCCGTGGTTTTTTTTAACTGTCGGCGTGTTAAAAAAACCCTCAAACATCCTGTATTTACATTTATTCAATTTTGAGTAGTATTTTTTTTTTAATTCACACTTTTTTGAAATTATTGTTTTAAATTTGCCAAACTTCCTGGACAATATTTTAACTCCTCTAACTATTTTCAGATATAATCTAAGTCATCTAGAACAATGGGCCAGGGACAGTAGACTTGTAGATGCTTCTGAGGCGCTTTTACCGATCGTTCAAGCAGCTCAGTTACTTCAAGCTCGAAAGAGAGACGAAGATGTTGATTCCGTTTGCGACATGTGCAACAAACTAACTGCAAATCAGATAGTGAAAATATTAAATCTCTATACACCTGCCGACGAATTCGAAACTAGGGTGCCAGTCTCCTTCATAAAGAAAGTGCAACAAAAATTACTGGAACGAAATGAAAACACTGAACAGGTAAGTTGCATTTTTTTATATATTTTTTATATATATTTATTTTTATTATATATTTTTTTCATATATTTTATTGCTTATCTATATATTTATTATTTTATATATATATATATATAATATTTTTTTATTTAATTGTGTTCAGAGTTGCTACAAAATCCTAATGTTTCGTAATTCCCCAACTTTCCTTGACTTTTTCCTGATCAAATTTTAATTTTCCCTGACCGTCCTAAATTTATCTTTGACGTATAAAAACAACCTTACACCTAGGAGACCAATAATGTTAATGCAAAAAAAATTTGTTTCTAAATTGACCCTAAACTTTTTTACTGCCAACAGTTAAATATAATTTTATAAGGGTCATCCACAAATTACTTAAACATACATAAAATACATCAATTTTCAACAAAATAGTTGAGTTTTTAACTCAAAAAGATCAATTTTTGAGCAAAAATAGAAGAATTAAATTTTCGGTTAAAACAATTAATTTTTAAACATCAAAAAAGAAATTCTCAATAAAAACGTTGTATTTTCAACTAAAGTGATGAATTAACTAATTAATTAATTAATTAAGTGATGAATCAACCAAAAACCAAAAAATACGAATTTTCCACAAATCAGTTGAATCTTCAACTAAACAAATTTTTAAACCAAAAAGAGGAAAAGCAGTTTAGTTTTCAACCCGAACATAGGAATTGCTAATAAAAAAGTTGAATTATCAATCCAGAAGTATACATTTTCTACCAAAATAATTGAATTTTAAACTAAAAAAACGAGTTTTCAACAAAATTGTTAAATTTTCAACCGAACAGGTGAATTTTTAACCACGAATATTACATTTCTACCAAACAGTTAAGTTTTTAACCAAAAAGATTAATTTTCTACCAAAAAAGTAAAATTTTTAACGAAGTACATACTTTTTCAACTAAATAGTTGAATTTTTACAAAAAATAGATATTTAATAAAAAATGGAATAGTTAAATTTTAGGCAAAAAAATTATTTTTCAATGAAAAAAGAAGAAATTTCATCAAAATTAAGTTTTCAACGAAAGAAATGAAATTTTCAATCATAAATAGAATAGTTAAATTTTCAGTTAGAAAAATTAATTTTTAATTAAAAAAAAAACGACTTTTCAACCAAATAGTTACATTTTCAACCAAATGAAATGAATTTTCAACTAAAATTATGAATCTTCAACCAAAAAAATACATTTCTAGCCTAATAGTGAAATTTTCTACCCAAACGATGAATTTTCTTTCAAACATGACAAATTTTCAACATAATGCATGAATCGTCAACTAAAAAAAAAAATTTCAACCAAAAACTTGAACCAACTTAAAAAGTTTGAAAAATAAATTTTCAGCAAAAGAACATGAATTTCAACAAAATAGCCAAATTTACAACTAAAGAAATGAATTTTTAACCAAAAAGATGACGTTTCAACTAATGAGAAAAATTTTCTACCAAAAAGAATAGTTAAATTTCATTTTAAACCAAAAAGATAAATTTTCCACCAAAGAAATGAATTGTCAACCAAATAGTTGAATTTTCAACTGAAGAATATACATTTTCAACCAAACATGGAATAGTTTAATTTTCAGTTTAAAAAATTAGTTTTTAATAAAAAAAATGATTCATCAAAATAGTTAAATTTTGAACGAAAAACAAAGGTTTTTCTAAAATTATGAATCATCAACCAAAACGCACTAATTTTCAAACCAAAAGGAGGAATTTTCAACAAAGAAGTTTATATTTTCAACCCAGAAACGAATTTTTAACTAAAATGACGAATTTTCAATCAAAAAATTGAATTTTTAACAAAATAGTTGAATTTTCAACCCAAAAGATGAATTTTCTACGAAAAAAGACAAATTTTCAACAAAATAGATGCATTTTCACCTAAAGCAGATAAATTTTCAATTTAAAGTAGGGTAGTTAATTTTTCAAGAAAAAAATTAATTTTTAAACAAATACAATAAGTTTTAAATGAAAGAATTAAATTTTCAAACAAGAAGATTAAATTACTGTCAAAAAAGATACATTTGCGAAAATAAAAAAATAAATATCTTCAGTTAAAAAAGTTAATTTTCAATTTTAAAATACTAATTTTTAACCAAAGAAATGAGTTTGCAATCAAAAAGATAAATTTTCAACCAAGAAGATTAATTTTATACCAAACACGATTAATTTTTAACAAATTACATGAATTTTTAAAGGAATTTTCAAACTAATAGTTGAATTTTTAACCAAAAAGGTGAATTAGTTAATAAGAAGATTATTATTCCACAAAAAAGACGAATTTTCAGAAAAATATATGAATTATTGATCAAATAGTTGAATTTTCAATTAAAGAAGATAAATTTTCAACTAAACATGGTCAATTTTCAGTTTAAAAAATTAATTTTTAACCAAAAAAAATGATTTTCAACGAAATAATTAAATTTTAAACGAAAAAAAAAGGTTTTTCTAAAATTATGAATTATCAACCAAAAAAATTAATTTTTAACAAAGTAGTTCCATTTTCAACTAAATAATTCAATTTTCAACTAAATAGTTGAATTTTCAACTAAAAAAAAATTAATTTAAACCAAAAACAGTTGAAATCAAAAAGACGAATTTTCAAAAAATTAGTTGTAATTGTAGCAATTGTTAACCCCGAAAAAAATGTAATTTCGACCAAAATGATTGAATTTTCAACAAAATAATAAAATTTCTTCAACTTTATTTTTTGAACATTCCCTGACTTTGTCCGTTTTTCTCTGACATTTCCTGATTTTCCCTGACCTATAAGCAACCCTGATTATAAAACAAAATTGAATAATTGAGCCAAATAAAATAATAACTCAAATATTTTTTTAGCTGTTGATGGACCTGCGATTTTCATATCCCGTGAGGTTCCCCTTCAATCCTTCGAACATCCGGTTAGAGGACATCGAAGTACCGGAAGTTCTTCATCTACCGATGCTCAAAAAAGTTTAAGAGCATTTTGCATTCACTGCTGATGATCATAGAATCATAATAACCATTGAGGTTCATACAATCTGGACTTGGAAACCAAAATTTAAGGACCTCATCGGCCAAATTCGAATTGTAGACTAATTGTTCATTCTCATAGGGATGGAGGAAATGCCTGTTTTACAAAAACAATTCGTTCGTCGTTCGCAATGTAATTTTTATCCTCAGAAGACATTTCTTCCATTTCTTTAAAAGAAACAAAATCGAATAACACTGGGTACCAATACAGTAGACGAGGGTAGAATGATTTAGAAACCACCGTTTTATATACACATCGCTTTCTTTTTTTTTTACGCGAATTGTGTATTTCATCGCGCATTTCATGAAATCTTGCAACGGCACTCAACTCCCGATATAAGACACCCCGGTTTACGATATTCCTAGAACTGATGGCCTCCGCAGTTTCGTGATGAGAGTCCGCCCTCTCAGCGCGTTAGTTGCATCAGGTTGCATCATGCGTCCAAATCCAACAGGAATGGTTCACGCGGCCCTGCCTGTTTACGTTTGGATTCCCCCGATTTAGGATCAAGGCCAAGGTAGGCCATGTTCGAACCCGGTCTTATATCGGGAGTTGAGTGTAGAGCCTATTTCCAATAGTGAAAATTATAATAAGTGGATGAAAAACAAAATATTAGAGGACGAATTCTGGAGGACAAGTATCTTAGGTAATTGTTTGAGGAGGGTGGAGATAGAAAATTAAAAGTATTACATCCCTTGTATAAAAAAAGACAAACGTCGAGAGGCATAATATCCTTTTACGAAACGATTTTGTTTCCCTTGTAAAATAGTCTGCGATTGACTGAATCAAGTACTAATTTATTCTCGAATTAATTTCGAACAATAATTTTCCTTCGCATCATCGGCTATAAAGTATAAATATTTATCTATATTGTAATTAAAATGTGTAAAAAGAGAGAGAATCGAGAGATACTATAACGTTATGTTGGACTAGATTGTATATTTTGTGATACGAGGGGATTGTTGAGAATTGGGGGGGCCTTTTTTGGCCTTCAGAGAAGAAGGTATAATTGAGTAGCTACGACAGCGCCACCAGTTTGGAACTATTGGGAAGAAATTTTAATTAGAATTAAATATTGACAAGAAATCTTGTAGTAAATAATTAATTTTAGACCAAAGTATAATATTTTTGATTGAAATTAATTGATATTCACTGCTCTTTTCCATTAAGATTGCTCTAATAATTTTGAAATAACCAATAGTTCGCGTTTCAGGTGGCGCTGCTGTACCCTACAGGCGTATGATACAGAGATAAATTATATTACTCTTAATATATCGTTTACGCTACGTTTCGTGCCATTTTACGATTGTATTAAACCTTTTTTACGTTGTTCAATTAACTAGTAACTCCGTGCTTCGTAAATGCATCATTAGTTATGAAAAAAATGGTTCACTCCTTCCATGTAGTTAAAACGGTATCATAATAATTGATTTATATTATTACGCGCTTGACTCGATGTAACAAATTTATTTGTTCCTGAAAATAAATAAATTATCGTTGACATTTGTTCCTTTGTATCAAGCCCAAAAGGATCTTGAAACAGGGGAAATAGGGTGTTTTTTTTTAAATAGGGAAATATATTTTTTGTAAATAAAATTAATTTAAATACTATATTCAACTTAATATGAAAATCTTTAAATTCCTAAGATTTCAAATCGAAATATTCATTTTCAATAAAAAGTCAAATTTCCCACAAAAGAGTTGAGTTTTCGAGCTAAAAAGTTGAATGTTTTAGAAAACCGTTGACTTTTAAACCTGCAAAGATAAATTTTTAAAACCAAATCAGGGTATCTGCTCAAATCCTTAAAAAAAATCCCTGGCAATTCCAAGCTTTTCCGGGTATTTATGGATTTTTTCAGGTATAATTTTTCCCAGAAAATTCGTATTTTTGGCTTAAATTTTCAACAGTTTGGTGGAAAATTAAACTATTTGATTGAAAATGAACTTTTTGGTTGAAAATTAACTTTTTTGTTCAAAATTCATCTTTTTAGCTTGAAAATTCAAAATTTTGGCAGAAAATTCAACTAATTTGTTTCAAATTAACTTTCTTTTGTAGAAAATTTGTCTTTTCGATTTGAAAATTCCACGATTTAGTTAAATTTTTTTCTTCTTGACTGAAACCCCTTACTTAGTTGAAAATCCAACTGTTTTGTTGAAAATTCGTCTTGTTGGTTTAAAAATGAATCTCTTTTTGTAGATATTTCATCTTTTTTGTTTGTAAATGCAACTTGTTTCTAGAAAATTATTCTATCTGGTTTAAAATTAACTTTTTTGTTAAAAATTCATATATTCGGGTTAAAAATTCAAATTTTTGTAAAATACATTTGTCTTTTTGGCTTGAAATTTTTTAAGTTTTTGGTAGAAAACTCTACTAATGGGTTGAAAATTCAAGTGTTTATTTTCAAATTAACTTTTTTGTTGAAAAATTTAACTTGTGTACAAGATTCGTAATTTTAGCTTGAAAACTCAACATTTTAGTTAAATTTTTGTCTTTTTGAAAATTAAACTATTTTTTGAAAATTGATATTTTTTAGTTCAAAATTGTGTACTTCGTTGAATTTTTTTTGTAGAAAATTAATCTTCTTGGTTGAAAATTCGTCTCTTTTTTTAAATTTGTTTAATCTAAACTTTAATTGTACCATTTTTTGTTGAAGATTTATGTATTTTGTTGAAAATTTGTCTTTTTTGGTAGAAAATTATTCTTCTTGGTTAAAAATTGATGTATTTTTTTTAGAATTCGTATTTTTTGGTAGTACATTAAAATTTGTGCGTAAAAATACCACTTTTGGGATTAAAAACTGATATTTTTTAGCTGAGAATTCCACTATTTTGTTGAAAATTTATAATTTATATATGCAAATAGTTGAACTTTCAAGCAAAAGAAACGAATTTTCATCAAAATAGTTGAATTTTCAAGCAAAAAAGCTTCTATACCCAAAGTGATGAATTTTAAGCAAATGAGTTGAGTTTTCAAGCTAAAAAGTTGAGTGTTTTATAAAGCCGCTAGTTTAATGATGCATTTGCAACAAAAAGTTTAAATTCAATAGTTGAAAAAATTGAATTTTTAACGAAAAAAAGATGAATTCTCAACAAAAAATGTAGTAAATGATATTTCAACCAAGCAACATTTATATTTTAAATAAAAAGCAGTTGAATTCAATCAAAAACGATGAATTTCAAACAAATTATTCCAGCCAAAAAGAGGAATTTTCAACAAATGAGTTGAATTTTACCAAAAAAAAAGATGCATTCTCAACGAAATATGTAATAAATGATATTTCAACCAACCAATATTTTTTTTAAATAAAAAACAATTAAATTCAACCAAAAACTAAAAATTTTAAACAAATTATTTCCACCAAAACAGACTAATTTTAAAAGCAAAAAGAGGAATTTTCAACAAATGAGTTGAATTTTCAACCAAGAAATATTTTTCAGACAATAAAGAAAAAAATATCCAAAATGCTTAAACTAAAAATGATCAATTTTCAAGCAAAAATGGAAAAATTCAATTTTCAGTTGAAAAAAAAAGAATTTTTAACAAAATACTTAAATTTTCAAGCCAAGAACTGAATTTTTAACTAAAATGATGAATCTTCAATAAAAAAAGATACATTTTCAAACATAAATAGAATGGGTTAATTTTCAATGAGAAATATTAATTTTTAACTAAAAAAACGAATTTTCAACAAAATAGTTACATTTTCAACCAAGAAATAACTTTTCAACTAAAATGATGAATCTTCAACCTAAAACGACGATTTTAAAAAAAATAGTTGAATCCTCATCCAAAACAGATTAATTTGCAGCCAAAATGTTATATTTTTAACCAAAAAATTACATTTTCAACTACAAACATTAATTAAAAAAAAGAAGTTCAGCTTTCAACCCGAAAATATGAATTCACAACGAAAAATATAATAGTTGATATTTCAACCAAAAACAGATTTTAATTTTAAATCAAAAGCGGTTAAATTCAACCAAAAAGGACTAATTTTCAACAGAAGAGTTGACTCCTCAACCAAAACAGATTAATTTTCAATCAGTTTCATTTTTAACGACAAAAGATTAAAGTTTTACCAAGAAAAATAATTTTCTACCAAAAAAAACATGCATTTTTAACCAGATAGTTGAATTTACACGTAAAAAAAAATAATTTTTCAACCGAAAATTGAATGATTGAATATTCAGTTAAAAAAATTGATTTTCAATCCAAAAAAAAGCAATGAATTTTTAACAAAATCATTAAATTTTAACTTAAAAAGATCAATTTTGAACTAAAATGATGAATCTTTACCTAAAAAAATGGATTTTTAACAAATTAGTTCAATTTTCAATCAAATGGGATGAATTCTCAACGAAAAAAGTAATAGTTGATATTTCAACCAGAAAAGATTTTAATTTCAAATCAAAAACAGTTATTAAATTCAACCAAAAACGATGATTTTGCAACAAAATACATAGTTAAGTTTTAACCAAAAAAGATTTTCTACCAAAAGAGATGAATTTTTAACAAACGAGTGGAGGTTTTTAAGCTAAAAAGGCGAGTTTTTTTATAAAACTGTTGACTTAAAACATGAATTTTCGACAATGAAGATTATTTTTAACCCAGAAAGATGAATTTTCAATCCAAAAGGACGAATTTTTTGTTCAGAAAGGACGAATCTTCAACAAAACAGTTCAGTTTTAAACCAAAAAAAGATTTTTTTAACAAAATAGTTGAATTTTCAACAAAATCATTCATTTTTAAGAAAGATGTATTTTCTACCAAATGTTATTTTTTTTAATATTAGAAATAATTGAATTTAGATAACTACTAACGCTTTCAAATTAACATGGAACAATTTTTAAAGTTTTAAAACTAATATATACAATTTTTACAGGGTCAATTTAAAATTGATCATTTTTCGAATGAGTAATGAATACTTTAAATAATTTTAACTTCAACTTTTTGATCGTTTTCAATTCGAAATTCTACAATTAGTAAGTGAACCAAAAAATGAATAATCCTTGATTTTTTCATAATTGCAAGAAATCCCATTTTTCTCAAAAATTTAAAAATATTATTGGATTATTGGGGTTTTAAGTTTGAAACAAATCCCAATCTTTAAAATTTTATGAACATAAAATATAATGTCTTCAGGCAGATGTGAATTATTAGCTTTCTCAACAATTATAAAATTATAATCATTTTAAAGATTCATTATTTAATCGTGTTTACTATTTACTTCTTATTTTTATAAATATTTTTTTAACCCTATATTAAAAAATGGGGTTTTCTTGAGTTTAGCACATTTCTTATTTTTCAATGCCACACAATCAAATGTTTTATTTTTATTTTATAAATAAAAGCTCTTAAGAATATGGGAAGGGTGTCTGGGCATCCCCATTAAAAACTGTCTTTCAATTCTGTTTTTGCAATTTTATAAAAATTATTTATTCCAAAACTTAAGATACAAGAGCAGGGATTAATTTTCATCGTAATCTATGTGAATATTCTTCGATGATAAATTTGTAACAACAAATGCAGAGTACGTTCTGGTACAACAAAATTTAGATATACGAATTATTCAGATATAACGAATTAAGCTACATATCCAAATTTAAAATTAGGATAAATTATGAATTACTATAAAAAGTGTGAAATTAGTTATTCCTAGAGATATTTTTAATGAGGATTAGTCAATTACATAAGCATCCAATTAATTTTCTGCAATGAAGCCAAAAAAGCTTAAAAATGAGTTATAAAAAAAAAAAAAAAAAAAAACATGAACTATGATAAAACAACAGTGATGTGCGATTTTTTCGTCGTTTTATTATCGTAATATCAGTAAACATTTTTCAATTATGACAAAATATGTGAAGACGCACGGACGAGACGAGGAATAGTTTTGGAGTAACAAAACTTACAAAACGAATGAAGCAAATTAATGTAAAGCGTAATTATCTTACCAATACTTTCGTGCGCACCGAAACTTTGATAAATATTATTTTTATTCATTAGATTCACCGCTAGAACGAATATCGTCGATCTTCAAAATCATTTTCACCAGCTGCGTTGCGAGTAGAATTTGCTGGCTTTTACTCTTCAGGGACTCGATGACGTTTTGTACTTTCATGTCTGCAACAAAAAGTATAATTAATTGCGAGAAAGCTTTAAAAAAATTATTAATGTAATAAAATTGCCTTTAAAGGGTGGCCGTTTTAATCGAGGAACAAAATTCCAGGTCATTTCCCGATTTGCAAAAAGTGACGATTTCCGGTTATAAAGTATAAACCCACGCTACGATTTTCAAGGCTCTAATTTTTTTAATTTTTTAAACAAAGCCCTCAGATCTCATAATCATTGATCATTGGAGCCACTGCAAGGGTTCAGATTTCAAAACGCTAGCTTTTCAAGAATTTCCACCTCTCGAAATCGATACTTAAATCAACTCGCGTTTCGGCGATAAATTCCGATATAAAGGTAACGTTTTGAAAATTCCAAAAGCCTCGCCCTCCTCTAGTGCGCTTTGTCATCATTGGGCAGAATTAGAAAATATAGAGCATATAGAAAAAAGGTGGCCACTTGTAGCATTAGTACAAATTAACGATTTTATTTATTTAAATTTCTTTTACTAAAAATGTATGGTAATTTCGTGTTTTCCTACACGGAGAAAAAAACCACACTGTTATAGTAGGCTGAGCTCTTAATATTACAGCATGGAACTTCATGTGCGAAATTGGTATGAATTTCTACCAATATTGGCATCAGGTTAGACATTTTTAGCATTAAATGTCCTATACCATAAAAGAATCAAGCGCATGCCGTTATTGCTGGAGTCACATGCCCTTAGAGCAGTTGTGCCTTGCGAAAATAGCTCGAACTTCGCCTTGCTACGGTTGTAAGAAAACTCATCCTATTAGAGTATGAGTACTCTTACAAAAGAGATATTAGGCCACGCCTACCGGCGCTTGCGCGTGACCTAATATCTCGTTTGTAAGAGTACTCATACTCTAATAGGATGAGTTTTCTTACAACCGTAGCAAGGCGAAGTTCGAGCTATTTTCGCAAGGGATAACGGCTTTAAAAGCATGAAGCTTTGTACTTTTTTAGGATAAAGGGATTCCTGCTTAAAATGAATGAATTTTGTACCAAGATAGCAAGAATGAAACCTACGACAAAAGCGTGACTAGTGCTCTTACTATTATAGGCATATTTTTTTCTCCGTGTAAGTAAGTGATCACACTTTTCAAATAGGGTTACTAAAAAATGCCAATTTAGAAATTCCATGACTTTTCCCTGACCAATTTTTCATTTTCCCTGTTCGTTATAAATTTATCTTTCAGGTATGAAAAGAACCTTGCAACTAGGAGATTAATAAGACTTTTTACTACAATTTTTACTAAAAAATAGTAAATCCACATGTATTACATTTTAGAGCTATTACATTTTGAACGAAATGGATGAACTTTTAATCAAGAAAGATTCCTCAGTAACTCGAAACCTAAGGACTTTTGGGACCTAGTGCACATAGAAACTTTTATTCGGGACACCTTAAAGAATACATTCCAGGCAGTTTAAACTCAAAGGACTGAAGGTTTTTTTCTTGGTATTTTGTGAGGGGTTCTTTGCAAGAAAAACAGGAACAATTACACTTTCCGTTAAAAAAAATGAATTAATAAAAAACGAATCTTCAGAAAAATATTAAAATTTTCAACCAAAGAAATAAATTTTGAACTAAAATGATAAATTTTCAACAAAAAATAATTTTTTAACCTAATCGTTGAATTTTCTACCAAGAGACAAGTTTTAAGCAAAATACATAAATTTTGAACTAAAAAAGATCAATTTTCGACAAAAAAAGATCAAGTTTCAATCGAGGAAATGAATTTTTGACCACAATGATGAATCTTAAAACAAAAAAATGAATTTTCAACCAAGAAGATTATTTTTATATCAAAGAAGACGAATTTTTAACAGAATGGTTAAAATTTCAACAAAAGAAATGAATTTTCAATCAAAAAGACGAATGAGTCGTCATGAAAATTCATATTCAACCACAAAGTACGAATTTTTAACAAAATACGTGAATTCTCAACCAACCAGTTGAATTTTCAACTAAAGAAAATAAAATGCCAACCAAACATACAATAGTGAAATACTCAGTTGAAAAAATTAATTTTTTACAAAAAAAAAAAAAAAAAAGAATTTTCAACAAAATGGTTGAATTTTCAAAAAAGAAAAACAAACATTTTCAACTAAAATGTCGAATCATAAAAAAAAATGTTATCAAAGTAGTTCCATTTTCAAATAAGTAGTTGAATTTTTAAGTTGATGATTCAACTAAAAAGTTTTTTATTTTGAACCAAAAACAGTTGAATTCAACAAAAAATAAGAAATCTTGACAAACCAGTTTGAACCCTTAACCGGAAATAAATAATGCTAAACCAAAAAGACGAATTGTGAACAAAACAATTGAATTTTTGACAAAGAAGATGACTTTTTAACAAAATAATTAAATTTTGAACAAAATAGTTGAATTTTCAACCTACATAGATGAATATTCAAACAAACTATCAAATGTTCAAACGAAAAAGATTGAACTTCAACCAAAAACAGTTGCATTTTCAAGACAAAAAGACGCATATTTAAGACGAAAGTTGAATTAAAAAAAAAAAGATGACTACTTTTCTACCAAAAGATTAGCTTTTTAACCAAAAGGATAAAATTTTCTATCCGAAAAGATAAATGTTCAACGAATCAGTTGAATTTTCGACCAATTAGGATGACTTTTGAAGAAAAGTGTTGAATGTTCAACAAAATAATTAAATTTTTAAACAAATAGTAGTAATTGTAACCAAGAGATGAATTATCGACCGAAAATGTAAGAGTAGACTTTTCAATTAAAAAGAATTACCTTTCAACCATAAAAGATGAATTTCCAATTAAAAAGGACGGATTTTCTATCCAAAAGGTGAATGTTCAACAAAAAAGTTAACTTTTAGACTAAAAAAGGTGAATTCTGGACAAAAAATATATAAGTAGACTTATAAATTAAAAAGAATTATATTTCAACCCTAAAGAATGAATTTTTCATCCAAAAAAGATGACTTTTCTACGAAAAGATGAATGTTTAACAAAACTGTTGAATTTTTGACCAAAAAAGATGTACTCTGGACTAAAAATATATTAGAATTTTAAAAAATAATGTTTGAACCATAAAAGATGAAATTTGAACAAAAAAATATGACTTTCCTACCAAGAAATGAAATTTTAATCCGGGCGAATTTTCTATCCAAAAAGGACGAAAGTTCTGTCCAAATAGGCGAAATTTTAATGCAAAAGCACCAATTTTCCATACAGAAAGATGAATGTTCAACAAAACAGTTAAAGTTTCGAACCAAAGTAATGAATTTTGAACCAAAAAAATATAACTACTATTATATTTTCAATTAAAAAGTATCAACTTTCAACTAAAAATAGTTGCATTTTCTTATTGGGTCTAATAATTCAGTTGTCATTTAAGCAAAAAAAACGAGAAAAAGAGGAATTCTTTAAAAAAGGGGAAAGGAGAAATATAGGGGAAAGAGTGTGAAGTCTTTGATCTAATAAACCACAGTGAAAATTTTGCGAAAAGACCCAACAGATGTTATTTGAGAATCGATATTTTAATTCCCGGTTTTCAACAAAATTCTCAGATATTTTCCGGTGCTCAAAATTCCCGGAAAATTCCCGGTTTTCCCAGTCAGTAGCCACCTTAAATTATATCATGAGATTAGATAAATTTTGTTTCTAAAAATTAGTAAAATTTCCGGTCAAAACCAAAATTCACGGTCATTTAACGGTCCAGTGGCCATCAAGCTTTAGTTACATTTTGAGTAATACTAACCTGAAGTTCCTCGGTTCATGCAATCAATGCCCAAGGCTGGATTATTTTCCGAAATCTGTCTAGCTTTGATTTCAGCCAGAGAGTTTACAGGCGACATTCCAGAATTCTCAGCAAGGGCCATTGGAATTGCTTCCAGGGCTTCGGAAAAGGCACGGAAAGCGTATTGCTCCAAAGTGCTAATCTTGTCGGCTGCAGCTGCGCATGCCAAAGCGCAGGAAATTTCAGAGGCACCTCCACCATAGACGATTCTCTCATCGGTTACCAAATTGCGCACTGCGCACAAAGCATCGTGCAAGGATCGCTTCGCTTCCTCGATGATCTGAAAAATAAAAATACTTGTTTAGAATCAAAATAGGCGCAACTTCAGAGTGTCTACCAGACGGATGATTTTAAATTCCCGATCATTTAGCTGTTTTCGACCAGTCTATTTTTACATACTTTTTCAAATTACCATGTCCTTACTCAGAATTTTAATTATTTTAGAAAATTCTCTGATCTATGTCAGTCTTTCTTTATGAAAATTTCCTGTTCCAAATCAGAATCATAATTTTATTCGAAAATTCCCCGCTCCAAGTCAAAATTGTACTTCTTTGGGAAAATCTGTTCCAAGTCCAGGGTGACCGTTTTAATCATAGAAAAAAATTCCTGGTCATTTCACGATTCACAAAAAATTTAAACTTTTTAAGCTAAACTTTTTTCATTTAAAGTCATAAAAACTGAAATTCAAATTGAAGCACTCAAAGTGGAACTCTTGAATTTTAAAGTTAAAGTTTAAAATTTTCTATTCAAATGCTCAATAATTTACACGTATAAAATGGAAGCTTTGAATACTTTTCGATTTAAAAGATTTAAAATGTTGAACTTTTACCAATTGCACAGTTCAAAGATTCAGATTTTGTTTGGAAATATTTGTAAATATTCTCTTACAATTATTTTTTCAAAATAAAAAATTATTCTACATTTTCCCAGGAATCTCAAGAAAATTTTTTTATTATCTTACAGCCTTTCAAAATCCTTAGAAATCTTCCAACATTTTATTTAAAAATCTGCAAAAATCTAAATTTTGTTTCGAATTTTTTCAAACCTTCTAAATATCTTTTGAAGTAATTCGATTTTTCTTAAATCCTGCACAATTAAAAAAATTCTTAAAATTAATTTTGCAAAATAAAAAATCGTTCTCAATTTTCCTAGGAATCTTAAGAAAATTTGGTTATTCTCATGAAACCTTTCACAATTCTTATAAAACTTCGACATTTTTTATTCCACATCTGCAAAAATTTACATTTTCTTTTAAATTATTTGGAATATTTTGCACATCAAAATCCAGCAATTTCAATCCAAAATAAATTTTGTTTAAATAGTACAAATAAAATTGTAACGTTCTGAGTTTAAATTAAGCTCTCTAAAAATTTTCATGATTCATGGCTTTCTATTTCAAAAAATTCAATTTCAAATGGTTTAGTTTTGAATACTTGATTTATAATGGCTCGTTTTAAAAGAAAAGTCAAATATTTCTGAATATTAAATTTTTTTCAATTAAAGAATTTCAAATGGAATATTTTACACTGAAACAATATTTGAATAGGATTTGAAATTGAATAATAGCGTTTAATTACGAATTTATTATTTTGAAGTAATTTTAAAATTGAAAATAGTTTACAAAGTTTCAATCGTACGCTTAAATTCGTTTGCTTTCGAATTGAAACAGTTCAATTTTTAACGTTAAAATTGGTAAATTCTTTCAAGTCTTCAAAATTTGTAAATAATTTTTCAAAAAAGAGAAAAGATTATTTTAAATTACATGAGATCATCATGAGATATAAAATTTGTGATATTACAAGTGATTGGATAGACTTTCCTTCTAAAAATTTGTGAAATTCCCAGTCAAAAAATATATTCACTGTCATTTCCCGGTCCAGTGGCCACCCTGCAAGTCAGAATTATGATTCTTCGCTAAAATTTCCTCTTCCAAGACAAAATTAGATTTTTTCGAAAATTCTTTTATCCAATTCAGAACTACATATAACTGCTTCAGAAAATTATAATTTTTCTCAAAATTCACTGTTCTGATACAGATTTACACTTTGTTATACATACTACTTTCAAATCCAGGTATAACTGAGAATTATAATTCTGTTGAGAAATTCCAAAATCCCCTGTTCTTAATCGTAATTACAGTTTTTATATTTTTATTTTGAACAAAATTTAAACGTAAATCTTTCTCTTCCTGATTAAAAAAAATGTACAATCTCAGATAAATACAATCGAATCAAAAATAACGGTCAATAGATCAAATTCCCGGTCATTTCGCGGTGAACAAAATTCCGGGTCTTTTGTCGGTCAGGTTAGACACACGGAATTCTAAAAGATAAATTGACTTTTGAGTTGGGTGTAGCATTATCACGACATGCTAGATCAGCGATAGATTTTAACAATTAAAAGTAATAATGCGTTGCTT